>JAJJMB010004060.1:489981-523752 GCA_023531105.1 Papaver atlanticum
ACCATACGAATTCCTCTCAAGAGCATAACCACTGACATAGTATTCTGCATTGTTGACGTAGAGTCTCCATACAATCCCTTGATAGGAAGACCATGGTTACATAGTATCTTTTGAGTGGCTTCAACTTTTCATCAATGCATAAAAATTTCTTTGCCTCAAGGTGTCGCGGTAATCTTGATGGAAGACATACCGGAACCGCCAAATATGGATCATGAACCACCACCAGGAAGGAGGAGCAGGGAATTTTGTGCTTATCATCGTTTCCATGGTCACACCACCAGTAACTGCCAGATTGTGCAAAACAAAAATACTGAGAATGATCGATCGGGGGAAACTAAACCATTTTCTAGTACAACAACAACAACAACATATACCACCACCACCAGAAGGGCAAACACCAAGAGTAGAAGAAGGAAAAAAGAAATATCTAATTAAAGTGGGAGCAAAAGCAAAGAATTTATACTGTAACTCGATAATACACTCATTCAGAAGTATAGAGGATTTCCATTATTATCTCTTAAGTCGAGTTTATGCAGGAGATAATGATGGGAAAGAGATACTCAACTTGGCAAAGATATCACCATTGAAAGATTGGCAGAGGAAACCTATTTCCTTTTTTTCGGAAGAAGTACCAGGAGGTGGAGAATTACATGAGTGCCCATTAGTTGTCAAACTGGAAATCAACCCAAAGGCAAAGACTGATGAAGAGGAAGATAATGACGCAGACACATGGGCAATAAATAGGATATCTATAGATCCTTGTAGTTCAGTTGATATATTGTTTTACCATACTTACAAGACAATGGGTGGCATAGATGACGACCTCATTCCATCAACTTACAAGATTTATGGTTTCAATGGATCAGCCAATAAGCCGAAAGGAGAAATAACCATACGAATTCCTCTCAAGAGCATAACCACTGACATAGTATTCTGTGTTGTTAACGTAGAGTCTCCATACAATCCCTTGATAGGCAGACCGTGGTTACATAGTATCTTTGGAGTGGCTTCAACTTTTCATCAATGCATAAAATTTTCTTTTCCTCTAGGTGTCGGGGTAATAAGAGGGGATCCAATCGAGGGGAAAAAATGTTATGAGATTGATGTCGACAAATGTGAAGAACGCGTGAATAAGCGAAGAGATTGGAGAAAAGAGATAAAAGAGGGTAAGCGAAGTGAAAGATTAATGGTTGATGTTGTGAACAAGAGTAAAGAAGTAAATAAGACTACTATTAAGGGGACAACATCCGCACAAGAAAGTGAATATAACCAGTGCGTCGGAAAGAATGAAATCCAGATAGGAGAGATGGTATTGAGACAAGAACCGCCCTACCAGAAAAATGGATAAAGGAGATTGAAAAACGTATGGGGTGGACCTTACATCGTTAAGAGAGTCATGGGAAATGGAATGTATGATTTGATGGAAAATAACGAGGGGGAAGAATTAAACCAACTTTGGAACCAAGCATATTTGAAGAAATATGGTCCATGCGGCAATGCTAGCACGGCAGAAGAAATAACTCACGTGAGAAAAAGTATATTATAAAATATATGTGAACTTAATAAATCACAAAAGGCGAATGAAGAAAACAAGTCATCCCAGATATAGAGTTTTAAGAGGTAATTATTATGTAAGCGAACAAATGAAGAAAGAAGACGTAAGAATTGTACTAATCAAGCGTATGAATGAAAATGAAAAATTCTTCTTCCTTACATACATCAATTATTTCATAATAATAAAAAGAAAAAAATAAGACCTTATGATAAGATCTTAACAGAAGGCAACAGAAGTAAAACCTCTAACTAGGGAGGCTAGGCATCCAATTGTGGCGTGCACCCTAGTTCTCATAATAGCAAGAGGCAATGATAAGACCTAACGCACATCATAATTGGAGAAAACCTAGTTAGCATGACTCGGGGGAAAGCTACACCGACCCTGAAACCTGAGTCATGGAGATTTGGGGTGAAATAAAAGCCCATCCAACAGGGGCGCCTTAGTTGAAAGACTAAGGTGAGAAGGTCTCTCCTAAGGAGTGAAGAAACTCGATCAGGGCGCCGAGGTACACGGTTGAGTCAAGAGTGCCTGGGGCGTCTGGAGCGTACCTGGCCGCTCTTGGCAAGTCCTGACTATGATGCACTCGGTCCTCAAGAAACCTCACTTAGGGTGCGGTCTCGTAACCATAAGCCATATCGACGGAGGGATAAGAGGCCGCGAAAACAACTGATTGTTGCATCACTGGATGGGAAGAGCCCACCCTAACCCGGTAGGGGTAAGCTTCCTTGAAGGGGCAGTCAGGGGGAATATAAGGACGACACCCTCCACTAGGGAGCTGAATTGTATCAAAAGACGCAAATATCATGGGGCTATGACTCAAAGGAGATCATAGGCCTATCGTATTTGCGCGTCAATATATCCTGCAGAGGCAATAATATGAGAAGATGATAAGGCGAAATCAATGGGTCATTACATGAAAGTGTAAAGAATTCTTGCGATTTCGTCGCACAAAAACATACAATACTTTTAGGAAAAATAAGACCTCTAATTAGGGAGGCACAATAAGACCTCATGAGAAAAACAAACTTAAGATTAATAGTGTTTTGCAGGAAAGAAAGGAGCTCAAAGATTAACGCACACGTATAAAGTAAAGTTAAGAGATAAAAGGATGTATAGACGCGAAAATAATTACGCAAGATATAACTGAGGCAGAAAACAAAGACACATTCATGAGGTAAAACGAAGAAGAGGTAATTCAGGATTAAGATACGCGAGAATGAAAGGATAAAAAGATTATACATTGAAGAAAAAGAATGATACATCCAAATCCAAAAAGCTCAAGAATAACCAGTGTATAATAAAGAAAAGAGAACATAGTACAAGAAGCGGGCGAAGATTTGTACAAATAAAATGAAGAAAGAAGACGAAAAGGTCCCTAGAAAGAGCGGCTATTTCCCACCCATGTCATCTTCATCACCTTCCCGAGCCTCAGAACCGCTGTCCTCCCCATCAGTCTCTTCATATTCATCATGCTCTGCTTCACTATCGGATATGTCATAGCCTTCTTCATTAGAAGGAACTTCAGCAAAATTATAATTTGACAAAGGAATGTCATTTTCAGTGCAGACTTTCTTAACAGCTGCATCACGAACGCGAATCGCATCCTTACTCAAGTTAGAAACAGTGGCAGTAAGCTTTTTCTTAAGTCTGCGGTATTTAGAGTCACGAGCGGTAAACTTCGCCTTCAGACTTTCAATTTCCTCAAGATACTTCT
This sequence comes from Papaver atlanticum, assembly GCA_023531105.1. Taxonomy (NCBI): domain Eukaryota; kingdom Viridiplantae; phylum Streptophyta; class Magnoliopsida; order Ranunculales; family Papaveraceae; genus Papaver; species Papaver atlanticum. The sequence continues at coordinate 493,251 of JAJJMB010004060.1, forward strand.
TCTCAGCATCTGCGAAGAAAAATAAGGAGGTTAAAGCCGCATAAGAATATTTGTCAGGGAATAATGAAGGAATAAGAATTGTAAACAACCTTCTTTTTTCAGAAAGGATAGTCTTAACCAATGACGCATGGTCAGATTCTAAACTAACATTTGTGGCTAAGCCAGTTCTAGCATTGTGAATAACCCTAGCAGCCCAATCGAACTCAGCTTCATTCTCTATAAGCAGTCGAGAAAGAATTGTATTCTCTCGATTGATCAAAGCATCCCTTTCGCTTATAGCTTGGTGTCTTTCCATCTGAACGAGGTGTTGATCCTCATGGAACTTCTTTAAATACTCAGCACCCTTAAGGACTTCCTTATCCTTCTCAGTAATAAGCGCGTTCTTTTTCGCTTCTAAAGTTTGAATTATCTCATTGTCTCAATGAAGACGACGTTGAAAACCATTATTTACAGATAACATGGATCTATGCTCATGCTTAAGAACCTCATACTTCGACCTTAGTTCCTCCGGAATAAGATTCTCTAAGCCATCATTGAGGAAATTATTTAAAGAGGAGTTAAGATGCTTAAGAAATAATCTCCTCATCATCAGGGAGACCAGATGCTTCATCGGTTAAATTGTATATCTCTACGAATGCAAAGAATTAAAAGGGTGCGAAAACAGCGCAGTTATATGAAAAAGGGGGGGAACAAAGGAATACATACCAATCAGCTGATTATTCCTCTTACGAAGTTCCACAACATCATGAGAATAGGTAGAACTCTCATCTTTGAGTCTGGTATTCTTAGCCTCACGGGAGCGAAGTTTTCTTTGAAGATCTGAAGTAACCGCGTGAGACATACGGGAATTCTGCGTCAATATGAGATGAAAGATTAGAATACAAAATTCGAAAGCATCATTAAAGAAGATGTGGTGGTATAGAGATTACCAAAGATCCAAGCGCGAATTGGAAACTTGGGCTTATCGCATAGGAAACTCCAAGCAAAGACTCATGACTCAGAGAGGGAGCATCGCAAATTTTAGCAACCATCTCGCATGTACGAGTTAACGCATCATCCCCAACGGTAGAAAAAGAGTTAGTGAAAATACTCGACAACTGCCCCATAGAAGATGTGGACTCGAAGTTATCAGGAAAAAGGAGAGTATCATCTTCAGAACGATAAGAAGTTGGAGAAGATTCCTTCCGCTTCTTGGGGGGATTCAGAGAGGTGGACTTAGAGACGGTCTTCTTACTCTTACCCTTGGAAGGAAGAGCATCGTTATTAGAACCCTCAGCGTCTCCAGCTTCAACCTACACGCATAATGAGAGATAAGAAACAGAGGAAACACTATTATTAAAATTAAAGAAGGAGTATTTCTTACTTCATTATCACGCGTATGTAACGCATGAGACGCATTTTTATTATCCTTCTTCTTCTGCTTCACAATCTGAGATCAAAAGAAATAATGAAGGAAGCGGAAAACAATAGAAAAGAAATAAATAGAAAGACCAAGGCAAAAGTAGCATACCACATCTCTCTCCTCGGGCCATACAAATTCCCAAGGTTTGTAAGCGGCAAATTTCTCAGGAAGAGGGAGACCATACCCATCAGCGCCTTTGCCAGTAATATAAGGGCCTTCAACAACAATAAGATACTCCACCCAACGAGTATCTTTTGATTTGCGAGCGGTGTTATTGGAAGAGTCATGAAAATCAACATCCCGCATGATCCTCTGGTCCTCTGCGAAGCCGTCCTTCCTTATCAAGCGAATTCCCCAACGGGAAGACTCATTTTTCATGATAGCAACATCGAAGAAAAAAGTTCTCAACAGTGTATTCCACAGGAAATTTCCTTCTGTGCGTAATTTGGATTCCTTATATCCTCTGGATAAGCAGATCCTAACCCTGCCGCACGACGAGCATATTCCGTCATTATCCTGAAAAAGTCACCACTTAGTTGAAATATGCCGCGTGAAAATCTCGCATCAGACAAAAGCTCATAAAACAACGGAATTTGAGGATTGTATAAAGGAATAGGAAGACCTGCAGAAAGTTGGCCAAGCGAAACAATGATTCTATCAATATCCCATTGGTCAAGCGAAAACCATTCAGGTCCGATCACAGAAGCGGGTTCAGATCCGTGAGGGACTGATAATGTGAAACCCCTACGGACAAACTCATCCTTCAACCTAGTGAATTCTTTGAGGTTTTTCCAGCCGAGTTTCAGAACCATTTTCAGAATGGGAATGTCGATAAGTGGAAGATCAATCAAAAAGATCAAGATGATCGTGATGATCAGAAGGATTCAGATGATGATAAAAATTAGAGTTTAAAAATAAGAAAAGAAGGAAAAAATGACAGTAAATAATGAATAGGAAGAGAACGCGAAGTAGAAAGTGATGAACAATCAAAGAATGAACTAGAGAAGATGATGAATAGCAAAGGACGAAAGTTGCAGAGAAAAAGAAAGAAGAGAGTAAAAAGAAAACAGAAGAAGGCGTGTAGCAGTAAATAAAAGATTTTATCCCAACTCCCAAGATATCTCCTCCCATCAGCATTAATTAAGAATGAGCGGATAAGAAGAAGCGGTTATTAAGGACGTGTCAAATAACGAGTGGAAGAGATAACACGTGTAAGTGGTAAAGCCGAAAGTACGGAAAAATGTCGGTAGATAAGAATACAAAGAGATGAATTAGTGCGGCAAAATAAATTAGAGTTTTCTCATACCGCTCCTTCTCAAGAAGGAAAGACATGAAAAGAGGCAAAATGTGGGTACAAAATACCGCGCACTCATTTAGTATGCGAAGTAACTCCATTGGTAGCAAGTGAATATGACCGCATACAACATATCCCAGATGACGAACCAGATGACGTCACCTAGTCACGAGTAAAGTGTGAAGAACCATGCGGCAATGAAGAAATCGTGCGTCAATGATAAAGTCTACGCGACATTGACGCACGTCAGATCCGAAATTAGGGGCTTTATTAGCTGTCCTCCACTATGTAAACTCCTATATAAGGAGCCGGGCGTCTTTGTAAAGAGAGAGATCTTTTTGGGTAAGAGATAAGATATTTAGGAGAGAGAGAGTTATTTGCTTTCCAAGTTAAGGTTTTCCCTCATAATCTTTGTACTTGTTCTAAGATTTAATAAAAGATTTTGAGTATTTTATCATGATTTCTTATATTATTCCATAGATTATCAATAGGGTGTGGTTGTGGGATTTCCCGCAACTACAACTTTGTTGAGTTCCTGGAAGTAGTTTGCATAATGCTACAGACGTTGAGTTTCGCTTTGAAATTGGATAACAAGGAACCTTTATGTGAAATGTTATTGACATTGTCTTAGCATAGACGGTCCAATAGCTGTGTTTTTTGTTTCTGGTTAAGCTATATTGCTTTGTTACTTGTGCCTTTTGTGAGTCATTAGACATTATTTCAATAAAAGAATGAGATGTACACATTAGTGACTTTTTTCGTCTACACATGGAATCAAATAAGTATATATGCATGGTGTTTTTCCAGTAGTATGGAATACTTACTTCTTAACACTATGTGATAGATAATTTTAGGGATCCATAACTATACTTTTTCATATTTTCGTCTAGTGTTATGATACTGCTTTTGTAGTTACTAGTGTGATTTTGCAGAAAATGGTAGTTTGAATAGGATACTGCCCTAATAATTTCTCTGTGATAACTAATATGATTTACGATTCCATTCTGTTGTTTTGTCTTCATATAATGCTCTTTTTCCATATCCATGAAAAGGATCAGTTACCAAGCTACCTTGCAGACTGCAATTGTAGTTTTATTTTTGGTCAATGTGGCCACTGATGAGTAGAACTTAGACCATTTTATTTCTCTAGATTCAATGCCGCATGCTTCTTTCTCCTAGTTCCAACTTTGATCTTCGCCACTAAGACCAGGACCTTTTGAGAATGTTGCAAATATTTGCTTTAAGTCTGAAATTTCTTTGGCTCATCAATTTGTCTGTTGTTTGGAAATCATAACTGCGTAGGAAACAAGTGTTCTTAATGCGGCATCAAAACTGGTTCCTTGTACAAATATTGTGTTATCTAGCAGCTACAGTTCTATCTATAATCTGCTAAAAAGTAGCCTAAATCGTGACGAAATTAATAAGATTGTTTTATGAAAAGATTATAGCATTTGTAGGACCTTGCTTTATTCTGATCTTACAGTGGTGATCATTGGTTAGACAGATAATTAGTTGACACGTACATGTACTGCTCTTACGGTAAAGATCGTAGAGTAGCATCATTTTCCATCTCTGCCAAACCTGTTTTAAAGTCTGGTGACTAAAATGCTTTGAAGCCCGAAGGATTTCACGCTATGATCAATGAAGAATCAATGAGCTTCAAAAACATGGAAACTGATCAGTTGAAGCTCAAAACTACACTTTCATATGAAATGCTGGTTCTTGATAGTGCAAATTTATGATATTCGACTACTTCAAGGAGCAAAGAGCAAACTGGCTTATTGCACCAAAAGGTCCCAATTTATTTATTTTTCTGCAAGACCTGTCAGTGAACTTTATGCTTCTGCATCTGCGATAAGGCTTCAGAAAGTTTATAAAAGTTGCTGGACTCGGAAAAATCGTGCAGATTGTGCAGTTGTAGTGTAGGAGCTTTGGTAAGCTCCTACACTATTTCCTAATCTGTTTTTTTTTTTTCAAATGCTAGTTTTTGATTTTTTATGCTGACTAAATTTGGTTTCCTCTAAAATGTTATAGGTGGGATATTGGACTTTGCCACATTCAAGCGGAGTTCGGTATCCTTTTTCAACATTGAGAAACCAGAAACAACTGTTTCATGATGGAAACGGGCAAGGACAAGATCTGCCAAGGTACTCCTCACTCGACAAACCATACGCAGTTGTAAGGAGTTTTGTTTGTAATAGCTTAGTTTCCTTACTGATATTTTGGGACCTATTCTTGTCAAAGAGGTATCCCATTGAACTCTTTTGGTTGTATTCTCTTTCTTTCTGTGGCGCGATCTGTTGTTCAAAAAATCAGTGTACTCTTATTATGCAGGGCATATTACACCATTCTAGTTTTAGAAATTCGACGCCGCATGATTCTTTGTCCTAGTTCCTACTTTGTCCTCCCCATAAAGTCCACGATGTTTTAGGAATACTCCAGAAGTTTGCTTCATTTCTAAAATTGTCGTGGCTTGTCAGTTTGTCTGATATGCATAAAAGTCCTAAGTGTGTGCTAAAGCCAACTTCTGACTGCTAACCGTGTTTTGATGCAATCATAAGTCGACCTTTAGGAAACACAAAAAACAGTTCCTGCGCCAGTTATCTCCTTTTTTTTTGTCCAGTTATCATAAATCGAGTGTATCATGATACTCTTGGAGCATTTGTTTGATGATGTTGTATAGGATTGTGAGATATATTTCCATTCTTGTTGATTGTTCGAGTTTTGGTACCCTTGTTGATACTCCGGTACTCCTACTATTAATATTGCCTTTTTGTGTTGCTCAGTTTTACTCTTTTGTCATGCCTGTTGACTTATGTGTACTATTTGGTGGATGTGGCCATGTAGGTAACATTGGATTCTGGGGGAGTTGTCTTTTTTGGGTTATTTATTAGTCCTATGAATCATGAATCATTCCAGGAAGAGACTGCCTCTGTTATCAAATTACCGTCTTTAAGGATGGCCACACAGTAAGAGCGGTTTGGTTATGTTGCTTCACTTTTTTTCTTATTCACCTGAAGTATATATCCTAACCGTTCACCATTGTATGAGTTACTGATGGTGTGGTCACTCTTACAAGTGTTACTTGTATGCCTGATAAGTGTGGTTAAAATCATACATTCAAATTGATTTCACGCTGGTACAGGAATGGGCGTTATATTAACCTTCAATTCACTTTAAATCTGTATTGTTTCTGCAGATATCCTCTCTTAGAAAGCTCAAGTGCGTTCAAATCATTGGAGGCTTCTGAAACGACAGCGCTTCCCTTTGGTAGAATGTTGATATTGGACCTCGTTATTAGTAATTGCTAAGATGGCGGCAGATCTCCTAAAGAATGTGTGGTAAATTATAAATGAGACTCATGCTGATTTGGATGACATGGAAGTTCAATTTTTCCTGGGTTAAAAGAAAGTCCGGATTCAGCATCCCCCATCCCACAAGAGAGTTGGCATGATACTCATCAACTGAGAAAAAAAATTACTGTTGTTCAAGATTTATTCTAATTTGCTGGTTCTATGAGCACTTCTACTTTCACCTTTGACAGAACTTCCCACTGACAATTGTTCGGAATTTCTGTTCAAAGCCATATTTACTTGGTACCGGATCTTGACCGCTGACCACATGTGAAGTCCTGTTGATCAACGGACTCGACCACAAGCTCATGGTTTGGAGCATCAGTCTCTAATATGATCTGTGCAGAATAACAAACAAAATCTGGTATGTATGCTGGCATCACACACAAGGAAGGTAAAATAAAAGAAAAATGTTGTCCATTAAAACTTCAATTTCACTAGTTAATAAAATAAAATAAAAATTACAGAACATACCACGACATTTTTCCCTGGACGGAGGAGCGGAGCAGGAACATAGAGGCTACATTGTGGTCCAGCCAACTGTAAAATGATTTCAGGATCAGTCAGTCTAACGAAAATTTGAGTACAAGTAAACAAGGGTGTACTAGTCATTCTTACTGGCCAAAATCTTCCTATATTAAAGTCGTTCACAAATGCAATCCCTTTACCCCATCCACTGAAGGATATGAACGTGTCTGTGATTTCATTTGTTGAGTTAATTGTGAAAAGACCTTCATAGAACATTGCTCCTTCAGAGAGTAGCTCTGTAAAATTAAAGAGAGAAGTTAAAATCCCCATGATTTTACCAGATGATTGGTCCTTCAGAGAGCATCGACCCTTTGGAAGCTAGTTATGCAGTTGAGAAGTCGATTTTACCAGTCTACTAAAGAGGAACATAATATAAGGTTGGAATTATGGTTGGAAATGTACCTGAATGATATTCTAAATTACTACGGGAAAATTCTTTTTCGGATGTGGTAGTGGCAACCCCAATAGTGGGACTCTCTTTGAAAAGCTTAGATAGGTTCTGGAAAGAAAATGGAATCATCTTCCATCCATGAAGAACTGAACCATCCAGAACGACATCAGATAATATCCCCTGAAAGGAAAATAAAAGAAAGATAAAAGAATCACTCTGCTGAACTTTGTGAGTCAGAAATTGCAGTTACACTCAGTTTTACCTTCCTGTCATACAAATACGGGCCATAATTAAGACGTCCCATGTTTTCAACCTAGCACAATAGAGACAAACGAGAACAAGTTAGATACATCTCTAAAACATTGAGTTAAACCTCCAAAATATCAAACTTAAAATCGAAATCAAACTTCAAGAGATGAAAACTTTGAAGGTTAGATACCAAAATAGACAATCTGATGGTTGAAGCACATCTAATGCTAGGAATCTCAAGCGGTTCATTCGCCCATCTTTCAATTTTACCAACATATTTATTGATTCTTTCATCCAGTGAACACGAAACATATACTTGTGCTCTGTCATGAACCTGGAATTAGTAAATGTTCCTTTAGCAATCTTAAAAACTAGTAGATTCAACAGTTAACAGCACTGAAATATTTTTAAAACACAGACATAATACCTTTGATATGGAAAGGATGCTTCCATTTTTCTTGGCAGGATATTCTGTCACATACAGCAAAAATCCAAACATCTAGCATGCCCATAAGAAGAAAATCACACTTGATTTCTTGAATCAATGAATTGTCAAAAATTACCAGAAGACTAGCATGAAAATGGTAAACATTAACTGAATAAAATTCCAATGTACCTGACCAACTGATTCCATAAAAACTGGATTTTTGGCTTCAGCGACATCCTTAGGGTTGGTTAGAGTATGTTGTACATCGAAAAAAGATGCTCGCTTTTGTAATTTGATTCTTCCATACCCCCTCTTTCCATTATTTGGAGGAACTCGGGGAACTGAGACTGGTGAGTATTTCCTTATAACCTTACGCAAGGCTGAAGCATTAGCGAAAAATCACATACAAAGAGAAATTAGTAACTAGTAAATGCGTCTTTCAAAATTCTTCAAATCAGAGTTAGCGATGTTATGATGGCTCTAATTGACAGTGAATCTCAAGTGTGAAGTAGAGAAAACACACCTTTAAACTTTGGGCTGTCACTATCACCCCATTCACTAATTGGAGCATCCTGTAAAATAAACAAGGACAGTGTCAGTGAACTCACAGCAAAAGAATATCTCGGCTCTCTGCAAAGTATTTCTTACATAATCATATGAAGTAATGTCAGGCTTGAAATCAGAATCATTTGAACCAGTATTTGCACCATTGAGAAACCCGAAATTTGTTCCACCATGTACCATCTGTAAATGTAAAAGACCCCCTTATCATGACAATAACACGAAGAAAAAAAAAAAAAAAATTCTCATCATAAAGTAGATCTGAGGAGAACAACATACATATAGTACTGCAGAACCATTACGAGAGAGAATAGTGTCCAAGGCATTGGCTGTATATTGTGCATTTGTCGCCGCAAGTTTCTCGCCCCAGTGGGTTAGCCAACCGGTATAAAATTCCCTGAATAAACATGCACTGTTAGCATATTAAGCTTCTCTAGCCAGCACATACTACAATAGAAAAGCAATGCACACTGACGTGCAGATAGGTGGTGATTTTCCTGGCTCATTGAACTCTTTCTGCAACTTAAATTTTGGCCAAGGATCATCTCCAGTTGAGAAGTCAATAGCTATAAATCAAAAATGAACCATACGTTATTAATATAAAATTCGAGAATCATATATCCCCAAAAAAAAAAAAAAACTGTATTCACCTGAAAAAACACTAGATCCACGAATGGTTCCTTTCTCAAGAGTATCCCTTGAACCTCCATCCGTGGTATACCTTCAAAGTACTATTTTTGTTAACAGACTGACGAAAATCATATGAGAATATAACAAACACGGTGAGTCTTTGACAAAAAAAAATAAAAAAAAAAATAGAGTTGACAGAATTTTACAAAATTATTTGGTCTCCAAGGTGTCGCCTAGCCAAACTAACAAGTTGATGGAGATAGTTTTTGTTATCTCCATATGAACCATACTCATTCTCAACCTGTAAAAACATCTACTCTTTTCCATTAAAAATACAACCTAAAAAGGAATAAGAAAAGATTCATCTCCGTTACAATCATGAGTTTCAGTGAGAGATAAAGCTGAGAAAGAAGAACCTTTACCTGGACCATAATAATAGGACCGCCATTGTTATAAAGAAGGGGAACTATTTTGGGCAGCAAAACACCCCACCATTTCTCAACCTAGGATAGAGGACCGAGCGATGAGTATACCAAATCTTAGCTAGAAAGTAATTTATTGATTCAGCATAAGAAATGAATATATACCAGCTGAAGGAAAGCAGGATCTGATGATCTCAGTTTGAGGGGTGGTTCTATAGAGAGCAACCAAGCAGGGAAGCCTCCAAAATCCCATTCTACAACCAAACAATTTATCCAAACAGGTTTATCAAATTTAACCAATACCGCCCACCAAATTTACACACACATGGCATTTAATCAGTATGCAGATTCAATCGGTTTCAGTTTACGCCTATAAGTACCAGTGAAATTTCCAAGTCTCTGTAAACACAAGCATATCAATGCTCACCTCCACATATGTAAGGACCAGGTCGAAGCATAACAAGGAACCCTAACTCTTGACAAAGCTTAAGAAATGATTCAATATCTGCAATACCCTCGAAAACCCATTCTCCAGGACTTGGTTCATGAAGATTCCAAGGTACATATGTTTGAATTGTATTCAATCCCAATGCCTTAGCTCTCAATAGCCTATCTTTCCAATACTAAAAGAACACATTCAACAACAATAGAATTTCAAATGTACTGCATTCATAGAATCTAATGTCATTTTTTCAGTAAAGTAATTTTGCTTGATGAATAGAGCCTTGAATTACCTCAGGATGAATACGAAAGTAATGCAAGTCACCACCAATGATTTGAAATTGCTGCCCATCTTTCAAGAACACATCATTAGCAATTCCAAAGCTTCGAGTATCAACCTAGCAAGATATAGATACATACATATGATTAAGAAAATACCTAATTCTTGAACTCCCCCATTTCATTTTCAACTCTTGATTTTCTAAAAACCCTGGGTTTCTAGCTAGATTAAAATGAAACACTAAAAATTTAGCTAAACTGAATCACTAAATTGATGGTTAAGCAGTCATTTATTTTATCAAATTTAAAGGAAAACAAGTAAGTTAGAGCCAGAGAGAGTGAGAGAGATGATACCTGAGAATTTTGAAGCTGGGCAGATGAGAAAAAGGAAGGGAAAAAGAACCTAATTAAAGAGGTTGATGACATGATGAGAATGTATAAGAAGAAGAATTTAAATGAGTAAAATTTCATGTCTGAAAGTGAATTTAGTGAGATGAACTGCACTGAACTGAATTGATAGAATCGAGAGTTAAAAAGTTTTTTTTTTCCTATTTTTGATCGATAATATCTAACTAACTCTGTGTATGTTTTGAGTCTTTTGCCTCTTTTGAGAAGTCAGTGATGTCATTACTCAATGATGATTACATGGAGAGGTTAGGTGATTTGGGGGCCTTAGTCCAGCCCGGGCTTGTTAAAAGGCAAACTAGGATTAAGATTGTTGAGTCTTGCTATGTTCGATGAAGAAAAACTTTGGGGGATAATTATTATTATTATTTTTTTTTATTTTTTTTTTGTCTTTTGAAAATAAGACTTGATCTAGCACATAAATGTCATGGATTAATTACTTTACAGATTAATTCAAATATCACACATGGTAGTTAGGGGCGGAGCCAGAAACTTGCCTAAGGGGAACACAATCTTTATAGGGGTGCAAGAAAGCTAAAATGGGCTTGAAAACCACCAAACTTAAGAATATTAGGATTGGGAGCCAGTTGGGATGGGTGCGCAACTGCACACCCTGCTTTCAACTGGCTCCGCCACTGATGGTAGTACGTATATCCTGGTTGATGAAGACTTATTGTTCGAATGTTACTGTTAAGTCATGATGGCTTATAAATTCGATTTGTTTCATGGAAATAAATATGTCGTGATGGCTTACAAATTTTAGGTTCTTAAATTTTCGGGTTTACCAAAATATTAAAAAAAAAAATGTTGATAAATGAAAAGAATGATAAAAGAAATAGGAAGATAGTATAAGAGCAAGACCAATAATTTGGTTGGTTAGCCGAATATCTCAAAGCAATGAGCAACTTTGTATAATATCAAAATTTGCTAGAGTGTAATAGTCAGTTAAGTCATAGCTTACAAGAACTATAAATCTGTAGTGCTGGTAAGCCATAACTTAGCTCAGGAAACCAAGTACCTGCATACTGCGGAGACTAAATTTCTGAACTTAGTTTTCTTGCGGAAACTTCTTATAACGACATGTCCCACACCACCACCACCCCCCACACACACACCCCACCCCACGTACACACAGGTTTGATCCACATTCTTTTGGGGAATCATTATGTTAGAGCATTGCTCGGTCGAACTCGCAAGCGTTGCTATCTCAAGCTTGTTTGTCAAGTTTAGTTGCCAAAACTATAAGTCTTGATTTCTAGTCTACTTATAGCTAAGTCTCGGATTAGGATAGTAAGTGTAGTTGAGCCTTAGACTCCATGGCGTTCATCGAATGAAGACGAAGACCTACTCAAGGGAACTTGTGGAACTTCATCAACAAAGAGGTATGTGGAGACTTGAACTTATCTATCACTCAAAAGTCTATCAATTTTATCTCCTATTTTGAGACAAAAGTCGTATTGCTATATAGACTTCATTTATACACATGTGCTATTTCGAGCCGAGTTTATCTCGCTTATCTATTTCTCGAAATATGTGTTGGTAAGCTTTCTCTTTGGCCAAGTTCATCTTTACTAGTGACGAAAGTCATGTTGATTATTTCAATAACTTGAAAATCGCTTTGATGAAAAATAGTTTGTGAATAACAACTGTATAACATCCTCTAAGAAAGTTTCAATGATTGAAATGAGAGTTTAGAACATGTAACCATCTTTGGATATACATTTGTGTAAAAATCCAAAACCGGGAACTCAAGGTATGCGTACCCGTACGCGTATTGGCGGTTATTGGAAATCCGGGTGAGTATGCGTACCCGTACGCATACTGGCGGATAGTTCACGTCCATGAATTTTTTCTGGAGTTTGAAAGTGAAAAACAAACTCAATCCGGTTACTTAAGTATGCGTATCCGTTTGCGTACTTAGGTAGGTTACTTTCTAAAATTGGTTTGTTCATGAACTAAAATATTTATATATAATAAGGAATGTAATCTTTGCAAACCGTGGCTATAATGTTCATGAATTGATTCGAATGAATAAAAATCGATTTTGCTTCAATTGTGTCTTGTATACTTCCATGAGATCTAAACAATTGAACAACTCTCTAACTAGTTCATTTGAGTCACTTGAACTAGTTATGGTGAAGATGAATATGGTTGATATGAAAGTGCTCATATGGCTAACCATTGGTTAACTATTGTTGAACCAACTAAGTGTACACGTTTAGGTACGATTACCCAAACCTAAATGAAAGTGCATTTCATTTGTGTATAACAAGCTAGGTTCGATATAACGATTGAAAGATATTAGCTTGAATCTAATCAGGTTTTCATCTAACGGTGAATATTGAATACTTTGTTACCAAGGTAACTTAGATTGCAAACCCTGATTTGGAGACTATATAAAGGAGAACTCTAGCAACTGGGAAACCTAATCCCCACACCTCCTGTGTGATACTAGTTGTATAAGCTAGAGTCGATTCTCCTTTAACCTTAGGTTTTTCACGAAACCCTGTAGGTTAACGACTTAAAGAATTCATTGGATTATGAAGCCAGACACAACTATTTTCTCTGTAGTTGCGTGATCTGATCTTGTTGTTTCTATCGTGTTGAGTACAATCGTAAGATTGGTTTGAGATTGATATCTCCGATAGGAAAGATAGAAAAGTAATCACAAACATCTTCCTCTCATCGTTTGTGATTCCAGATTATATTGTTTCGTTAATCGATTAAGATTATTGTGAGGTGATTGATAATTCTAGGCTGTTCTTTGGGAATATAAGTATAGGTTATCGATTAGTTCCTGTTCACCTTGATTTATCAAAAGACGGAACAAAACTTGTAGGTTTATCTGTGGGAGACAGATTTATCTATTCAATAGACTTTTCTGTGTAAGACAGATTTGTTTATCAAGTCTTCGACTTTGGGTCGTAGCAACTCTTGGTTGTGGGTAAGATCAGCTAAGGGAATCAAGTGCGTAGTATCCTGCTGGGATCAGAGACGTAAGGAACGCAACTGTACCTTGAATCAGTGTGAGATTCATTAGGGTTCAACTACAGTCCAGACCGAAGTTAGCTTTGTAGTAGGCTAGAGTCTGTACCGGCTTAATAGAGTGTGGTGTCCAAATCTGGACTAGGTCCCCGGGTTTTTCTGCATTTGCGGTTTCCTCGTTAACAAAACTTCTGGTGTCTGTGTTATTTCTTTTCCGCATTATATTTTGTTATATAATTGAAATATCACAGGTTGTGCATTGAATCGATCAATTGATAAATCCATCCTTTGGTTGTTGATTGAAATTGATTGATCCTTGAACATTGGTCTTTGGTACCATTCAAGTTATTTCTCTTGTATTCAATCAGGCTCGCAAATTCCTATTTGTTTGAGTGTGGATTGAATCCATAAATTGAGATATAATTCTTTGATATACTTTTTATTAAGATGGAGTCTGACTGTCTAGTTGATTATCTTAAAAGTATATTGGAGTTAGTCCATACAGATTGCTAAGCGAAATATTGGGTGTGGTTGTTATACCCCTGCTTTTTCACATTATTCTCCCTCTATTCCTATTTACCAAATGTTGGAATGAAATTGTATTCCCGGGAAAGTGATTCCATTCCCTAAATTTCCCAAAGATTTAAATTTGCAAACCATTTTAGTCAGTGGAACTCTCGGTGATATTGAGAATTCTACAAGTGGCCATTTCTTTACTTCAACAGTTATGATAATCATATGCACGTTTATTTCAATTATCGGGACGACTGGAAGTATATACACTATCTGCAGCTAATGTTTGAATGTGAATGATAGCGGAGGCGACAACTTCTTTGTGTTAGTTGCAATATTATGTTCAGCGGTACCGTTTATCTCATCAGAAAATGATCGACGATGTCATTCTGAGGAATTTAAAATGGCATAAAAGCGAAAACAAGATTTGAAAGAGTTGGTTCTAATAAAATCGATTTTACAATTATTAACTCTACCATTGAAGTTTAGGTGTGTTTAATTTTAGTTTTATTTTATATAGTTAGTAGTTGTAATTTCCATATAACCATACGTTTTTCTTCTCTAATTAATTTTTATTGAAATTTTTCATTTGACTGCATATTTTTATGTTGTTTTTATAAACACTAAAATCTTCCTATTTTATCCATTCTTTCTAATTCCCTTGTTGTACGTTCTTGAGAATGCCACAAGGAGGAAAATTATAATCAGAAATCTTGAGACCTCTCTTGATTCTGTCAATGAAATTTTTATAGGAGTTTCTCACTTGAAGAACTTATTTCCGAAAGACATCAGTATTTTCCTCAAATGTTTTTGGATTCATTTCTGAGTTGGTTTCTTGGAGGAAGAATCATTCATTCGATTTCCTTTGTGGTTGTTCCACATAAATAGATGAACATTCTTGTGAATCGTGAAAATTTCAGCATGAATGAGGAACAACCTTTTCCATACGAAATAGTCAACTCTTTTATCAAGAGATTTTGAGCTGACATGGTTCAAGGGACATTGAAACCTTTTCTAGTGCAGAAAATTATTTTAAAAGTTTTATAGACAAGATAATTATTTCAACAATTTAATTAGAGTATTCTGAAGTGATATATGAACTTCTTGTCTATTGACAAAGCACAATTATATTCATTCTTTTGAATGTGATCTTAATTTGAAAGATGATAATTATATTTTTGATGTGGATCAGTAGGATGATATTTTATGCGGTTAGTGGAGGAGTTTCATCTTTTACCTCAAAGTTGGTTCTCCCGGTAGAAGATATATAGTGTAATGACCCGACCCTCTCCACTGCGGTTATCCGGTAGTGTGGGGTTTTCAACCGGCATCGCTGCGGTAATCAATCAGAAACTTTCCGGGAGGTCACCCATCCCTAGATTGCTCCCGCCCGAGAACGCTTAACTGCAGAGTTTTTTGCCAACTATGGAGCTAGCCAATTGTGTTGAAAAGACCTCGGTATAATGTAGATTTTTCTTGCCTCTTGTGAGACCAGTATCAGGCATAACATCCCAGCATACTCTCCTACCCGAGCACAAGCGAACCATCCTTAGTTGTATCCCAACTAACACCGATATTGTTCCCACTTACCCACTGCGGTTATCCAGCAGTGTGACATTTGTAACGACACTACTACGGTTATCCAACAGCAGCTTCCCGAGAGGTCACCCATCTTGTGACTACTCTCGACCGAGCACGCTTAACTGAGAAGTTTTTCCCACATCTCAATCAAGTGAATCCATCAGGCCTCGGTGTTAGGAAAGGAAAAACCATTATGTTGGGTTATTATGTCAGATACTGGTCTCACAAGGGGCAAGGAACGTCTACATTATACCGAGGTTTTTTCAGCACAATTAGCTCCAGAGTTGGCAGAAATTTCTACAGTTAAGTGCGCTCGGGCGGGAGCAATCCAGGGATGGGTGACCTCCCGGGAAGTTTTTGCTGGATTACCGCAGTGATGCCCGTTGAAAACCTCACACTGCCAGATAACCGCAGTGGCTAAATGGGGACAATATCCGTGGAAGGTCGGGTCATTACAAATGGTATCAGAGACGACAATGGGTCACCTGTCGAGGGTGGGAAGGTACGCTGGACGGGGATTAGTCCAGGTTCTTCTCATGAGGGACTGGGAACGTCGAGATATGGGCTTGTATATATATTCCAGAGCCAAGGACGGCTCCAATTTAAGGTGGTGGTATTGTAACGCCCCGATATTCGAAAGTGGTTGGCCGAATGGAATATAAGTAATGGTTTGTCCTTTCCTTACACCGAGGCCTGATGGATTCACTTGATTGAGATGTGGGAAAAAATTCTTAGTTAAGCGTGCTCGGCCGAGAGTAGTCACAAGATGGGTGACCTCTCGGGAAGCTGCTGCTGGATAACCGCAGTGGTGCCGTTAAAAATCTCACACTGCTGGATAACCGCATTGGGTAAGTTGGAACAATATCGGTGTTAGTTGGGATACAACTAGAGATGGTTCGCTTGTGCTCGGGTGGGAGAGTATGCTGGGCAGTTATGCCAGATACTGTTCTCACAAGAGGCAAGGAACGTCTACATTATACCGAGGCCTTTTCAACACAATTGGCTCCAGAGTTGGCAGAAAAATCTGCAGGTAAGCGTTCTTGGGAGGGAGCAATCCAAGGATGGGTGACCTCCAAGGAAGTTTCCGCTGGATTACCGCAGCGATGCCCGTTAAAAACCCCACACTGCCGGATAACCGCAATGGCTAAGTGGGACAATATTTGTGGAGGGGCAGGTCATTACATATAGTCTCGGATTGGGATAATCATGATCTGAAGTGATAATAATCCTTGATGAGTTAATTCATGACGAGAGGCATATTAGTGTTATGTCGAAACAACGAAAGTATAGTAAATTATATTATATATCAATACAATAAGTTGTAGAACAACCAATGCATATTCTTTCTTTGACACTTAGACCATATGTGTATGATTTTCTAAACAACTAAAACCATGTAAACAAACTTAGCAAGTTATGTTTCAATAAAGATACGACTGTAAGAACTTGATAGAAATTGAACAATTCAAAGTCAATATCTGATAACCTCAATCTAAATGATGATGTTTTCATTTGTATTTCATACGTCTTTAGATATTCAATGAGGAACTAGAGGTTTTCTCAATCTTTCTATATCCCAAGTCAAACCTAACAAAGTTTAATTTATTAACCAATTCAAGCGACTGAATTTTGAAAATGAACTTGACATACCGGCGCTGAGTGGTTTCAACAGACCAGTTCTCAAACAATCCATCTTTGTTCGGATACATTAGAGTTTGGATACAGTGGTAATGCAATAGATACAAGTCCGTGCGTTTCTACCCACTCGTAAAAAAAAAATCTTGTTAAAAGTATATTTGTAATAATGTTTAGCCTTGGTTTTCGTACATTCGGTGTATATTTCACAACATAAGATAGCTCACCCCATAAGAGTACAATCTGTGGCCCAGTGGTCGGATATAAGAAGTTATTCATATTGAGAAAGGAAGGGGTAAAGAACTAGGTACAGGAAAGAATTCACTCGTTATTGTCCGTAACAAAATAAATAACATTATCATTGATGAAACAATACGGATATTGTGGGCGGAAAGTAATTAACCACAGATTTAAGTCAAATGTCATAATGGCCCGATAAAATTCAAAAGGAAGTAAAGTATTTTACGATCTGGATAAAGGATATGATATTTCTTTGAGAGAATGCTGTCGTAGGCAAGTTACCGGACACATAGCGATACCTCATAACCCACCAGATAAATTAATTGACTTAAACCCATTGGGTTGAGCATTGGAATATACATGGTTCACAAGGTCCTGGTATTGTAAATCAAAGACCACCGCGTCATCAATTAAGTTATACACCAACTTTGCATGCGGAACAAAATCCATCTTTCCCACAACCTCCTTATATCGCTCTCGTCGATGATAAGGGGCAAGCATACAAAAGACATATTGGGGGTGAATATCTAAGCCGGGTGCAACACCACAATTATGAACCTTAATGGGGGGACGAATGCTAGTATCTCGTCTCATTTATACTTTTGATATCCTTTAATATATGTTTTGTTTATTAATTTCTCACAAATTTAAAATATATATTTGCTGGAGCAATCACGAGGTTGTGTGTGTTTAAAAGTTGAAGTTGCGGCTATGAGATTATGTATGCTCCATATATCAAGGGATTATTACAACAGGCTTCATCCCACGACAGACATTCCAGATACTGTTATGAGTGTGTTTCCTTATTAACAACGAACATATACGGCATTTTATGACTCTTCAGCTCCAGCATATAGGAGTGGGAGCCATGATTATGAGGTTCCGACCCATATTTGCGTACCAAACAGTAAACCAGATGAGGTTTTTGACTACCACAGGTAGATGCTCGTGAAGATTAGTATTATGAACAACAAGTACTTCCACTTTAGATAGATCAGGACCAAGTCATAATGCATCTACTTTTGGTGACATGTTCCCATGGCTTCACCGACTCCGATATTATTTTGCATTTTGTTTTCAAACTTTTAAAAATAATGATGATTTAAAATAAAAGGATATACTTATGGTTTTATTTAGATATTGAGCTTAAGATTACAAAAGCAAAGACATTTTAAGTCCAAGACTACAAAAGCAAAAGACAATACCTAGTTCATAACATTACACTGAAAGAACGTTACATTTTAAGTTTCGTAGCCCCAAAGACTTTCATTCAAGAGGTCATAATAGCATTGAGCATGATCAAATTGTATTCATCCGTGTTCAAAATCTCTGTTTCGATGTAGATTTGTATGAATATATAAAATATTTATGAATAAGTTAGTATTATTTGAGGAAAATCAAATAAATCACTTAATAAGCTTATGTTGCGACAAAGTAAGATACTCACTCATTTTTCAATGGTCTGTTTGGATGAGCTTGATTAGCTTCAGACATATAGCCAATACATTTTTTTACTATATTTTTGAATCTAGTTTGAAATCGAGTCGTAGTTCTTAGTTTTTGATTATCGGTCAGCGTTTCAAAGAATTGAAGTACATGGTTCAAAAAAGTTTTGATTGCTTGATCAACTGGCTTCATTAGGTACGCTTCAACAAGACCAATATCTTATTCGCCAGTGTATGGTGCCAAATTGACAATGATTTCGGAAAAAAAACGTGTAGTAATAGATAAGAGATGAGAAATTTATTGATTTAGACAAATTGAGTTGGAGAATCGATTCCATTATATAGAAAAACTTCAATATCTTTAAAATCTTGAAAACTAGCCATTAAAATCCAATGGATAGAAAAATAAAGTCGTTAATAAAAAAAGATGTCCAATATCAGGTATTAGTGGAGTGTGATTTTTAAATCATAAACTATTTCGTATTTCATTGCACTACATACGGCAATCTTGTGTTTTCTCCCCACCCAAAATCGCTAATTAATGTTTCCTCCCCAAAAAATTGAAATTAGCGTTTCCTCAATAAATTGAAATTAGCGTTTTCTCCCGTCGTTAGGTATTCCGTCCATTATCTAATTAGCTGACTCAGCAGCAGTGCATAGGTGGCAAAGACAAAAACATTTATTCAAAAATGTCTCAACTAACATCGCTTGCTAGACCTGCTTCTTCATCGTCACTTCTATAGAAGCCGGTCGGATCTTCGTCATAACCAGAAAAAGAACAGATAACGAACTTTTTTATGTCGGTCGTCATTTAAATGGAGAAATCAAACAAGCTAGGGTTGTAAAACAGAACCCTTTGAATCAAAATCCAAACTCCAATTTCCAACAAAACAAATTATTCATTCAATATTCCTTCTTTTTCAACCAAAAAAATCAACCCTTAATCAGTTGGATAACACCGTTGTTAGTTTCTCACCCAATATTGAATATCTCTTTCATTTCATTTGATGTTCTGAAAAACCAAGCATCCGCCATTAATGGCGCCGTCAATCTTATTTACATCATGCTGCAGATTGGGATGTCCGTCATCACCAGAACCCAATTTTGTTCTATAAAATCACATTTATTGTCAATCTCCAATCTATCCTTAGATCTAAATCTAAAAACCAGTTTCTCTTTGATCTAATTCATCCCTAAAATCAATTTATTAATCCATCAAATATCCTAAAAGGAATGATGTTAATGGGTTCAATCCAGATGGAATTTGGAGATGGTGTCGGGATGAAAATAATAATGATATTGCTAGTAATTCCTCTGATTACCTTCCTTTAGCCAAATCATGTGTGACGATTACTTATAAAGAACTTACCTGTTGATTTTGAAGAGATAATTTATCGGTACGTCTACTTTGGCCGCGACCACAGAGAAGAAAGTTTCAGAATCAATAGAAGAGAGAAAAATGTGATAAGGTTATTTAGGATTTGGGTTTAATTAGTTATAAAGGATGAGGATATTTTGGGTAATTCATCATTTTTTATTTATATTTTCACCACGTACGCACCTCTGCTGAGTCACCTCTGCCGAGTCGGCTAACTAGGTAATTGACAGAATACCTAACGACGGGATGAAACGCTAATTTCAATCTATTTGGGGAGGAAACGCTAATTAGCGATCTTGAGAGGGGAGGAAATGCAAAATAGCCCACATTATATTGAAATAAAAGACATAACGTAGTTCATAGCATTACATTACATTTAAATAATAGGCATAACCTAATTCCTAAAATTACATTGAAATAACAAATATAAGCTAGTTTATAACATTACATTTAAATAAAAAACATAACCAAATCCATAACATTACATGGAAATAGTTGTCATTCAGGATTGACTATAGCGTTTTTTTCTCATGAGTACATATCATTCCCCGTACCTAAAATGTCTTCCTCTTTCAATGTAATATTCGATTTTCACTATAAGTTTCTGAATATATACAAATAACCTATAAGTTAGCATACTACCCCTGTTTCTAGAAAAGAGCTAGGCTAGATTGCAAAAGCGATAGTATCCCTTTTCCAGAAACTGGGGGACTATATGATTATAAAAAATGTATTTAATAATACTTCCTCTGTTTTACTTTAGATGATGTTTTGAGAGATTTCACGCAGATTAAGAAATGGGGAGAGATATGTAAATTTTCATCCATGCCTTTGAGAAAAGTCTTCAAATATTAATTACAATTAGTGCATATAATAAAAAAAAACTTATAGTTGCAAGACAAAATGTTAGGGTATTGTTGGTAGTTTTATCAGAAAATAATAAAACCATCAAGTAATATGGAACAAAAGAATAACCCTAGACCATCATCTAAAGTAGAACGGACACTACATGAAATCAGGGAATTTGTAACGCCCGATTTTGTAAAGGATATTTTTTAAGTAACGTTATATCGACGCTGGTAACTTTGTAACGTTGGATAATCGTTGCAATAATTGGTGTCTGTTACAGAGTTTCGGGAGGGTTGTGGGTAATTACCTTCCTATCCTCAGCTTAAATTGCCAAGTTACATTGTTACCCTCCATTACTACTATTAACGCCTCTATTACTACTATCAGCTCCCAATTTCATCTCACACTTAAGGGCTACCCAGCCTCCCAACGATTCTGGCTTTTTTCTCCAACATTTTTTCCCCATTATAACTCTTCATTTTAATTACCGAAAATCAGAAAGCAAAACTAAAATCAATGAAATTAGTTTTTTGTTTTTTTTTTAATTGTGCGAAAACTAAAAGAGAATAAATATGTCGAGAACAACTGAGAGCCTGAGACATTTCTCCACCCATTTCCCTTTTCCTCTCCGTCCATTTTACTCCATCGATTTGAGCTTCGGAAACATCGAGATACAGTTACAGAGAACTTCATTAACAACACGAATCAGTAAATTTTTCTGTGAATCATCGATGTAACCCTAAATTTAAGTTGAATCGATGTCTCATAGAAGTTTTGACACTGATTAACAATCTTGGAAATGCAAATCTGGGTTATCATCATCTAAGGTATTTCATTTATTGGTTTTTCTCTGAATCATTGTTTTTTCAACATATGGGGGTTTAATAATTTTACAAATTGGAGGTTAGAAACTATTGGTTTTGAATTTGAATGATGCAATTTCTGATGGTGTTTATGAACATCTATATCTTTTAGATTTATATGTGATTGTAGATTTTAGGTTTATGGTTTTTGTGTTTGTTGAGTGTGATTAAGAAGATTTGTATATCAATTGTGGATGTTGCAGTACATTGTATTATGTTTTAAGAATATCTCAGTGTAGTTTGTAGGTTTAGTTGATAATTAGATTGAGTCAGACATAGTATTTTACTTGTTTGTAGGATTTGTTTATAGGATATCTCCATTTGTTTGTAAATGGGTGAATCAATCAATTGTGTATTGTAACAGTAGCTCTAATGAAAATCCCAACCAGTTTCAACAGTTTAGATGAAAACCAAAGAGAAGCTATTGTTCATAATTTTTTCCCTTTGCCTAGTCAGATTCTAGTTCTTTATGAATTCATTGCCAAAGTAGTTTTTGTGTCAGTGGTCATAATACATTGTAGATTAGAATTAGATGTGTATATGCCTCCACCAGCACCAAGTAGTTTTGTGGGTCAGTGGAATCATGTAGGCTTCACAGGACTCAATCTTGAGTCAAGTTATTACGGCTTTGACGGATGATATACAGCTTGTTATACCTTTTGTTGATAAACTTAGACTCAGTTATAGTGTTTGGGTGTAGGATATTGTTACCATTAGTGAATCAAGATTGTAGTATGTTTTGAGAAGCAGTTTCTTCACTTTAGATGAAAACCGGAGAGAATTAGGATTCGTAATATGTTCCCTTACCTTGTACTAGGATTCTAGTACTTGATAGAATTCAGATAATGCTTTAGTAAATTCATAAATCATATAATACATTTCAACATACCACAGTTTAACATACCATCGTTCCTTTCATTAGAAATCACAAAGACATCTCAAGCATACCAAATGTAACCCACTATATTCAAATCAACACAAAAAGAAACCGAAATTGCAATTTCATTAACTAGATTTACAAATACCATCACTATTACTGATCAGACCCCTAATTACTAAGTAGTTCCATTACAATCAAACCCATTCACAAGATCACCATCAAAACATAACCCAAAAACCTAGTCTGTAATTTCCTCAAACATCTGAGAGATTAACTATTCATACCAGGAAAAACTAGACTGCTCGAACCCCCCTGCAAACACCTTACACACATACTACTAAAACTGTTAGCAGTTACCATCTGCATAACAGTATCAAAACAAGCCCATCTATTCAAAAAAAAAGAAAAACATCCGAGATAGCAAAATAACCACAAGAAAACCAATACCCATTCTGTCAGCAGCTTCAGCAATATGAGCAAAATGATCAGCAAACACCTACAAGATTTCTTTGAATTTTCACGAAGAAGCACTTAGTCCGATTTCACAAAATCGAAGCTTTCCCATCGAAATCTTGTTGATGTTCCAGGGATGATTATTCAGAATCATCACCATTGTTCTCATTGCTATGCTGACTGTCTGAATTTTCAGTTGCACTATCATCACCGTCGTCGTCGTCGATGCCCATCTCATCATCGCTGTACTTATTGCTATACTGACTGCCTGTTTCAGTTGCACTCCCATAACCTCCATCACCCGGATCTTCACTTCCTTCATCATCTTCATTCTCTTCCTCCAAATCTCTAACCTCAACTTGTTCACCATTTTCATCAAGACCATCAATTGTTTCTCCATCAGAATCAACATTCAGTCTCTCATTCATGGTTCTTGCAAAAAGCCGAGGGATTGTTTTTTCTGCTTAGTATCTTTCATACCATGCATCCTCAATATTCTTTTCTCTCTTCCTCCTTTGTTTCTCTGTCTCCGAATTTCTCTCATGATCATCACTTCTCTCAAAATCATTCTCTTTCTCTTCAGAATCACTTTCGGTTGCACTGCGGGTCTTTCTCCAAACAAATCGTCTCCCCTCATGTCTCTCATCTCTTTCTCTAGCTTTCCTCATATCTCTTGCAATTCTCTTCCTCTTCCATAGTTCATATTGTGGAGCATTTTCCTGACGAACTCTTTCGTACTCAATCTGACGATTTCTCTTGTCAATCTCTTGCCGCAGAAAAACCCTCAAATTCTACAACTCTCTAGTACATGGAGTCTTGACAACTTTCTTTGCGAAGTTAAAAGATGCAGAAGGCTGATTATCTCCGTTAGCATTGTTTCCTCCTTGATCACCCATTATCTCTAATTAATCTATGTTTTTCTTAATTTCCTTGCCTGATCTTTTAGGATGATTTTTGTATATTTTGGAAATTCTCTGTTTAATTTCCTTTTGTAGAGAAGATGCCATTAATAGTCATTTAAAGCATTTGGTGGAACGTCTCGTCCCTTAGCTATTCACGCCTATTCAAAGTCATGCGCAACAAGTCCTAAAACCCATCATAACTCCAGCACTCCAACATTGCTAATGGGAGTGTACCAAATTAGTGGGGGGTGGGTTCCAAAATCATATAAGAGAAAACTGGTTTTGCCTTGGGGCTGGTACACCCCTATTAGCCTAATTGTAGACTCTTCCGATTCTCAATATCTAATAACTTCCATTAAGGGGTTGATAGACAGTTCAACCAAGCACTAATTATTATATTTGATTTTTGGTAGATACTGAAGAGCCAGCACCTGTTGAGAGGAATTATGTGGCGCTGGTATATTGCATCTATAATGGCAGTGTTCACACCTGAAATGGCTTAACATTCATGAGATTTGTTCGGTGTACAAAAAATGGTCAAACATAATAGGTCAACAAATGTCAAACAAATTAGGTCAAACCTGACAAGTCAAGCAAAATAAAATCAGCACACTTGTGTATATTTATTTAATTTTATTTAGTTAAAAGATGGGTCATATCTTCACTTGAACTGCAGCATGGTTTGATTCAGGCATCATGCCATATCTCAATACCCTGGTCCCTGAGTCCTGACCAACAACTAATTAATCAACTAATGTCAAACAAATTAGGTCAAAAAAAATAAAATCAGCATTGTGCCACATAATGCCTAAATTTTAAATAAAAATAAAAAAGTATAGGGGGTTTCGAACCTCCGACCTCAAACTTACTTAAACTAAAGTGAACCACTGTGCCAAACTATTGTTTTTAACATTAGCTGGACTTTTATTAAATTTATACAATTACTATCTTCCTAAATATTAAATGAAGTTGTGTATAGATGGGCCATATCTTGAACTGCAGAATGGTTTGGCTTAAGCATCATTCCATATCTCAATACCCTGGTCCCTTAGTCCTGACCAACAACTAATTAATCAACTAATGTCAAACAAATCAGGTCAAACATAGGTCAAGCAAAATAAAATCAGCACACTTGTGTATAGATGGCCCATATCTTGAACTGCAGCATGGTTTGGCTTAGGCATCATGCCATATGTCAATACCCTGGTCCCTGACCAACAACTCAAATGAGCCATAAAAATCTACCAACACTATGTCCGGAACAACGCCTGAGACATAACTCATTATCAGTTCATCTAATTCCATTGATTTGAGCTGCAGAAAACTTTAGCAACAACAATGAATAAATCATCCAATTCTTCTGTGAAAATTCGATGTAACCATAGATTTAAGTTTAATCGATCTTTCATAGAAGTATTGACACTGATTCATAATCTTGGTATTGCAAATCTGGGTTATGTTCATCCAAGGTATTTCTCATTCATTCATTTGGGGGTTTCTTGGAGATTCAGCTGTAGAAAAATTCATCAACAACAATGAATCAATCGATTCTTCTAAACATCGATTCAAGCCTAGATTTTAGTTTAATCGATATCTCATAGAAGTATTGATAGTGATTCATAATTTTGGAAATGCAAATCTTGGTCATCTTCATCTAAGGTATTTCTCATTCATTCATTTGGGGGTTTAATGATTTTACAAATTAGAGGTTACACACTCTTGATTTTGAATGGTACAATTTCTGACGGTGATTATGAAGTATGAACATCTCTATGTTTTAGATTTTAGGTTTATTTTATGTTGATGTGAATTGTATCCTGTTTTGATAATCTTTTGGTGATTATGAACATCTCAATTGCATGTTTTATGCCTCCACCAAGTGGTTTTATATGTCAGTTTACAGATGATCTTAGACTCAGACATAGTATTTGGTTGTAGGATGTCAGCACTGGTGAATAAAGCTTGTATTCTGTTTTGAGAATCAGCATCTCAGGAATCTTTGTGATTTGTATCATTGTCAGATTGTAGAATTAGGTGTGTGGGTTGTATACGGTAAGTAGGGTTTGTGTCAATTATGTGCAAGTCGAATATGATGCAACCAACACAAGACAATATTTGTTAGTCATGTATTGTCCCTTCGCCAGATTGTAGATTAAGACTAGGTGTGTATATGCCTCTCCATCAAGTGAATTAGACTATATAGAGAATAAAAGATGCAATTTCAAACATGCTGCAATTTCAAAGATGCAGGGAAACTATTAAGAAACACTAAAGTGAATTGTTTTCAGTATGCATTTGTTTTCATTACATTTTAGTCTTGTACATGTTCCAGTTCTTTGCATTGTAGTTTTAGTTTCTAGATTACAACCTGCATCTCCAACATTATCGACACACAATCATCGGACAATATAAATAAGCTGACTTCATCAGACTATCTCCATTGCCACAACCAAAAAAGAAAACATGATTCAGTGACTTACCATTTTCCCTTCGATAAGGCTTACTCGTTATACCCGATCATTCGGAATCGGAATCATCAAATTCTGATTTCTCAGAACACTCTTCCTCCTCATCAGACTCTTCCTCTTCACCAGACCCCTATTCCTCTTCATCTTCATCTGACTCCGCTTCGGAATCGGTTTTTCGAGCCAAAATTTCCATATTAACCCCAAGAATCTCATCTTCGCGAAAATCCTCAAGTGACTCTTCTAGGTCAGATGCAGCTTCGTCTGAATCTGTAGTGGAGATATCACTGAAATTATGAACAACAAAAACTGGCTCTTCATCTTCGGTAGCACTTGCATCACTATCGCGCTTTCCATATTCTTTTGCCTCTGCCGCCTTGATCTCCGCCACTTGCGCCAACCTTCGTCTTTTCTCCTGCACTGCATAATACTTTTCCTTCTCTTCTTCATCTATGAAGGGATCACGGAGACGCTTCTTTGGAAAAATCTCTACCGGTTTCTCTTGTACTTTATTTTCCGCAACATGCATTTCTTTCCATAGAGGATCGAGTTCGATATCACTGAACAAGTCACTTACTCTCTTTTGTACTTTCTGGAGATCATCCTTGGTCATCTGCATAATGGCGGATAACCTTTCTTGTCTTTGCCTCTCTTCCTACTCTTTCAATTGTTTCTCTTCATTCATGGGGGCTTTACCCTTTCGTCTGCGTCGATCATCATCACCAGCCATTTTGATTGATTTGATTTAGAAAAAAATTAAGAGAACAGTTATCTCCCTCTACAAATTTTCTCTCTGAAATTATTTGCTCTCTGACCCTTTGGTTCCCCCTTATAAACTAGTCTAACCTAAAAGACACAACAGTTCGCAACAGACATAAACTCAAAATTCTTGCAGGGTCACGCCTATTCCCTAGAGAAAGCTTTAATCGGGAATATCACCTGACAATAATAACCGCCAGTTTTGGTCTGAATTAAGACGGTTTTGTGGTTGAAAACTTGAATGGGAAATTTGTAACGGTACCCCTGCTATTAAGAGTAAAAAAAGCCTATAAAAGGTAATTTGCTCATTTTAACAGTCGCCGAAAATTTGATACCGGCGAGGGTAATTTGGTCATTTTCACCGTCGCCGAGAAATTTTCTCTCTCTTTGGTCATTTTCACAGTCGCTGGAAAATTTGCTTTCACCGTCGCCGGAAAATTTGCTTTCGCTTTGGTCATTTTCACAGACGCCGGAAAATTTGCTTTCGCCGGAAAATTTGCATTCACCGTTGCCGAGAAATTTGCTTTTACCCTCGCCGTAAAATTTGCTTTCTCCGGTAATCTTGAAAGATAAGTTCCATAATAGGTTAAAGAATCCACTCAGGTTCCATCCAATCTGATATTTGACATAAAAAACCTCACCTGGACGAAGACATTGGGTCTGTATATGGTAATCTTGCAAGCTGAGTTCCATAATAGGTTGCAGAATCCACTCAGGATCCATCCAATCTGATATTTGACATCAAAAACCTCAACTGGACGAGAACATTGGGTCTAGATATGGTAATCTTGTAAGCTGAGTTCCATAATAGGTTGCAGAATCCACTTCGGATCCATCCAATCTTATATTTGACATAAAAAAACCTCACCTGGATGAGAACATTGGGTCTGTATATGGTAATCTTGCAAGCTGAGTTCCATAATAGGTTGCAGAATCCACTCAGGATCCATCCAATCTGATATTTGACATCAAAAACCTCACCTGGACGAGAACATTGGTTATATATATGGTAATCTTGCAAGCTGAGTTCCATATAATAGGTTGCAGAATCCACTCAGGATCCATCCAATCTGATATTTGACATAAAAAACGTCACCTGGACGAGAACATTGGGTCTTTATATGGTAATCTTGCAAGCTGAGTTCCATATAATAGGTTGCAGAATCCACTCAGGATCCATCCAATCTGATACTTGACATCAAAAACCTCACCTGGACGAGAACATTGGGTCTTTATATGGTAATCTTGCAAGTTGAGTTCCATAATAGGTTGCAGAATCCACTCAAGTTCCATCCAATCTGATATTGGACATCAAAAACCTCACTTAGACGAGAACATTGGGTCTGTATATGGTAATCTTTTAAGAAGAGTTCCATATAATAGGTTGCAGAATCCACTCAGGATCCATCTAATCTGATGTTTGACATCAAAAACCTCACCTGGACGAGAACATTGGGTCTATATATGGTAATCTTGCAAGCTGAGTTCCATATAATAGGTTGCAGAATTCATGCAGGATCCATCGAATCTGATATTTTACATAAAAAACCTTACCTGGACGAGAACATCGGGTTTGTATATGGTAATCTTGCAAGCATAGTTCCATAATAGGTTGCAGAATCCACCTTGGATCCATCCAATCTTATATTTGACATCAAAAACCTCACCTGGATGAGAACATTGTGTCTGTATATGGTAATCTTATAAGCTGAGTTCCATATAATAGGTTGCAGAAACCACTCAGGATCCATCTAATCTGATATTTGACATCAAAAACCTCACCTGGATGAGAACATTGGGTCTGTATATTGTAATCTTGCAAGCTGAGTTCCATAATAGGTTGCAGAATTCATGCAGGATCTATCCAATCTGATATTTGACATCAAAAACCTCACCTGGACGAGAACATTGGGTCTGTATATGGTAATCTTGCAAGCTGAGTTCCATATAATAGGTTGCAGAATTCATGCAGGATCCATCCAATCTGATATTTGACATAAAAAACCTTACCTGGACGAGAACATGGGGTTTGTATATGGTAATTTTGCAAGCATAGTTCCATAATAGGTTGCAGAATCCACCTCGGATCCATCCAATCTTATATTTGACATCAAAAACCTCACCTGGATGAGAACATTGGGTCTGTATATGGGAATCTTGCAAGATGAGTTCCATAATAGGTTGCAGAATTCATGCAGGATCCATCCAATCTGATATTTGACATCAAAAAGCTCACCTGGACGAGAACATTGGGTCTGTATATGGTAATCTTGCAAGCTGAGTTCCATATAATAGGTTGCAGAATTCATGCAGGATCCATCCAATCTGATATTTGACATAAAAAACCTTACCTGGAAGAGAACATTGGGTTTGTATATGGTAATCTTGCAAGCATAGTTCCATAATAGGTTGCAGAATCCACCTCGGATCCATCCAATCTTGTATTTGACATCAAAAACCTCACCTGGATGAGAACATTGGGTCTGTATATGGGAATCTTGCAAGCTGAGTTCCATAATAGGTTGAAGAATCCACTCAGGTTCCATCCAATATGATATTTGACATCAAAAACCTCACCTGGACGAGAACATTGGGTCTTTATATGGTAATCTTGCAAGTTGAGTTCCATATAATAGGTTGCAGAATCCACTCAGGATCCATCCAATCTTATATTTGACATCAAAAACCTCACCTGGACGAGAACATTTGGTCTGTATATGGTAATCTTGCAAGCTGAGTTCCATAATAGGTTGCAGAATCCACTCAGGTTCCATCCAATCTGATATTGGACATCAAAAACCTCACCTAGACGATAACATTGTGTCTGTATATAGTAATCTTGTAAGATGAGTTCCATATAATAGGTTGCAGAATCCACTCAGGATCCATCTAATCTTATATTTGACATCAAAAACCTCACCTGGACGAGAACATTGGGTCTGTATATGGTAATCTTGCAAGATGAGTTCCATAATGGGTTGTAGAATCCATTCAGGATCCATCCAATCTGATATTTGACATCAAAAACCTCACTTGGACGAGATCATTGGGTCTGTATATGGTAATCCTTCAAGCTGAGTTCCATAATAGGTTGCAGAATCATCCAATCTGATATTTGACATCTCAAACCTCACCTGGACGAGAACATTGGGTCTGTATATGGTAATCTTGC
>JAJJMB010004060.1:523762-551309 GCA_023531105.1 Papaver atlanticum
CCTCACCTGGACGAGAACATTGGGTCTGTATATGGTAATCTTGCAAGCTGAGTGTGCCTCGTTTTGCTTCCGATTATGTGTTTGACCACAAATTTGACCAACTTGACCACATATTTTACCAACTTGACCACAAATTTGGCTAACTTTACCTCGATCCGGACACCTTGGACTTTGATATTTTGAGATAAAATTCAAATCTCTCCTCAATTATTGTACTATTCTCTCTTTTCCGAAAGTTTTGGCTCTCAAATTTCGTTTCCCTCTTACTTTCCCAATCTAATAACTCTTATTGATATCCATTCCCTCACAAATTTGAAACCCTATCTGATTTCCCTCTCAAATTTCATTTCCCTCCTCTGACTCAATAATTGCAGCCTTCCTCCTGTTTTATTAAAAGAGTGAGACGAAGAACTCAGACCCTTTTCCCATCTTTCACTGTATCTCATTCAATCTCAAGGTGTTTTCTTTGTGCCTTTTAGCTACGAATAGATTTATCAAAATTGTTTATTTTTCTCCTTTAGGGTTTCAATTTTTTTAATAGATCTGTATGAAGATCACTGGTATGTTTTAGATTTGTACTTTTCCCTTTAAAATTAGGCTTTTCCTGGTTGTAATCTCAATAGATTTTAACAAGATTTTTTTTTGTTGTTGTTGTTGTTGTTTACTGCTTAACATCAATACTTTTTACTGCTTAACATCCATGTGTAATGTATTTCAATAGATTTCTGCTTTACATTCAAGGTTTACTGATTTTTAGTGGTTTGCATTATCTTTCAATAGTTTGTTCTTATGCTGATGTTTACTGCTTTACATTCTGTTTTCTCTTGGATGTTGTAATCTCTTTCTATAGATTACAACCCAAATAAGGTTTATTCAACTGGCATCTCATTCATCAGATTGCTGCTCTAGATTTATGGTTGTTTGGTTGTAATCTATTTCCCTCTTGTTCTGTATGTGGTTTGTTATTACGTTTCCTATATGGACAGTATTGGTCCTGCAAATCTATTTAAGAGTATTAATAAATTCATTTTTAGACAAAATCAACTTTGTAAAAATGAATTTATTCTAGACCTTAGAGAGCCTTGCAGGATTAGTATACACCTACATCGATATGAGTTGTATCCTTCATCTAGGATTCTAGCCATCCCCATGAGCGTGATGCTGCTGCCGGTTTCCTATATGGACAATATTGGTCCTGCAAATCTGTTTAAGCGTTTGAATAAATTCATTTTTAGACAAAATCAACTTTGTCAAAATGAATTTATTCCAGCCCTTAGAGAGCCTTGCAGGATTAATATACACCTACATCGATATGAGTTGTATTCTTCGTCTAGGATTCTAGCCATTCCCATGAGCGCGATGCTGCTGCCGGTTTCATTTTTAATCGCAGGTTTGTTTTGTCACCTATTATAATCTATTCGATAATGAATTTTCTATAAATGATTTGATTCAAAGTTGTTGAACATGAATTGCAGGATTGGCATACAACCACAAAAGCACTGGAAATTCATTTTTATGCCTAATGATACAACACCCAACACAGAGTTTTCGGAGACAAAATATATATATTACTTGTCTAGTTTTTTGAAGACTTTGTGCATGTGGGTTGTATCTTTTGGAACAAATAATGATCTCTTCATAGAGATGGATGCAGCAAACTAGACAAGTAACCTTATTAATTCCAGTTGAAGAGTGAACATGAGGCTGCAGCAGGTTTCCTTAAGGTTTGTTTTTTACCTATTGTGATCTCTTCAAGTATGTTTTTAACATAATTCCTGACAAAAGATGCAACTTACCACCATACAGTTTCCGGAGTGGAGATGTATTAATTGTTAGGTTTGCTGTAAATGAAGGAGATCAATGCAGCAAACCTGCCAACTGACTCATCTCCACTCTAATTTCATTGGTGGGTAAACTCGTATAGTAATTAGTTTCTCTTGGTTGTAGGATGGGTATACAACAACAAAAGAAGAAGATATTCATTTTTATGCCAGAATAAACAACTCACCACAGAGAGTTTTCGTAGAGAAAACATACTACTGTATATCTTAATTTTCCGTAAACTCTGTGTAGGTGTGTTGTTTATTTTGGCACAAATCAAGCTTATCTTATTGAGAGCGATGCCGCAAACCTGACAAGTAACCTCTTTAATTCCAGTTGGTGAGTAAACTCTTAACACATTAAAGTTTCTTGCATTACTTATCATTATTATGGTCTCTTTCCCTTGATTAAAATTGGTTGTTTCTTACTACCCTTCCCTTTGTTTTGCCAGGATTCATTGATGCGACCTGAAGCTGTGTAAGTGTGGAAAAAATTCATAGGTAACAAGTGCATATCATGTAATGTATTTTTTCCACCACTTACGTAGCCTTGCAGGACCAGTGACTAGTGTACACCATGATAAGAGATGTGGTAGTTTTGAGGTACCTACAGATGTGCTCGCATAGCCGTTATATGAGACACTGTTGATGCGAAGGTGCAGGTTTCCTTTTCTATCTCAGGTTTTTTTACTTACCTATTATGATCTCTTCAAATATATGTTTTACATGACTCCTGCCAAAAGGTGCAACTTACCACCATAGATTTTTCAGAGTGGATACGTATTAGTCGATAGGTTTGCTGTAAATGAAGGATATCGATGCAGCTAACCTGACAACTAATACGTTTTCCTCTCTAATTCCATTGATGACTAAACTCTTATGATAATTAGTTTCCCTTTTCATTATTTTATCCTGACTGAAATACTCACTTACTACCATTCTCTTTTTGTTTTCTGAGGACTCATTGACCGGAAGACTTGAAGTTGGAGATATGTTAGTGTCGCAGTACCATCTAAAGTGAAGAACAAGATAAGAGACTGTTGTCTGTTCCTGCAACGCTATTCAAGAGATAGAATAAATGAAGTTGCTTCAAATGATTTTATTTTGAGCTCTTGAACAGGTCTTGTAGGATAGGTATACAACAACGAAAGAACAAGATATTCATTTTTCTGCTAGAACAAACAACTCACCACAGCGAGTTTTCATAGAGAAAACATATTACTTTATATCTTAATTTTCCGTAAATCCGATGTAAGTGAGTTATTTATGTTGGTACAAATCAAGATCACCTTATTGAGATCGATGCCGCAAACCTGACAAGTAACCTCTTTAATTCCAGTTTGTGAGTAAACTCTTAACACATTAGAGTTTCTTGCATTACTTATTATTATTATGGTCTCTTTCACTTGATGAAAATTTGGTTGCAGGTTAGGTATACAAGAACAAAAGATCAAGATGTTCATTTTTATGGCAGAAGAAAAAACTCACTACATCGAGTATTTGTAGAGACATATGACTTGTTAATTTTCCAAATACTCGATGCATATGCGTTGTTTCTCTTGGCACAAATAATGCTTACCTGATGGAGATTGATGACGCAGCAAGCCTGACAAGCAACCTACTTAATTCCAGTTGGTGAGTAAACTCTTAACACACTAAAGTTATGTGCATTACTTATAATTATTATGATCTCCTCTAAATGAAAAATTTGGTTGATTCATACTACCATTCTCTTTTCTTTTCGAGGATTCATTGATGCAAACACCTGAAGCTGGACAAATGATGAACAAGTGAGACCGTGTTGGCCTTGCAAAGCTGTACAAGCGAGGGATTAACTTGTAACCAAGATCAAGATTCTTGAATTAAGTTTATCCCTGCCCTTGTATTGTGTTGCAGGACATTGATAGAGAAATATAATTAGAACTGTTGATGTGCAAGAATACCTGGACATGTGGACAAGTTAGAAGATATAAGACAGTGTTGGTCCTGCGAAGCTGTGGAAGTAGGACAACTGAGAAGTAACACATTCTCGTCTCTAATTCTCATGGTGAGTAAACTCTTACTACCACTTTCTCAGACTTTTTCATATGAACCGTGTATGTGAATTGGCAGTTACAATTCTGTCAAATAAATATAAACTTTTGATACTTCGGTTGTCAATGTTCAAATTATTATGATTGAATGGTATTCAACAATGAATATGTACCAAATCCAGAATGACAATGCACATGTAAATGAATGATTCTTTGTCTCTCCTTCGAACATTGTTCCTAATTTGATTGTCACTAATTTTATTGTTTGCATAAGTATCACATCCAGAATGATCATGTAAAACGAAATGCCCAAATTACTGAATGAATCTTTCTCTCCTATGAGATATGTTTCTAATTTTGGTTTCTGTTTCATTTATTGTTTTGTCAGGATATACTGGAATTGATGGCAGGAGCTGGTTAAGGCTACTATGATGTCAATGAACGACTTCTTTTGGCGGATGAACAACTTTTTTCATCCAAGGTATATATAATGCATAAGAACACTTGCTTATATTTAGAAACTGCTGAAAAACACAACCCTTGTCATTTGATTATAACCATATAGGGAACCATGTATTTTTTTAGGCTTAAACAGTTCTTCCAATGTAAAGATGATACTCATATATACTTTACATATGTGAATGATTGATGAGTATGTATTCCACAATAGTTTAATGAATGAATTCCTTATGTTGCTAGAATGAGAATGTATGTATTGTGGAATGAGTTTGAATTCTAGAATAATTGAATGAATGAATTCCTTGTGCTAGCTGCTAGAATGAGAATGTATATACTGTGGAATGAGATTGAATTATGGGTTTCAGATTCAGTATTGCAGGTTCAGAAATGAATTGCAATGCAGCTTCAGAAACTAATTGTATTGCAGCTTAAGAAATGGATTGGATTGCAGGGTCCAATTATGGGAGCTTATTTATAACAGAAAAAACGTTATTTATTTATTTTGAAAACTATTTTTTTACCAACGTCGAATCAACGTTATAAAATCTGTTAGTAATTAGCACACCTGGCAAATTCATTACTGTTACAATGAATTGTCAATGTCTAAATCCGTTAGTCTATATGTTACAAGTGATAGAGATGTGGCAGACGGCAAACGTTACAGTCAGCTGTTACGAGTCGAATCGTTACAGGAAGCTGTTATATCCAAAATATTACAATCAAGCATCAACGTTTGAAGACGTTACTTTAAACGTTAGAAACGATTGACATGTGTCATACGACAGCCGTTACACTGAACTATCACAGTTGTGAATCGTTACAATAACTGTTAGACCCAATCTATTACAATCAACTAAACAACGATTACAATCATTGCTGTAGTTGTTACAAGGAAGGACAGGTGGCAATAAGTCAACCGTTACACACAAAGTTGCCGTTACAGTATCTGTTACACCAAACTGTTACAGGCTAACCGTTACGATCTGCACAATAACGGTTATCCGTTATAACAAAATAACGTCAGATAAATCTTGTGCTGACTAGATTACCCGTTGGTGTATTTATTCCAACGATTGAAACCGTTATTTAATAAAAATTTATTGTAACGAAATGAATCGTTGATAAAATATTGTAACACTAATAATGACGCCACATTTCCAACGTTTTTCTGACGTTACAATATATAGATACTAACGTTTTTTCGACGTTACAAATTCCCTGATTTCGTGTAGTGGGAGGGAGTAGTAAATAATAAATATACAAGTTCATATACTCACTCGTTCATATGATTTCTAAAATTCCCAGATTTAAGTTTATACTTACATATGATTTCTTTATCCAAAGGTTTATTTTCTCTTGGGGGAAAATAAAAACACATGAATGAAACAAATATACATTCTTAAATAATAATGAATTTTTTTTCTCTTTTAAACTTTAGACGATGAAAATAATATAAAAGAAGTATGATATGATTTGGTTACCTTATCAACAAACTAAGAACATATTGCTTGTAAATTCTGAATTTTGGTGAATATATATGTTATTGATGATTTTGTGTGGTTTTTCGATTTCATACGTTTTTAGATTGGCTCTGAGACTTGATTTTGTAGAAGTTACATATTTAGAATTCAAGGAATTAGAGCTTCCTAATCGATCTTCGACTGACATTCAACGGTAGTTTATTTTATCAAGCATTTAATTATATCTACTCATTAAATAATCAAATCATAGATTGTGCATTATTATTGTTAAGCATTGATCGATTTCTAATAAAAACTTTTTGTTGATGTTGTTTATCAGACGAATCGTGGATTATGGTATGTTTTCATATATTTATTTAAATACATTGGTATAGCATGTAGTATTAAAATTTCATGTGCACAAAAAAACCCGGATGGAATATTTTATATGACAACCTAAAGTTGGCCGCATTCATAGGTTGCACAAGTGGTGAAATGGAAATCTGAATGTCCATATTAGACCAGGTAATTAAGAATCAAAATCTCAGGTAGCATATTTTTCTTTTTGTAAGGAAATTCACATGCATCATTTTGTTGTTTGTTTTATTTTCGGTAAAATGTTAGCTCATAATATAACTTTTTTAAATGATATTTTGAGCAGTCGAAAAACATCGAAGTAAAGATGACGAATTTGGTATCCTGATGATTTCACTGCACAACAATCTAAACTTATAAGAGAGCAATTGAATGAATCAAAAATACGTTCTTAAATATTTATAAAATTTTACCCTTCCAAATTTTAGAGGATGAAAAGAAATTATAAAAGAAGTAGGAAAAAGAATAAAGTGTGTTGATAGTCTACTTGAAGAAGATTGTTCATTAGGTAATTTTGTATTTAAAAAAAATTAATATTCCACTTTATCTAACTAATTTAGGAAGGAAAAAAAAACCTAAGTTTGGTTCTCAAATATGATTTAGTATAACCTTTATATTACAAATTTAACATCCAACATCACGAACTCGTAACAACTAACACAACATATGTTTTCACGGGTAGAAACTTACCATACATTTCTCTTTAAATATTTTCAAATATGTCGTTGTTTAAAAAATAAATCGATAACTTAAAATCTTTATACTTTTCAAAATACAAAACGTATTTTTATAAACTTTATTTGTTTCCATAGCTCTTTGAATTATTCATATAACTAGTACAAATATTAATATGAATTTTTCATTATGAAGCAAAATACTATATTGTTTTCAAAATTTGTATATTAACACGTGTGAATATCAAAATACAAGCATAACACATGCATTCTTACTTGTATTCATGAAACAAACTGTTGTTTAGGATTCCTTATATCCAAAAACAGGTCCTCTCCAACTAGAATATCTTTATAACTACCTCTTACATCATCTCCCCTTAGAATTTTTTCATTAGAAACACTTTTATTTTTTAAAATGTAAGAATAAAACAATGTGGCGTATGATTTATGAATGGAGGTAGATACCGCTAGAGATGGTCTAAGCATTTGGTTTGATTATTTTGCGAAGGACCTATTATGCGATTTCGAGTTTTGAAGACAAAGAACGATTAATCAACTTTAGAAAGAATGAGAGAAACACAAAAGTGAATTTTTGTTCTCTCAATGTTTTTTAAACTATACATTAGTTATTGATTTAGCAAGTATATATAGTGATCCAATGTAGTAATATAGAAATTAGTTTTTTGGGCCCAAATCTAATTTTGTCTTGATCAATTTCACTTTCTTGTCTATTACCACGGAGATTGTAATAGGGTTGAGCTAAAGTTAACCGATCCACCAAATGGCCAAACCAACCCGATTTTGTATGGACTTAAATAACAAATCCTAATGTTTAGCACTATTAGATTATGAAGTTAACTTAGCTTGTCTGTTTCCCATATGTTTGAACTTTTAGCTTTGAAGTCAAATTTGCTTGTTTTCTTTATTATGTAAAGTTTTTTTCTGCTTTATATTTACATTTGAGACATATGTTATTCGTGTACGCTCATCTGGAGCAGTGCATTTATATCGAGATATAATTATTTTTGTATATGGATATCTAATTTTAACCATATACTTTTCTTTTCCTTCTTCTCGAACTTCGTGAGGAACTCATAGCTGGCCAAGGAAAAAAGGATGGGTTCTTTCTAACAATCCCTTGAGTAAGATTGTTTGCCTTAGGTATTGATTATTAAAGAAAGATAAATTTATTTAAAATTACTTTTTCATTTGTTCTCCCATGAGAGTTGATGAGCTACACTAATTAACAAAAGAATATAACCACTTTTCTCGCGTATTGGTTGAGATGGATTTATCTGAGACTCTGCATGAGAAAATATTGGTGGATCCGTCTATCCATAGAGGAAAGTATCCTAATTAGGCGAGATCACTTACGACTGCTTGTGAAAAGACGAGGGTACCCAAATACACCACAATTTTTTTTCCAACCTATAAGTCCTCTTACCGAAAGTGATCATCTATGGACAGATTTGAGACAATACAACTAACCGGTATTCACACTTTGTGGTATTGTCTATGGTTACGAGATCAAGACAATACGACTACCAAGTGTGATACTTGATAATAGGTTCGGACTTAACCAATCTCTGTAGGATCACTATCAAGTATTTCGGAGTTAACGTTTGTGTAATTTAATTTAAATTATATAAAAAAATATAATTGCGGAAAACAAAAGTAAATCACACAGCAAGATTTTTTTAACAAGGAAAACTGCAAGTGCAGAAAACCCCCGGGACCTAGTCCAGAATTGAATACTCTCAGAATTAAGCCGCTATACAAAATCTACACCAACTTCGTATAGTTGAGACCAAGCAACTACCCATAGTTGACTTAGTTTCCTCAGTATCCCTACGCTTCCGACTTTGAAGGTCACACACTGGTACAATTCATTTGGATCGTATTCCAAACAGTAAAGGAACAATAAATCTGTTTGGTAACAACACTATTGATTCTATCAAGATAAAGATATCTCAAGTCATATGAAAAGGCTCTTCCGTTTAATCTAATAAACTCCTTTGCCTGGTTAGATCAATCTATCCAATAACTACAAAAGCAGTTAAGTTTAGATTCACAATCAATCAATATGCTTAAAATCAGATGCTTTCGTAACTCCTGGATCATGAGTTAACGAAGTAGTAACATCTTCAACATTTGAGTATTCATACTCTTGCATAACGTTAACTGAATCAGACATTAGATTAAATTATTATAGGTTGGATAGCATCAAACACAGATTGTTAGATCTTTTCGTGTTTGCCTACTCTGATACCAATTGAAAAAACCAGGGTACCCAAATACACCACAATCTTTAATTTATCCACCTATAAGTCCTCTTACCGATAGTGATTTTCTATAGACAAAGTCGATACAATACTAAAAATAGGTATTCACACTTTGTGTGATTGTCTATGGATATGAGATCGAGATAATACGACTACCAAAGTGTGATTACTTGATAATAGGTTCGGACATAACCAAACTCTATAGGATCACTATCAAGTAAAGCGGAGTTAACATTTGTGTATTTACTTCTAATTATAATAAACAATTATAATTGACAAAATAGAAAAGTAAAAGACACGACAAGATTTGTTAACGAGGAAACCGCAAATGCAAAAAACCCCCGGGACCTAGTCAAGAATTGAATACTCTCAGAATTAATCCGCTATACAAAATCTAAGCCAACTTCGTATAGTTGAGACCAAGGAACTAACCCTAGTTCACTTAGTTTCCTCAGTATCCCTGCGCTTCCGACTTCAATGAGTGCACGCACGAGAACAATTCCTCCGGATCGTATTCCAAACAGTAAAGGAACAACAAATATGTTTGGTAACAACTCTATTGATTCTTTAAGATAAGATATCTCAAGTCATATGCAAAGGCTCTTCCATTTAAGAAAATAAACTCCTTTGCCTGGTAAGATCAATATATCCAATAACTACAAAAGTAGTCAAGTTTAGATTCGCAATCAATCGATATAGATTCTGAAAAAATGGGGGTCTAATAACCACACCAAATATTTCGTTTAGGCAATCTGTATGTACAAACTCCAATATAATTCCAAGAGAATCAACTAGACAGTCAGACTCAATCAATGGAAATATATCCAAGAATTGTATCTCTGTTTCTCAATGTAATAAGCAAATCAAACAGATAGAATCCATGAGCCTGATTATTATGACAAATAACTTGAATGGTACCAAAGACCAATGTTTAAGTGTCAATCAATTATTTATATCAACAACCAAAGGTTGGATTATGTAATTGCTTGAACTACGCACAACCTGTGATATTTCAATTATATAAACAAATATAATGTGGAAAAGAAATAACACAGACACAAGAAATTTTGTTAACGAGGAAACTACAAATGCAGAAAAACCTCGGGACCTAGTCCAGATTTGAACACCATACTGTATTAAGCCGTTACAGACATTAGCCTACTGCAAGTTAACTTCGGACTGGAATGTAGTTGAGCCCTAACCAATCTCACACTGATCAAGGTATAGTCACTTTCCTTACGCCTTTGAATCCCAGCAGGACCCTACGCACTTGATTCCCGTAGCTAATCTCACCCATAACTAAGAGTTGCTATGACCCAAAGTCGAAGACTTGATAAAAAAATCTTTCTAACAAAGAAAAGTTTATTGAATAGATAAATTTGTCTCCCACAGAAATACCTATGAGTTTTGTTCCGTCTTTTTATAACTCAAGGTGAACAGGAACCATTTGATACACCAGATTTATATTCCCGAAGAAAAACCTAGTAATATCAATCACCTCACAATAATCTTAATCGTATGGTAGCGAAACAAGATATTTTGGAATCAAAAACGATGAGACGAAGATGTTTGTGACTATTTTTTATCTTCCCTTTCGGAGATTAAATCTCGAGCAAATCTTAGAGAAGATAGTACTCAATACGATAGAATAAAGCAAGATCAAAAAACGCAACTACAGAGAAAATAGTTGGGTATGTCTTCACAATCCCAATGAAGTCTTTAAGTTGTTAACCTATAATTTTTTAGGAAAAACCTAAGTTAAAGGAGAATCGACTTTAGTCGCAACTAGTATCACACATGAGGTGTGGGGATTAGGTTTCCCAATTGCTAGAGTTCTCCCTTATATAGTCTTCAAATCAGGGTTTGCAATCAATGTTACCTTGGTAACAAAGAATTCAATATTCACCGTTACATGAAAACCTGATTAGACTCAAGCTAATATCTTTCA
The DNA here is from genome assembly GCA_023531105.1 of Papaver atlanticum. Classification (NCBI taxonomy): domain Eukaryota; kingdom Viridiplantae; phylum Streptophyta; class Magnoliopsida; order Ranunculales; family Papaveraceae; genus Papaver; species Papaver atlanticum. Next base: position 534,814 of record JAJJMB010004060.1, read on the forward strand.
ACCGTTAGATCGAACTTAGCTTGTTACACACAAATGAAAAGTAACTTCATTTAGATATGGGTAACCGTACCTAAACTTGTACACCTTGTTTGCTCAACAATAGTTAACCAAAGTTAGCCATATGCACACTTTCATATCAACTTCGTTAATCTTAACACATCTAGTTCAAATGACTCAAATGAAACTAGTTATAGAGTTGTTCAATTGTTTATATTCTCATTAAAGTATACAAGACACAATTGAAGCAAAAATCGATTTTGATTCACTCGAATCAATTCATAAACATTATAGCCACGGTTTTATAAAAGATGGCATTCCTTATCATATAAATTTATTAGTTCATGAACAAACCGATTTTAGAACATAACCACTAAAGTATGCAAACGGGTACGCATACCTAAGTAGCCGTACTTGGTTTGGGTTCGCCAGTATACGAACGGGTATGCATACTATCGTACACCACCAACCTCAGTTGAATTCCCTAACTTGAACTTACGCCGGTACGCATACGGGTATGCATACTAAGTTATGGGACTTCAACTAAAAAACAAGTACGCATACGGGTATACATACTATGGTTCAAGAACTTGGAATAACTTGCAACAGTTAGCATACAAGTACGCATAGTGTGCTATATCTAATCATGGTTAATTGTTCTAAACTCCCATTTCAAACTATTAGCTTCAATGCAATTTTCAAGTGATCAAATGATCAATACGAAATACTCGAGTCTACACCAAATGACTGTCTCACACAAATCATATAAGATTTTACCAGGCGATTTTCACAAGATCATCTTTTCACTTTCGTCAAGAATATAAGATGAACTTGGTTAAAGCGAAAGCTTACCAACACATATTTCGAGAAATATGTAAGCGAGTTAAACTCAGCTCGAAATATCAAATGTGTATAATCGAAGTCAATATAGTTATACGACTTTTGTCTCAACTAGGAGATAGAGTAGAAATAGAATTTTAAGCGATAGATGAGTTCAAGTCTCCACATACCTTTTGTTGATGAAGTTCCACAGGCTCCCCTTAGTAGTTCTTCGTCTTCAATCGATGATCTTCGTGAAGTCTAAAGCTCAACTACACATTCTATCCTAATCCGAGACTTAGCTATAAGTAGACTAGAAATCAAGACTTATAGTTTTGGAAACTAAACTTGACAAACAAGCTTGAGATAGCAACGCTTGCGAGTTCGACCGAGAAGAAAAGGAGCTTGATGTTTTTTTATTTCTCTGAAATTTTTTCCTCATCACAGAGCTATCTATTTTGTCAGTCATCCATATAACATTATTCTCTTTACAGTTGTAAACAGATTTTTTGTCATATATATTTACAATCAAGAATTGTCCCATCACAACACTTTTTAAAATTATAGAACTGACCTTTAACACCAGCATAGTGACAAGCGGGTTTGATTACTTCTTTAGACATCCAGAAAAGAATGTTATGAAGTATTCATTCCGTAATCGAAAACGACATCTCCTTTAAAGGTGACTTTTGTTTCCGTAATAATAACAGTTGACGGGAATGTTTTTGAATGTTCTCATATGAGTTGTTTTTGAAGGTTGACAATCTTTGTATTCAGAAACATCTGCTGCTGAAGGTAGTTTTTCACTTTTGCTATCGGTGAAATTTTCATTAGCACCGATAAAATTAATCTTACTAGCAATTGGATCGTCTATTCCTTTGTAGCCCAGACCACGTGTATCACGATGTTCTTTACATGATCCCAGCATAGTTGATAATTTTGTAGAGCTAGTATTGAATCTTTTCAGATTCTCTTTCAGTGATTTGACTTTATCAAGATAAGAAATTAGATCATCCTCCAATTGTTTTTCTCTGGCGAGAAAGGCAATTTCTCTGTTATTAAAACAGTCTTGCTGAGAGTCATATCTTGCTTCAGTTTCTGCAAGTCTTTCCTTCAACACAAAGATATTTCGATGAAGATTATCACATTTAGAGTTTTTTGAGCGCACATCTTCTTCACGATCTTTAAGATGAGATTGTAAGAGATTATAACCACAATCGTATCCCTTAAAGAGTTTTCTGAATTTCCTGTTTTCTAGACAGAAAAGAGTAAGAAATTAAACCAAGCAAAATGTTGACTTCTTTTTCTTTATGAGATAGTCAAAAACCTTGATATATTGTGAAACTTTCTCATCAACATATTGTCCCTCATCTGAATCATTTTCATCTAAAAGATCATCCAACTGTTCATTTAAGGAGTTTTTCCCAGTTATACACAGTTTCAGACAATGGTGAAGACGTGAGAGATTTCTCAGTAGAAACAAGGATTTAAACCAAGTAAGAATGTTTCTGAACTGGTGGTGCATTGTCATAGATAACACTACTGTCCATAGAGACAGATTGCTACAAACACAGACTTATGAGGTCTTAAACATGTTTGCCTACTCTGATACCAATTGAAAAAGCGGGGGTCCAATAACCACACCCAATATTTCGTTTAGGCAATCTGAATGGACAAACTACAATATAATTCCTAAAGAATCAACTAGACAGTCAAACTCAATCAATGAAAATATATCAAAAAGTTGTATCTCTGTTTCTCAATGTAATCAGCAAATCAAACAGATAGAATCCGTGAGCCTGATTATTATGACAAACAACTTGAACGGTACCAAAGACCAATGTTCAAGTGTCAATCAATTATATATATCGACAACCAAAGGTTGGATTATCTAATTGATTGAACTACGCACAACCTGAGATATTTCAATTATATAAACAAATATAATGCGAAAAAGAAATAACATAGACACCAGAAATTTTGTTAACGAGGAAACTGCAAATGAAGAAAACCCCCGGGACCTAGTCTAGATTTGAACACCACACTGTATTAAGCCGTTACAGACATTATCCTACTTCTAGTTAACTTCGGACTGGAATGTAGTTGAGCCCTAACCAATCTCACACAGATAAAGGTATAGTCACTTTCCTTACACCTTTGAATCCCAGCAGAACTCTACCCACTTAATTCCCTTAGCTGATCTCACCCATAACTAAGAGTTGCTACGACCCAAAGTCGAAGACTTGATAAACAAATCTGTCTAACAAAGAAAAGTCAATTGAATAGATAAATTTGTCTCCCACAGAAATACCTATGAGTTTTGTTCCATCTTTTTATAAATCAAGGTGAACAAGAACCAATTGATACACCAGATTTATATTCCCGAAGAAAAGCCTTGTAATATCAATCACCTCACAATAATCTTAATCGTATGGTAGCGAAACAAGATATTGTGGAATCAAAAACGATGTGATGAAGATGTTTGTGACTATTTTTTATGTTGCCTTTCGGAGATTAAATCTCGAGCAAATCTTTGAGAAGATAGTACTCAATACGATAGAATAAAGCAAGATCAGAACACGCAACTACAGAGAAAATAGTTGGGTATGGCTTCACAATCCCAATGAAGTATTTAAGTCGTTAACCTATAATGTTTTTAGGAAAAACCTAGGTTAAAGGCGAATCGAATTTAGTCGCAATTAGTATCACATAGGAGGTGTGGGGATTAGGTTTCCCAGTTGCTAGAGTTCTCCCTTATATAGTCTTCAAATCAGGGTTTGCAATCAATGTTACCTTGGTAACAAAGCATTCAATATTCACCGTTAGATGAAAACCTGATTAGACTCAATCTAATATCTTTCAACCGTTAGATCGAACTTAGCTTGTTACGCACAAATGAAAAGTAACTTCATTTAGATATATGTAACCGTACCTAAACGTATACACCTTGTTGGCTCAACAATAGTTAACCAAAATTAGCCATATGAACACTTTCATATCAACCTTGTTCATCTTAACACATCTAGTTCAAATAACTCAAATGAAACTAGTTATAGAGTTGTTAAATTGTTTATATTCTCATTGAAGTATACAAGACACAATTGAAGCAAAATCGATTTTGATTCACTCGAATCAATTCATAAACATTATAGCCACGATTTTCAAAAGATGGCATTCCTTATTATATAAATTTATTAGTTTATGAACAAACCGATTTTAGAAAATAACCACTCAAGTATGCAAACGGGTACGCATACCTAAGTAGCCGGACTTGGTTTGGGTTCGCCAGTATGCAAACGGGTATGCATACTATCGTACACCACCAACCTCAGTTGAATTCCCGAACTTGAACTTACGCCGGTACGCATACGGGTATGCATACTAAGTTATGGGACTTCAACTAACAAACCAATACGCATACGGGTATATATACTATGGTTCCAGGACTTGGAATAACTTGCAACAGTTAGCATACAAGTACGCATAGTGTGCTATATCCAATCATGGTTAATTGTTCTAAACTCCCATTTGAAACTATGAGCTTCAAAGCAATTTTCAAGTGATCAAATGATCAATACAAAACATTCCGAGTCTACACCAAATGACTGTATCGCACAAATCATATAAGATGTTACCAGGCGATTTTCATATGATCATCTTTTCACTTTCGTCAAGAATATAAGTTGAACCTAGTTAAAGCGAAAGCTTACCAACACATATTTCGAGAAATATGTAAGCGAGTTAAACTCAGCTCGAAATATCAAATGTGTACAATCGAAGCCAATATAGTTATACGACTTTTGTCTCAACTAGGAAATAGAGTATAAATAGAATTTTGAGCGATAGATGAGTTCAAGTCTCCACATACCTTTTGTTGATGAAGTTCCACAGGCTCCCCTTAGTAGTTCTTCGTCTTCAATCGATGATCTTCGTGAAGTCTAAAGCTCAACTACACATTCTATCCTAATCCGAGACTTAGCTATAAGTAGACTAGAAATCAAGACTTATAGTTTTGGAAACTAAACTTGACAAACAAGCTTGAAATAGAAACGCTTGCGAGTTCGACCGAGAAGAAGAGGAGCTTGAGGGTTTTTTCTTTCTCTTAAATTTTTTCCTCATCACAGAGCTATCTATTTTTTCAGTCATCCATATAACATTATTCTCTTTACAGTTGTAAACAGATTTTGTGTCATATATATTTACAATCAAGAATTGTCCCATCACAACACTTATTTAAATTATAGAACTGACCTTTAACACCAGCATAGTTACAAGCGGGTTTGATTACTTCTTTAGACATCCAGACAAGAATGTTATGAAGTTTTCATTCCGAAATCGAAAACGACATCTCCTTTCAAAGTGACTTTTGTTTCCGTAATAATAACAGTTGACGAGAATGTTTTTGACTGTTCTCATATGAGTTGTTTTTGAAGGTTGACAATCTTTGTTTTCAGAAACATCTGCTGCTGAAGGTAGTTTTTCACTTTTGCTATCGGTGAAATTTTCACTTAATAAATTTTCATTAGCACCGACAAAATTAATCTTACTAGCACTTGGATCGTCTATTCCTTTGTAGCCCAGACCTCGTGTATCACGATGTTCTTTACATGCTCCCAGCATAGTTGATAATTTTGTAGAGCTAGTATTGAATCTTTTCAGATTCTCTTTCAGTGATTTGACTTTATCAAGTGCAGCAGTTAGATCAGCCTCCAATTGTTTTTCTCTGGCGAGAAAGAAAAATTCTCTGTTATTAAAACAGTCTTGCTGAGAGTCATATCTTTCTTCAGTTTCTGCAAGTCTTTCCTTCAACACGAAGATATTTCGATGAAGATTATCACATTTAGAGTTTTTTGAGTGCACATCTTCTTCACGATAAGAAGAGATTGTAAGAGATTATAACCACAATCGTATCCCTTAAAGAGTTTTCTCAATTTAATGTTTTGTATACAGAAAAGAGTAAGAAATTAAACCAAGAAAGATGTTGACTTCTTTTTCTTTATGAGATAGTCAAAAACCTTGATATATTGTGAGACTTCCTCATTAACATATTGTCCCTCATCTGAATCACTTTCATCTGAAAGATCATCCAACTGTTCATCTAGGTGTTTTTCCCAAGACGTGAGAAATTTCTCAGTAGAAACAAGGATTTAAACCAAGTCAGAATGTTTCTGAACTGGTGGTGCATTGTCAGAGATAACACTACTGTCCATAGAGTCAGATTGCTACAAACACAGACTTATGAGTTCTTAAACGTGTTTGCCTGCTCTGATACCAATTGAAAAAGCGGGGGTCTAATAACCACACCCAATATTTCGTTTAGGTATTCTGAATGGACTAACTACAATATATTTTTTAGAGAATCAACTAGACAGTCAAACTCAATCAATGGAAATATATCCATGAGTTGTATCTCTGTTTCTCAATGTAATCAGCAATTCAAACAGATAAAATCCGTGAGCCTGATTATTATGACAAACAACTTGAACGGTACCAAAGACCAATGTTCAAGTGTCAATCAATTATTTATATAAACAACCAAAGGTTGGATTATCTAATTGATTGAACTACACACAACCTGTGATATTTCAATTATATAAACAAATATAATGCGGAAAAGAAATAACATAGACACCAGAAATTTTGTTAACGAGGAAACTGCAAATGCAGAAAACCCCCACTTCGGACTGGAATGTAGTTGAGCCCTAACCAATCTCACACAGATCAAGGTATAGTCACTTTCCTTACACCTTTGAATCCCAGCAAGACTCTTCGCACTTGATTCCCTTAGCTGATTTCACCCATACCTAAGAGTTGCTACGACCCAAAGTTGAAGACTTGATAAACAAATCTGTCTAACAAAGAAAAGTCTATTGAATAGATAAATTTGTCTCCCACAGAAATACCTATGAGTTTTGTTCCATCTTTTTATAAATCAAGGTGAACAGGAACCAATTGATACACACGATTTATATTCCCGAAGAAAAGCCTTGTAATATCAATCACCTCACAATAAACTTAATCGTATGGTAGTGAAACAAGATATTGTGGAATCAAAAACGATGAGATGAAGATGTTTGTGACTATTTTTTATGTTGCCTTTCGGAGATTAAATCTCGAGCAAATCTTTGAGAAGATAGTACTCAATACGATAGAATAAAGCAAGATCAGAACACGCAACTACAGAGAAAATAGTTTGGTATGGCTTCACAATCCCAATGAAGTCTTTAAGTCGTTAACCTATAATGTTTTTAGGAAAAACCTAGGTTAAAGGCGAATCGAATTTAGTCGCAATTAGTATAACATAGGAGGTGTGGGGATTAGGTTTCCCAGTTGCTAGAGTTCTCCCTTATATAGTCTTCAAATCAGGGTTTGCAATCAATGTTACCTTGGTAACAAAGCATTCAATATTCACCGTTAGATGAAAACCTGATTAGACTAAAGCTAATATCTTTAAACCGTTAGATCGAACTTAGCTTGTTACGCACAAATGAAAAGTAACTTAATTTAGATATGGGTAACCGTACCTAAACGTGTACACCTTGTTGGCTCAACAATAGTTAACCAAAGTTAGCCATATGAACACTTTCATATCAACCTTGTTCATCTTAACACATCTAGTTCAAATGACTCAAATGAAACTAGTTATAGAGTTGTTAAATTGTTTATATTCTCATTGAAGTATACAAGACACAATTGAAGCAAAATCGATTTTGATTCACTCGAATCAATTCATAAACATTATAGTCACGGTTTTCAAAAGATGGCATTCCTTATTATATAAATTTATTAGTTCATGAACAAACCGATTTTAGAACATAACCACTCAAGTATGCAAACGGGTACACATACCTAAGTAGCCGGACTTGGTTTGGGTTCTCCAGTATGCGAACGGGTATGCATACTGTCGTACACCACCAACCTCAGTTGAATTCCCGAACTTGAACTTACGCCGGTACGCATACGGGTATGCATACTATGTTATGGGTCTTCAACTAACAAACCAGTACGCATACGGGTATACATACTATGGTTCCAGGACTTGGAATAACTTGCAACAGTTAGCATACAAGTACGCATAGTGTGCTATATCCAATCATGGTTAATTGTTCTAACCTCCCATTTCAAACTATTAGCTTCAAAGCAATTTTCCAGTGATCAAATGATCAATACGAAACATTCCGAGTCTACACCAAATGATTGTCCCACACAAATCATATAAGATGTTTCTAGGCGATTTTCACATGATCATCTTTTCACTTTCGTCAAGAATATAAGATGAACTTGGTTAAACTGAAAGCTTACCAACACATATTTCGAGAAATATGTAAGCGAGTTAAACTCAGCTCGAAATATCAAATGTGTATTATCGAAGTCAATATAGTTATACGACTTTTGTGTCAACTAGGAGATAGAGTAGAAATAGACTTTTGAGTGATAGATGTGTTCAAGTCTCCATATAGATTTTGTTGATGAAGTTCCACAGGATCCCCTTAGTAGTTCTTCGTATTCAATCGATGAACGTCGTGAAGTCTAAAGATCAACTACACTTCTATCCTAATCCGAGACTTAGCTACTAGAAATCAAGACTTATAGTTTTGGCAACTAAACTTGATAAACAAGCTTGAGATAGCAACGCTTGCGAGTTCGACCGAGCAGTGCTATAACATATTCCAACAAGAAACTATAAAGTGATGCCGATCTCACGCAACTAATCAATCGAATAAATTCGATTCTAGTTGGATCCCATCCGATCAAGGTTTGTGCAACACAAAGATATGAGAAACCAATAAGAAATCTTCTTCGTCTTCAAATCTTCTTTAATATTAAATTAAACCTGCACAAACCTACTTGAATCTCTTGTGATCAATCACGCAAATAACGGAGTCTGTTAACAATGGATTATCACAAGATGTCTTTAGATCTACAAACAGTTCTAAAGATACCGTCGATACTTCGATCTAGTTTGAGTGAATCTTATACCATAAGAGAAGATTCCCAAGAATAAACAAACTAGGTACAATCAAAGTTTCAACAATCATTAGTCAATCAAATCAATTGAAAACTAATAACACTGCAATTATCTAGTTTCCCACCAACGGTACTTGTAGAGCTTCTTGATCCCACAGAAGTCTTTAAACGAGCGGTCTTAAGAGATTTCGCCTAATTAGGGTACTTTTCTCTCTGATTAGACGGCTCCACCAGAAACAACAAAAAGATGAAGTTTATGTGGCTCTTAGGATAGTTTGCTAGAAATGTAAACTTAGGTATCGATAGACCAAGGATGTTTGGACACCAAGGAATTTCCAAAACCGAAAGTATTCTCAAGATATGCAATAAATGCCCATTCGGTTTTCATAATTCCAGTAAATGCTTTGTCCAATATTTCCCTAAATCTCTTAATAGAAAATCTCCAATTAGTAAATGCACATTACTAATTTTTATTCTCTAGAGATATACATTTAATTGCTGGTAATTAAAACATATAAAACTAACAACCTTAATTAAAAGATTCTTAATTTATTTTGGAACAGGATCTCCTTGAGTACTATGGAATATCTTTGAACAATAAAAGATAAGAGTTATTGTACGTGTTCAAAGAATGTTGACATCTCTTATTTTCAAATCCTCTTTCATATTTACAATCTTTGAATCGATTATACCACACTTCCAAACAAGTTTAGAATTTGCTCATCTGTATTCCAAGACAACTATGTGATTGATCAAATATCAAATCACATCCATGGGTTCAATCGGTTCTACCAATCATTGGGATCCATTATACCCTCGTATGGAAGCACTTGTGATTGGTCACACAAGTTACCTGGACCGATTAGATCAGTTACCAGGATCGGTTAGATCAATTACCAGGACCGGTTACCATATACACATGGTATTGCTTGTGATCTGTCACACCAGTCACTAGGATCGGTTACACCAATTACCAGGATTGGTTACACCAATTACTAGGACCGGTTACACCAATTACAAGGATCGATTACACAATTCTGTGATCGGCCACCAATTACTAGGATCGGTCACACCAATTACAAATGTCGATCATGCCATCTCAGGTGATTACTTAGGATCGGTTACACTAATTAATCAAAACTAGTTATACCAAATCATAATTCAGGTATTGTGATTAGTTGTACCAAGATACATAACAAAGTTATGATCGGTTCTACCATCTCACACATATTGGTTATCCAAAGATTTACAATGAATAGCCGTACCAATAGGCCTAGCGATTTCCCTTTCGATTCATAAAACAAGTTCATGAATGTACTTTCTTTAAACAAATGTAAAACATTATTTCCTCAGATGAAATATTCACCTTTACCCATTCACATAATCATAACAGCATTCATAAGATTGTGTCGATGTCATATCTACGAAGTTCAAAAGATAAGAGTTATACTTCGTAGTCTAATTCCTGAATACTATGATCATATGATCATGCCTCACTACCAGAGTAATATATCCATACACATCCTCGCAGTTATGTTTTCAATATAACACAACTTGAAAGATACGTTAGGAATGAAACTGTTCAAGTCAATATTATTAACCTCAAGAGGAAGGATGATGTCGTCGTTGTATCTCGTTACTTCTTCACGTTCTTCAGGTCTTCGAGTAATACTTGTATGTCTCAACATTCCTAGACTTTATAGTCTAACCTAAACGAAGTTGTCTCTAGTACATAATCAAGCGAATCTTAGATGAGTTTTGACTCACTAAAATATGACAACCAAACTTGACATACCAACGCTTGGTGGGTTCAACCGAGCTATGCTCTAATAGATTGGTTCTTAGTTCTTCAAAACCATGGATATAGTTAACCATACTATCAGAAGGTATCCACTTGGTTTTTGTTGGATCTTGAAGGTTGTAAGCCAAAAGACATGACTCATTTTGAGATCCTGTAGAACTATCAGATTCATAATCAGACATGATTTTTTATATGATCTTCTTCTTCCTTTCTGTATTGATTCCTTGAAAATCCTTAACTCTTTGAGCTTCCTCCTTATTTACCTTTGTAATACTGCGAGTTATTGGAGGCATGCTCGAGGATTTAAATAAGAATTAATCAGGGTTTCACAATACAAGCAAGAGAAAGTTTCTCTTAAGAAGAGACAACTCTCGGACCGAAAATACAAAGGAATTTCTGAAAATATATTTTGTTTCATGTGTCCGAAATTTTCAAGCTGAAAGGTTTATTAATATTCAAAAATTTCAAATTAAACCTAATTATGGAAGATCATTATAACATGAACAATTTTTAGACATAATGGATTCGCAGCTTATCAAAAAATGTCACAGATTTTTTCCTGATACATACACAAAACATGTTCTCTCGTTTTATGTGCTTCCTCATCCCAATAGATATGAGCAAAAACTTGGATGAGTGGGCACATTATCCATACAACTAGGTTGTATCGGAGTAAGCCTTATCGTGCTTACAATGAGTATCAGAAACATAGTTCATGTTTCTCTTTGGAAGTTTCTGCCCAAAGTGTTTTCTCTAAAGAAGATGATCCTTCCTTGATCTAAAGGTATGATCATGAGGAGAAACCGTACTGATGTGAGAATTTCCAAAGATGGATAGAACTCTCTTAATTCTGTCAATGAGATTTTCATAATATTTTCTCATTTTAAGGATTTCCTTATAATGCACATCAGTTTGATCATCTGAAATAATTATTGGAAATCTTCCCTGATTGTTTCTTTTGGCAGAGATTTTTTCCTTCCCCTTTTTCTAAAATTGTTCTTCATGTAAACAGAAACTATTTCGACATGAGTGGGGAGGAACCTTTTTCCAGAAGTGATTATCAACTTTTTCTTCTGATTCTTTTGAGTTGATTTTATCGGTTTGGGGTATATTTTGTCTTTCTACCGAGGAATGATCTTTCATTTTTTTAAGACAAGAAACTTCTTTTAACACTTTTACCACAGTATTTTGAAGAAGTATAAGTTTCATGTCAAGTGACTGAAAGTTGTATTCCTTAAGATATTTTTCACGAAATCGGTTCAAAGTTTCCTTTGGACAAGATTTCGTTTGATCATCAGTAGTCTAGAAGATGGTTCTTCATTCTCTTCTGACTTGATGCAGTTAGACAAACTACCATCATCATGATCTGTTTAAGATGTGATCAAACAAGTCTTGTTATCACTATCTGTAAAAGTCGAGCAAGGACTTTTGTTTTCCTTATCAGAAGAAATTATAACAAAATCATTAGTCATGGTCATAGGATGAATCTCTTGTTCTTGAGTAAGAGATTTACCAAGAGCTTCTACTTTGACAGTGAGATCCATATTCTCTTTGGCTAGAATATTTAGTAATGTATTTTTATTTGATCTTTGGCTTAATAAGATTAGATTCTGTCTTTAATATTAACATCCTTGTAGACATAGATCTTATTGGCTTTAGGAGTTTTACCAACTCTTTATCAACATCTTCTTTTCCATCAGAGATAGACACAGATGTACTCTTAATTTTTATAAACCCTGGATCATGAGTTAACGAAGGAGTAACATTTTCAACTTTTGAGTATTCGTACTCTTACATAACGTTAACTGAATCATCCATTAGATTCAATTCTTATAGGTTGGATCGCACTAGACACAGATTGTTAGATCTTTTCGTGTTTTTCTTCTCTGATACCAATTGAAAAGTCGAGGGTACCCAAATACACCACAATCTTTTTGTTTTCAACCTATAAGTCCTCTTAATGAAAGTGATCGTCTATGGACAGAGTCGAGACAATACAACTAATCGGTATTCACACTTTGTGTGATTGTCTATGGATACGAGATCAAGAAAATACGACTACCAAAGTGTGATACTTGATAATAGGTTCGGACTTAACCAAACTCTATAGGATCACTTTCATGTATATCAGAGTTAACATTTGTGTAATTTACTTTAAATTATATAAACAAATATAATTGCAGAAAACAAAAGTAAATCACATAGCAAGATTTTGTTAACGAGGAAAACTGCAAGTGCCGAAAAACACTGGGACCTAGTCCAGAATTGAATACACTCATAATTAAGATGCTATACAAAATCTACACCAACTTCGTATAGTTGAGACCTAGCAACTACCCCTAGTTCACTTAGTTTCCTCAGTATCCATGCGCTTCCGACTTCGAAGGTCATGCACTGGTACAATTCCTTTGGATCGTATTCCTAACAGTAAAGGAAAAACAGATCTGTTTGGTAACAACTCTATTGATTCTTTCAAGATAAATATATCTCAAGTCATATGCAAAGGCTCTTCCGTTTAATATAATAAACTTCTTTTCCTGGTTAGATCAATCTATCCAATAACTACAAAAGCAGTTAAGTTTAGATTCGCAATCAATCAATATAGATCCCAACGAGAAGCTATAAAGTGATGTCGATCTCACACAACTAATCAATCGAATAAATACGATTCTAGTTGGATCCCATCCAATCAAGGTTTGTGCACACACAAAGATATGAGAACTAATAAGAAATCTTCTTTATCTTCAAATCTTCTTTAATCTTCAATAATAACCTGCACAACACCACTTGAATCTTTTGCTACCAGTCACACACAAAACGGAGTATGTTAACAATGGATTATCACAAGATATCTTTAGATCTACAAACATTTCTAAAGATCTCGTCGTTACTTCGATCTTGTTTGAGTGAATCTTATATCAGAAGAGAAGATTCTCAAGAATAAACAAACTAGGTGCAATCAAAGTTTCAACAACCGTTAGTCAATCGAATAAATCGAAAACTAATAACACTGCAATTATTTAGTTTCCCACCAAAGGTAATCGTAGAGATTCTTGATCCCACGAAAGTCTTTAAACGAGCGGTCGTAAGAGATTTCATCTAATTGGGATACTTTCCTCTCCGATTAGACGGCTCCACCAGATACAACAAGAAATGAAGTTTTGCTGGCTCTTAGGATATTTTTCTAGAAATGCAAACTTAGGTATTTATAAACCAAGGATGTTTGGACACCAAGGAATTTCCAAAACCGAAAATATTCTCAAGATATGCAATGAATAACGAAATTCGGTTTTCGTAATTCCACAATAAATGCTTGTCCAAAATTTACGAAATCTCTCAATAAAAAATCTCCAATTAGTAAATGCACATTACTAATTTTTATTTTCTAGAGATATGCATTTAATTGTTGGTAATTAAAGCATATAAAACCAAAAACCTTAATTAAAAGATTCTCAATTTATTTCGGCACATGATCTCCTTGAGTACCAAGGAATATCTTTGAACAATAAATGATAAGAGTTAATGTACGTGTTCAAAGTATGTTGACATCTCTTCACTTTAAATCCTTATTCATATTTACATGGATTTACATACCATGAATCGGTTATACCACACTCCCAAACAAGTTTAGAATTGGTTCACCTGTATTCCAAGATAACTATATGATTGATCAAATATCAAATCACATACATGAGTTCAATCGGTTCTACCAATCACTAGGATCGGTTATACCTCAATATGGAAATACTTGTGATCGTTCACACAAGTTACCAGTACCGGTTACATCAGTTACCAGGACTGGTTACCATATTCCCATGGTATTGCTTGTGATCGGTCACACCAGTTACCAGGATCGGTTACACCAATTACCAGGACCGGTTACCAATTACAAGGATCGATTACACAATACCCTGTTGATGTGATTTTATGTTGTTGTAAAAAGTGATAAGTAGAGTTCGTTCAACTTCGACTTGTGAAGACTCGATTCTAGACTTATATTCCGATTAAAATAGCAAATAAACAAAGATGATATCAATATTACGAGAGACTGGGACTTAGGATTCCACCAAACTTCACAATCAATTGGTTCATACGATGATTTATAACAATACTAGCTCTTTTATAGACTCTACTGCTTTGCCAAAAGTAGATTTTATAAAGCATTAGATGTAAATCATAAGCATAGTGCATCAAAAGTTCTTAGACTAAGCATACACTATCAAACAAAATCACAAATAATCAACGAAAATCATAAATCGATTGAAAAGCAATGCAAAAAGTCATAAGAATCAATTATAATTACCATCAATTGTGAAACATGGCTTCCTCCGTCATCCTCGTATTGGGGTTTATCTCCTCATGGTAAAAACATGCTCAAAATATTGATTCATGGATCAAAAAGTGTTTTTATTGAAGAGAAATAATAATACAGCGAATCTTCAACGCTTTTCTGGCGTTACAGAAATCACCGTTATAATGAAGTGCTGTTAATAAACGATAAATCGGTTTTACTGTTGAAGAACGACACTCGTCTGCGACTGTACCGTGTGGGTCAACGTTCTTCGTGTTCTTCAGCAGCAGCAGCAGCAGAACCCGGTTTCCTCCACCTTTGATTTCTCGGCTCTGTGGTGTTCTAAACTTTCCCTAACTTTCGACACTCCTTCTATATTACCCAACCAATCTATTTATATCAAAAAGAGCGATTAAATCTCTCCAAAATCTTCCAAAATCTCTTCCTTTCTCTTCACGGCAAAGTTGCGGCAATTTCTTGTTTTAGAATTTCCACGCGTTTCTGAGCTTTCCTTTTGATTCTAAACTCTTCCTTAGATAGATACCAATCTTTGGGAAGGGTTATAGCACTTTAATCTCTCTAAAATTTCCTAAAATCGGTCACACACGTGACTTTCCATATTTTGCTGTTGAGATAAAAATCCGTCGATTGAGCCCAGTTGAATCGATTTCAACACCCATGTTAGATTCCTAGACCCATAAGGAGTCTACCCTATGAAAATCATAGGTTTAATCGACCTCAAACTCCTCCAAATCACGATCACCAAAGCTGCCAGGAATGTGTTTATATTTTCCCGCCCAAATTCAGAATTTGAACGTGAAGGGGAAAGGTTACTCCTTATCCGTTGCTGGAGTCCGCATAACACTCGTCCCTTGGGTTGCATTTATCAACTTTTCGAGCCAATTTCGCCGCAAAAGATTATTTCTCCAAAAACACCTACAAAGAGATAAAACACAAAAATAAGTACAATGGGTACTAACAATATACACAATAGAGATGAAAATAGACACATAAATGCGTCTATCAAATACCCCCAAACTTATTAATTGCTAGTCCCGAGCAAATCAAAACTACAAAATAAAATCCTAACTCACTGTCGCAGGTATCGTCGATTGCACTTAGCATGTGCAACAAGCCTTTAAACCCCTAGGTGGCCCTAGTGGCCCAGTGATAGTCTCGGGAGGGTTTATTAGAGATATACCCATAAAACCTTTACTCCAGACCCTAGCTATCTACGCAGAACCTTGGAATGCACTAAAGAACCTCCTTGGTTGGCATACTTATTGATTACGGGAGGAAGTACCCTGATGCGAAATTCCAATTGCTGTATACGAGTTTGCACTCAAGCATACTAAAATTCATATATAAGTGACAGATCTCTACTCAGATAGTCGCACTATGGACATCAATATCCGGAATCAAACAAATCACATGAATAGATTAAGAAGATGGATATAGAAATAGATGGTTGCGAATGGAGTTCAATGCCAAGATGAACCTATGACCTAGTGGATTGAGATACTGGTCTGGACTAATATCAACACAACTGGCATATACAAGGGAACCAGTGGTTGACAATCCTAAATCTACATCAACTCAGCTGGCATATACAAGGGAACC
>JAJJMB010004060.1:561309-693700 GCA_023531105.1 Papaver atlanticum
GTGGTGTTTGGTTCTTGTGTGCTGGTTGGCTCTCCGCTCCGCGCGGCAAACGACAAGCCCGATTACCTCTTCAATCCCGTCCCATGTTTTCCTTTGGAAAACACTCGTTTGGTTCCTGTGTTGCCTACCTATCGAGAAGGTATCGATTTTGTCCCTCACTTCTATTGCCTCTCGCATGCTCTTGGGTAGTGCGAGATGGTACTCGACAAGGGTCTCGTGTTCCCATTGTTCAGTGATATTATTATCCTATTCTCATGGCGCACGAGATGTTTTTGTTCCCTTGGGAGCTCGGAGTATTTTCCGAGCCCCAGAAAAACGATTTCCAAAATCGACTGCTATCTTCTTCCACCTGATGTATGGTGAAATTCCGACGATGGTCTGGGCCAGAAGATGGCGTCATTGAGGAATGCTACCTGGTTGATCCTGCCAGTACTCATATGATTTTCTAAAAGATTAAGCCATGCATGTGTAAGTATGAACTAATTCAGACTGTGAAACTGTGAATGGCTCATTAAATCAGTTATAGTTTGTTTGATGGTACTTGCTACTCGGATAACCATAGTAATTCTAGAGTTAATACGTGCAACAAACCCCGACTTCTGGAAGGGATGCATTTATTAGATAAAAGGTCGACGCGGGATTTTCCCGTTGCTCAGATGATTCATGATAACTTAACGGATCGCACGGCCTTTGTGTTGGCGACGCATCATTCAAATTTATGCCCTATCAACTTTAGATGGTAGGATAGTTGCCTACTATGGTGGTGACGGGTGACGGAGAATTAGGGTTCGATTCCGGAAAGGGAGCCTGAGAAACGGCTACCACATCCAAGGAAGGCAACAGGCGCGCAAATTACCCAATCCTAACACGGGGAGGTAGTGACAATAAATAACAATACCAGGCTCTTCGAGTCTGGTAATTGGAATGAGTACAATCTAAATCCCTTAACAAGGATCCATTGGAGGGCAAGTCTGGTACCAGCAGCCACGGTAATTCCAGCTCCAATAGCGTATATTTAAGTTGTTGCAGTTAAAAAGCTCGTAGTTGGACTTTGGGTTGGGTCGTCCGGTCCTCCCTTTGGGTGTGCACCGGTCATCTCCTCCCTTCTACCGGCGATGCGTTCCTAGCCTTAATTGGCCGGGTCGTGCCTCCAGTGCTGTTACTTTGAAGAAATTAGAGTGCTCAAAGCAAGCCCAAGCTCTGGATACATTAGCATGAGATAACATCATAGGATTTCGTTCCTATTGCATTGGCCTTCGGGATCGGAGTAATGATTAACAGGGACAGTCGGGGGCATTCGTATTTCATAGTCAGAGGTGAAATTCTTGGATTTATGAAAGACTAACAACTGCGAAAGTATTTTCCAAGGATGTTTTCATTAATATAGAACGAAAGTTGGGGGCTCGAAGACGATCAGATACCGTCTTAGTCTCAACCATAAATGATGCCGACAAGGGATCGGAGGATGTTGCTTTTAGGACTCCGCTGGCACCTTATGAGAAATCAAACTTTTTGGGTTCCGGGGGGAGTATGGTCGCAAGGATGAAACTTAAAGGAATTGACGGAAGGGAACCACCAGGAGTGGAGCCTACGACTTAATTTGACTCAACACGGGGAAACTTACCAGGTCTAGACGTAGTAAGGATTGACAGACTGAGAGCTCTTTCTTGAATTTGTGGGTGGTGGTGCATGGCCGTTCTTAGTTGGTGGAGCGATTTGTTTGGTTAATTCCATTAACTAACGAGACCTCATCCTGCTAACTAGATATCCGGAGGATTCCCTCCGCGGCCAGCTTCTTAGAGGGACTATGGTCGTTTAGGCCACGAAAGTTTGAGGCAATAACAGGTCTGTGATGCCCTTAGATGTTCTGGGCCGCAAGCGCGCTACACTGATGTATTCAACGAGTATATATCCTTGGCCGACAAGCCCGGGTAATCTTCAAAAATTTCATCGTGATGGGGATAGATCATTGCATAACTGAGATGCAATCCGACTCGTGATGCTTTATGGCGCTGAGTGTTGGGCGACGAAGGATCGGGACGTCAGACAACTGAGAACAACTGAGATGCGTATGTTAAGATGGGTTTGCAGAAACACGAGACACGATCGCATCAGGAATGATTACGTTCGCAAGAAGCTGAAGGTAGCACCAATTAAGGAGATGCTCACCCAGCATCGGTTGCGTTGGTTTGGGCACTTACGTCAAAGACCTCCTGATACGCCGGTTCGCGTAGGACGCATCTTGAGCGGTGAGGGTAGGATGAAATGTATAGGCCGACCGAAACTTACGTGGGATGAGTCGGTGAAGCATGACTTGGAGAAGCGGAACTTGGTCGAGGAAGATGCATTGGATGGACAGAAGTGGAGAGCAGCGATTCACGTGAAAGAGGTAGGATTTCTGTTCCCGTATTGAGTTGGACCGTATCTGTTTGCTCGCGCACAGCGTGTCCATTCGGAATGATTGATATTGGTAGCTCGTGTTTCTCTCGTCACCACTGACATGAGTTTCTAGTTCTTCCTGAGACGGTTATTGCTCAATGGACAATACGTGTTGGCGTATGAGTGATGCTTGGTTTTCGAGTGCTTGTTGGCTCCCCGCCCCGAGTGGTGAACGATAAGCCCGAATACCTCTTCATGCCAGTGTCGTGCCCAAATTTGGTTCCTGTGTTGCATATTTATCGAGAAGATACCCGTTTGTTGCTTAATCTAACCTATCTTCGTTAAGATAGATCTTTCGCGCACAGCGTGCCTGCTTGAAACAACCTGTCCCTGGTGTTCGTGCTCGCCTTGTCTTAAAAGCTTGGTTGGTTTGTTCTACTGGAGACGGTCATTTCTTGATGCACTATATGTGTTGACGTATGAGTGGTGTTTGGTCTTCGGTGCTGGTTGACTCCCCGTTCCACGCGGCGACAATAAGCCCGACTACCTCTTCAGCTTCTTCCCTGAGTCGTACTAGGGAAACACTCGATTGGTCCCTGTGCCTATCTACCGAAAAGGTATCGATTATTGCCCCTTGAAAAGGTGAACATATGAAATCATCCTAGCATATTGTGAAGGGAGGGACTCCCTCCTGTAGCTATGCATGCAGCATGATCGTGAAAGGAGGGACTCCTTCCTCTAGCCCTGGGCAGGGATATAGTGGGTATGCTATGTTAACGGTCGCGAATGCGTAAACCCTAATAAAATAGTATGCCCACTCCCTGTTCCACCTGTGGCACGGAATGTGCCAAGGATTTACTACTGTCTCTGTACATGTTGCTTTGGTTGGCGAGCCGGGCGTAAAAAATTAGCCATATTTTGGGGATAAGATCTTTACGAGATATTATCTCTGCCCTACCTGGTACTTGCTACTGGAAAAGGGGATTCGGATATCGGATCAGACTACTGTTTAAACAAATTCTATACCATCGATCACAAAAACCAACAGATTTCTACATGGAGAAGAAAGGTAACTATCGACGTTCTTGAGATTGATAAGATCAGATTATGAGGATACGGTTTGAGGGAAAAAAAATGGCTCGGCTAAATCTTGAGACGTATAGCTATATATTAAGTTATATGAGCCGGTAAAGATGCCACATCATACATAATATGAACCCTTAGATATAAAGAAAAGGATGGCTGCGATGATTTGTCATTTTCCTTTGTCAAACCCTTTTATTCACGGATCCGCTCCCAAAAGTTATTGTTTCTTTACAAATTCAATCAGAATATATCTATTTACGGAAGTCCTTTGTTCAATACCGGGCTTTAATATCTATCTGGCTTAATTTTCTACCCAAGGAAAGCCTTGCCTCAGAGTATGTCCAGTGTGAAGGCTTTGCCAAATTCGTATATCTGTCTCACCGAATCCAAATAAATAAATAAAATTCTCACCGAATCCACGTGTATCAGCACGGAGTGGTTACAAATGACTGTGAACTTGTGATCTGGGCGGATTAGATGACACCTTGACCAAATTTTCATTCGAAAAAACTTTATGTATACCGCTTTCCCGCTTATGTGTCGCCACCGTATTAATCCATGGTATTCAGTCCAGAACCCATTACGGGTCCCAATGGGTTCATCATTTTCCAATTAAAGGTGTAGATATCTGACACATAGGGGTGTAAAGATGTGGGGAATTTTTTTGTTGAATCGCATATGTTGCTCACCCTAGCCTTTCCCTCATTTCAACTCCATTACCCTATTAGTACTAGAAGAAAAATATGATTACTTAGCGGATAGGCTTGCAAGGATATAATTCTTAAGTCTTCTAGTTTTTCCCTTAAATCTGTTCATATGAGCTTGGCTCAAAGGTGTGCTTGGATTGACAGGATTAAGTCGCGCTGTGACGAGGTCACCCTCGTGACAACATCTGTAAGGGTGCACTTTTTGACCCTTGGATATTAAATCTTAAATATATTCACATCTTAAGATAATATTTAAGGAATTAATATATTTCTATTATTTTTCTTTATCTTATTTTTATTTTTAATATCCCTTTATTTATTTTTATTTTCATCAGATCCTTTAACTTATTTAATCTAATTTTACCATCTCTATTTTTTTCCTTCTAGTTTCGTAAACCTAGAAATGTATGTTTTTTATTTATTTATTTTCTCCATCATGGAAGAAGAATCAAGAATTCATAATATTTTAATCGGAAAATCTAGGTATAAGAGCAACTGCAATGGTGCGATCAAAACCAAAGACCAAAGACTAAAAAATCGACCAAATTTGAGTTTACTCCGTGGTGCCACGCTACGGTAGTGGAGTATATTTAGTCGAGCGGGAATATAGCCTTCGTTTGCTGTGGAGCGGGAATATAACGTACGTCTGTATGAGGCGTGCATAGAAATAACGCCTGTTGTGGGGCGAAGATAAAACGAACGCATGTTGTGGGGCGTACGTATAATCCACGCCCAAGTAACGGACGGAAGTAATGTACACGCCTGATGGGGCCTGAGATTTAATCAATGCCAGAAAGAAACAAACATTATAGGTTCGCTCAAATCTACACACGTATGCCACACATGTTGGGCGGAGGAAAATTAAGAACTATGATCGTTGTACATATCAGAATCTCCTTCCATGAACTATGATCGTTATACTCGAGCCAGATTTAGTTTGTCCGGCATCTACAGATTCTTAATTAACTTTAATTAACTTTCTTTTGGTATTAGTGGTGATAACGGTTTTTCCTAATTGTCATTGATTAACTTCTTTTGGCATTGCTGGTGATAAAAGGTTTCCGTGATTGGGTTCTCATCAATTTTTAGGTTTACTTATATTAATTATTGCATTATCAGTTCGATGCATATAAATAGTCTTCCACTACCATTTTCAGTTAATCGTCCAGTATAATGTTAATTGTATGAATGGGTGTTTATTTGAGTGGGGCGGTCTTATAATGCACGCCTGAATGAGGCGTTGATATTTACTTCGTCCCAATGGGGCGAATTTATAATGATCGCCTGTTATCAGGCGTACATTTTACCTACGCATATTCGGGCGTACATTATATCAACGCCCAGCTGAAGCGTACATTATATAGACGCCGGACCAACGGGACGGAAAATATACATTCGCTTCAAGTGAAACGTAAGTTAAAAGATCGCCTATTAACAAACGTACTTTTAAACTTCGCTCGACCAAATTTGATTTTGGTCCGGGTTCCAGAATACTCCGATATTTTGTTTTAGTCTGGTTTTTACACTTTAGTCCATTCGACTGTGATTGGTTTCTGGACCAAATTTTTTGTTTTAATCGTCCACTGTGGTTGCTCTAAAGTACTGCAAATGATCCATTGATCCCCACAATTTCCTTAAGTGATGTTTCGGCATACTGGCAACTCCATACGATCAGCACTGACAATTAAATGGAAGCACCAGCCTTGTGGAGTTTGAGCTCAAGGTTTAATTTTAATATAACAAATCTTCTTGGATTAGCAAAGCCATAATAAACGACACAATTAATCATAACTTTCTTGGCCACGCTCCTTCTTTGATCTACCTCCTTGCTCGAGGATGTTAATCTCATCGAGCTATCTTTTTACGTTCCAAGGACAGTTGTTAATTAATATAATATCTAATTTAAAAAATTATCTGATACGTTGCTTAAGCTTGAGTAGTTACTCCAAAGCTATTATCATCAAAGATAATCCATTCTTCCTTGAATTGGATAAAAGAATATAGAACATAGGTTTCTAGGGTTAGTCAACTAAAAGGAACGAAATAAAATTTGGGTGAAAAAAATTAAATAAAATTAAAGGGATGTAAGAGAAAATTTTAAAATTTAAAAAAATTTAAATTTAAAAATTATTTTAAGTACTTAAATAATTATCTTGAGATACAAACATCTATGATGAAATATCCAAGGGTTAAAAAGGTGCACCTTACAAAAGCTATCACGAGAGTGACCTCATCACAGCATGACTCAAAAAGAAATGGGAGTACCAGAAGAAGAAGTAGGTAATGCTTATCACTTCTAACTTCGTTCTTATATGAGTAGACATATAGGCTCATTTATCATCCTCAAACAGCACTTAGTCCATAAATAAATCTAATATGACTCAAAAAGAAATGGGAGTACCAGAAGAAGAAGTAGGTAACGCTTGTCACGTCTACCTTCATTCTTATATGAGTGGACAGATAAGCCCATTTATCATCCTCAAACCGCACTTAGCCCATAGATGAATCTAATATTCTAATCATATGACTGAGGCCAAGTTGTCTTCGAGTTATTTAATTAGCATGACTTGGCAATAATCGGAGCCGTTTTGTTTGAAAAAGGTACACTCCTAGTAATTTGCATTCGAGAATATCAAGGGTATAGTTGGTAAACATGGAAATATAAACATGGGAAATAATATTCAAAAAAGTGGGAACAAAAAAATAAAAATACCTTTGACACCTTTCCATTTGAATTCACTTGAAAGAATTCTTCTCAAAACAAAGACTTTTGACTCATCATCATTTATTTAATAACTCTAAAATAATAGATTGGCTGCTTATTCTCTTTCCAAAACCAAAAATTTCACTCTCCAACTTTTCAACATCCTTCTTAAATATTCTTGTTTTAGTTTTGATTTATGCATGTTGAGGTAGGGTTATAACCTAGAACTACAAGACTCAGTAAAGAATTGGTTGGCTCTTCCTCTTAGACTGAGCCCACTTTGGTTCACCAACACTTTTAAACTATATATCTCTCCCAAGACTCTATCATTTGTTCAATACAAATCGTTCTAGACCTTTTCTTCTTGTATCACTCTCTTATGTATGTATAGAAAATATAGTATAACTTAATAGACTTGGTGATGAAGATGACTGAGAACCACATATAAATAGAGACAGATTCAAAAAATGCAATAAAGAATAAGTACGAGTAAGGGTTTAAGGTGTGTGGTATGGACTCGGTCTTCTACCTAGATGAAGAAGTCCGTGCTCGTTTCCTACAAAACTTAGCACAATCTCTTGGTTGCACTTATCTTTGTTTATGGTCTTATTATCCCCTTCCTTCAAAGTAAGATTGCTTCCTTCCTCTGATCTGATCTCTTTACAAGTACAACTTATGATGATTGATTGATTTTGAACTTATGTATTGTATTGTTGATCTTGTTATAGTACTGAGTGATATGATCTTTCATGGTGGTGTATGATTAATAGCTATTTATTCTCAACAAATGGAGTTTTCAACTATAATGCAATAATACATCAGCCAGCTAGTTCTTCATCAGCATCAATATCATCTCAATCTCTAATTCAAACTCTCTTTGACGCTTACCGTAGCACACCGCACATCATACAAAAGGGGTACGTATGATTTACCAATCAACAAATTAAGAACATTTTCCTTCTGTTCTAGCGTATACTATAATGGTGATTTTATGTGGTTATAATGTTCAGTGTGTCTTTATTAGATTGGTTCCGGGGCTTGCTTTCCTAGAAGGTATACCGTATTTAGAATTCAAGGAATTGGAGCTTCTTAATCGAGCTTCAACCGACATCCAGCGACAGTTTTATCAGGTAACAGACAATGAGCTACTAATAACATATATTTGTATAATAGTAAGTGTTGATTAACATTGATCAGTTACTAATAAATTGGTTTTCTTGATTTTGATTCTCGCAGGAAGCGCGGATTAAGGTCTGTGATTCATAATTATTTGCTTTGATACATTGATGATCATGTTGTATTAAACCTTCTTTATGCGCTCAACACAATCCTGGCTGAAAGCATTTTATGTGACAACGTACAGTTGGCCGCTTTCGTAAGTTGCAAAAGCGGTGAAATGGAAATCGGAATGTCTAGTTTAGACCAGGTAATTGAAAATCGAAATCTTAGCTAACATATTTTCTTTCCGTAAAGAAGTACACATGCATCATTTTGTTGTTTGTTGAGGTTATAATATTAATATATCTTTGTAAATGATCCTTTGAGCAGTCGAAAAACATTGAAATGGAGATGATGAATTGGTTTCCGGATGACTTCATTGCGCAACAATCTAAACTAGTAAGAAATCAGCAAGTACAACTTCCTCAACGAATCGATCAAAGTTGGCCTTCATCATCATCTTCTTCATTAAAATCACTAGTGAGCAGTCCTGAGTACTCACCACTTCTGTTTAGCGCACCCGCTGCTTTTTCCCCCCAGGAATTCATTAAAGAAGTAATTACATCTGATCATCAAACAAGTAAACCTAATCTGGTGGCAGCTCAATCCATCGATCAACAGATAAAGCATGCTTATAACATACTTGGAAATGTTCAATTTCCAAGTCCAGAGAACGTTGATGCAGCACTGACCAACGCCATGCTAGCCGTTTTGTCATCAACGCCAGCATCATCTTCTTTACCTTATCAACACCAATACCAACAAACTCAAGCTTGCAGTAATCACTTAAGTCAAGAAATGGGAGCTTTCAAAAGATATAAACCCGAAGACAATCTACTCGCACTTGCCAATAATAAGTTGAAAACCAACTACGGAGGACAAAATATGCTTAAGCGAGCAATTATCTTTTACAAAAACATGCATATGAGAAAAAGGATAATGGAGGAACAACTCGCACAAGGATATCGTCCAACGAGTTCACAATTGCACCATAAAATGTCAGAACGTAAACGACGAGAGAAACTTAACGATAGCTTTCTTGCGTTGAAATCACTTTTACCACCAGGTTCCAAGGTATGGAATGTACTATGTAGTGCAATTTACATAGTATAATAGTATGTGAAAACATATATATATATATATATATATGCGGTCTTATTAATTCGTTAAATTTTGAATTCACCTTTTGATTCGGCAGAAAGATAAGGTATCATTGCTGTCAATTACGAGAGATTACTTAGTTACTCTTAAAGATGAAATCAAAGAGCTGAAACGAAGAAATCGTTTCCTTGAGACAAAACTTGCACCAACAAAGCCTATGCTCATAACAAGCGGTAATGATCCAGAAATGGGTGCAGCTAGCACTTCTTCGGATATTACGGTTGAAATTCAGTTAACCGAAACTTCTGAACCATCAATATCATCTGAAGAACGAGAAGTTGATTTGCAAGTTAATGTGAGATCAAGACATTGTGATTTTATGAGTCTGATTAGAGGTCTGCTTGAGTTCTTAAACCAAGTTGATGGTGTAATCTTGGAGTTCATGGAAGGAAATACTACACCATCACAAGTGCCAAATTCTTCCTATGGAGTGGTCTTTAGACTGAAAATCAAGGTACTATTTTTTTTATCACATTAAATATGGTGTAGTTTAGTCCATCTTTTGAAACATGATAGTTAATCTATTTTTGTTTTTAGGATTTTTTTTTTGTTTCTTTTTTTTAAGTTGATCGCTAAGATAAATATTACTAAAGCTGGTGATAATAAGAGCATCTCTGATAAAGTGTGAAAATATTATTTTTTCATAACACATGATTTTAGACCTCATTTAGCACAAATTCATCTCCGATAATTATGTCCTATAAATAGGAGAGATAAAATACTAAATTACATTTTCATTCTCCTCCATGTTATATTTTTATTTTTTAAAGTAAAATAAATCGCTAAACTTTTTTCACATAAGATATTCTAAGGGTTAAATCCTATGTTGTTGGCGATGATTATAGGCTATGGAGTCCTATATTTATTACATGCATAAACACTCATAAATAAAAGTATTAATAAGATTTCAAAGGGCTTTGTATATCTATTATTGGAGATGCTCCAATACTTCTACATAGGGATTTTTATACCCACTGTTGAAGTATGGAGTCCTATATTTATCACATTTGAATTAGCAGCCACTTTTTACCTAATTAAATTGTACGTGTACTATAATTTCAGGCTAGCCAGCAGCATATATTTGAAGAGTCAGCCTTCAAAGAAGCTATTAGAAGAATTATTGGTGATGCAGCAAAGTGACTTGTGGATCTTAGATCTTTTCGTCACACTTGAAGAGCCACTCAGAGCGGAGATAGGAAGAATAGATAAACAATATTGTATTCCCAATAGTGATGCTATTACGTACCATCAATACAGTACCCATATATTTTAATCTTATGATCACCACCACATGCCCATTTTGTCATCTTAATTTGACTGCTCTTGAATTGATTCTTGATTCTTAATTGGTCTTTCCTAGTTTGCTCTTGTTTTTAGTTTGGGGAAGTTAATTAGAACCATAACCTTAAGAAACCCAAGCAACCAGCCAATGAAATCTCACGACAAGGCAGTACAAGAAGTTAAATGGAGTTCAAAGATGATGGCCATGTTGGTTGCTATGACTATTTCCTTAAATATATATTTAAGATTGCTCTCTGTTACCTACCATACATATTGTTGTTTGTACGTTGGCTGATACATGATTAATTCAAATTTTCGAGATTTGGTCCACCAATTATGAAATAGTACTACTATGTCCATTTGTGTGTCCTGCTTACGTTGCCACGTCATCTTCAAGGTCTAATTTATTATTCTTAGTTTTGTTGAGGTATATTTTGAAGACTAGTCTATGGCTATGGTCGTCAGAGTTTACTGATATTGCTATCGGAAATGATACGTTGAACGAGCAGATTTCCCGAATTTTCTCCCACGTCTAACATAAATGGGACCCACAACTGCCCACTACTAACCAGATGTTATAGAGTTTAAATCCCTTCCGTTCATTTTTCTATCGGGACACCTTTCAGGAGGGAAACTCGGTAAGTCTAGCACTTCCCTATTCCTATGCTATGGGAATTAAGTGTTGTCTTAGAAGCTAGAAGATTTCACCAGTTGGATAATCTTAAGTATTGGTAGATTTATTTGGTATGTATATATATATGCCTCCGTCAAATCATGATGCTTAATAAAAATGGTCCTCCATTTATAACAGCTTATAATACATGTAAATGGTAATCACGAAAGTTTATCATAAGCTATTTTTTACTACAATTTTCTCTATTATTTTAATTCTATCACTATTTTCTTTTGATAAAGTTCGGAGTTTTACTTCGCATTGCGACCAACAAAACTAACAAAACTTCAAGATATCCGAAACTTTCAACTCTAATACTACCTTCGTCCCACTATTAGTTGACATAGTAGTATAATTTAGAAATGATTTATCTCTCAAACTATACCACAGATGTTCATAAATTTTATATCATTGAAAAACATTTTAAAACACATACATAACGATTATAAACATGAGTATAAGATGATATAAAATCAACTATTAATGAGACAAAATCTAAAAACAAATAGGTCAACTAATAGTGGGACGGAGGGAGTAATAAAGAAAGCAAAACATATATAATTAACTTCTGTAATTGGATCATGGAGGTAACGACTTAACGTACGGGCAGTTCATACATGAATGGAAGGAAGGAAGGAAGGAAGGAAGGAAATCGACAGTAATAACTAGAAAAAGGGCAACACTAGATCTTCAACTGAAATCGTATCTTGCTGGCTTTTTACACACAATTTTGGCGGCTATAAGGAAAAAATATCCACGTAACATGATGAGAGTATCTAGATAACTAGACTGGTATATAACTCTAAGGCAACCAAATATAAGGAAAGCTTCCAGGAAGTTTAACGAGTTTTTAAACCTACTACGAATCTACGATGGTGAGGGATAAAAGTTAAACAAATCCTTTTGGAACTTTATGTTACAAGGGATGGTCTTCCCCCCTTGTGTGCCAGTCTCGTTTCTTAACAGTAGTCCAGAGAAAAAAATAAAACAACTAAAGCAGTGAAAAAACGTGAAATGGGCAGTGAAACATAAATGATAGAAATCACTTGTTCACCAGTAGCGATGACGATTCTTTTATTAGCTAGTCACCATTCAGCTAAACAAATTTCCCGTTTAAAAAATGATCAAAAGGCATATCAAACTAACAATGTATTATCAAAAAAGAGTGTGCAGCGCACCGGAACATCAGTTTTTACTCACTTTTTTTTTTTTTTTTGTCATCCTTTTACTTAGCAAGAACTTTTGAGTCATGGATTCATCCATGCAAGAAAACATAAAATATTTGAACATGTGTATAGATTAGGGACTGGTAGTAGTATTCCAACTTTCTAGTAAGATCAGGTAAACACAGTCTTAAGTCTAGTTTGGAGGATGACAATGATTAATTAAAATTACTACACATGTTTTATTACAAAAATCTAGTTGTGAAAGTTTTGGACTTCAACTATGGATAACTCCATGAATTGATTATGTATATGTTCAATATAAGAATTGGCTTATACAAATATGTATATATTAATTTGATGGTTGAAAAACAAAAAAAAGTAGAATAAATATCCAAGACAGTCAAGCCAAATCGAAGACCGTCATGAGTCAAGCCAACTATTTCCTAGTGGGAAAACTTTTAGCCAGATTTTGGAACACATGAAATGAACTCATTGATTAAGGACCCATTGCAAGAAAAATGACTCTACAAATGGTCCCATAATCATATCATCTGGCAAGAAAATACATCACTATCTGGCAATTTCCAGGAACTTCAATCCAACTGCAAGTTGGGACGTTTTACGCTGTCGATAATATCTCAATCTCAGCTTGTGTCTGTACGCTTATGTAATAATCATCACCAAACTATCACCTTTCAATTCAGTCCAAAATGCGCATATCCACTATCTGGCAAGTTCCAGGAACTTCAATTCAAACAAGTTGAGACACTCTACGCTATAGATCGACAGACTATCCAAAAATCACCTTTTGGTTAAGCTATCACCTCTCAATTCAATCCAACATGTGCATATAAGAAACTTGCGGTCAGATAAATTGAGACATCGCATATTTCACTATCTGGCAATTTCCAGGAACTTCAGTCCAACCAAGTTGGGTCGTTGTACACTGTCGATACTCAATTTCATCTTTTAGTTACACTGTATAGCGTAATAATCAACACCAAACTATCACCACTCAAATCAATCCAACATGTGCCTATTTGCAATTTGCGGTCAGCTAAATCGAGACATTGATTGTCATTTTCACTATCCGGCAATTTCCAGGAACTTTTCAATTCAACCAAGTTGGGACAGTCTACGCTATCTATAGACTATCTCAATCTCAGCTTTTGGTTCCATTCTGTAATATCGATTGTGAAAGTATCTTCTTCAGATTCAATTCGACATGTGCAAATATTCATTTGTCGTCGGACAAATTTGGACAGAACATCAACTTCATACTTTCCTCTGTAGAGTCTCAAGTAAAGTGGAAAGTTTAGGTGGATTAGGTGATGGCTCTGAAAATGGTCACAATCTGTGATTTTGAATGATAGACAAGACGTAAGGACTGTCTTGTTCAATATGGAAAAAAATAACTTAAAAGAGAAAGGATGATGCACTGCACAGTAGAGAGAGCTATCAGATGAATTTGCTAAAAATAGAATTGGTTCATCTGTATTCCAAGAAAACTATGTGATTGATCAAATATCAAATCACATCCATGGGTTCAATCGGTTCTACCAATCACTGGGATTGATTATACCCTAATATGGAAGCACTTGTGATTGATGCAGTTTTACAAGTGGTAAGAAATGGATTCGATTCTCGGACTATTTTAAAGATTTGATTTAGACTTAATAAATAAAAATGCAAAAACTTATAAAATATTGAACAAGATAAAAAGAGATAGGTCTAGGATTTCGGATTCCACTACTTCTAACGGTTGTAACTTCAATAATTATTTTCTCTAATCTACTCTCAAAACTACATAAGGCTATTTTGAACCCAATCTCAAGCCTTGGAAAATTTATTGTTAATAAAATATCAATTCGACTCAAGTCGATAATCTAAGGCCTAATTTTCCTTCGCTTATAAAAGATCGACCGCCAAATACGATCCAAAACAGTTATTATGAAGCATTAAAAGAAGAGAAAATTTCTAAACAATTAAAACTAATTGGAGAGTAATAATTAAAGAAAAATAAATACTAAAACTTACATATCAAAATTAGTTTCCTCCTCAACCCTAGAAATTAAATTTAGCAACCCTTGAATCGAAAATTGGAGAAAAATTGATTAATCATTGTATTCAAAAAGATGTAAATATGCTTACAACGATTTTCAGGTGCTAGAGGTATTTAGCCACCACAACAGCGCATCTACTAATGATAACACCACTACGAGTTTCAGTTACAAAAAGTCTTTCGCTACTAATTGAGCAACGATATATAGTTTTTGTGGTTGAATATAAGACTGCTTTTGCGACTGTTCTGGTGAGTCTAATGTTCTTCGTGTTCTTCTTTAATGGCAGCAGCAGCAGAATTGCTGCAGAGCTTGATTTCTTCGTTTGTAGCTCTCTAACCTTTCTTCACCTCCCAACAGGCCCTTATATACTTAACATGCGCATGAAATCTCTGTATTAACTCAAAACTATTTTCTTTTACTCGGATATTATTCTCTGCCTATTTTAGGTGATAATTTCCATCTTAATCTCCTTCACGCGTCAATAGCATTTCAACTACATCTATACACGTCTCTGCATATTCCAGCTAATGTCAAATACTCTCAAAACACACGCAATCCTTCCACAAATATCAAAAATACCGAAAATAGCTTTCCATGTAACTACCCTTCCCTGTTTCATCGAATCTCTTTATCCAGCCAAATATAATCAAATCCAAGGACATTAAAAACCCTGTGTGGTCCAAACAGGCCAAAATCAGTCCAAACCCGTGATTGAATCCCTTCCAATCCTTCCCACAATTCGAACTCAACTCTGCCAGTGACTGCAACAATTTTCCCTGAGCATCCAGCCTATTCTATACAAATCTAAAGCCATTACCAACCCTGTTTATCCCAGTTTAACAACCCCAATCAATATCAGCCATTTAGTTTCCCTAAAACATCTTCAATTTCCAAACCCTAATTCTGCCTGTTTGAAGAACACTTTCCTGCCAAAACGCCGATTTAAAAATGTTGAAGAAGGTCACCCCTTATCCGGACTGCTTGGATGCCGATAGTAATTTGGGGTTCCCCTTAGCAATTGGGCCCCCCTTATCCAACTGAGGGGTGGAAATGCTAAATTTCTTGGATGCCTTTATCAACTCCTTCGGGTGCCTTTAGTAGATTTCTCTCAAGGATGAAAATACCACTTTTTGAGCCAATTTCTCCGCACAATTTTATTTCTCCAAAAATACCTACAAACACATAAAATACTAAAATAAATACAAAATTGGGTACTAAAATATAGAAAATTGAGATCAAAATAGACACATAAATGCGTCTATCAGTGATCGGTCACACAAGTTACAAGGAAAGGTTACATCAGTTACCAGGATCGGTTACATCAATTACCAGGACCGGTTACCATATAGACATGGTATTGCTTGTGATCGGTAACACCAGGAACTAGGATCGGTTACACCAATTACTAGGACCGGGTACACCAATTACAAGGATCAATTACACAACTTCTCTGTGATCGGTCACACCAATTACAAATATAGATCATACCATCTCAGGTGATTACTTAGGATCGGTTTCACAAATTAATCAAAACTAGTCATACCAAAATCATAAGTCAGGCATTTTGATTAGTTGTACCAAGATACATAACAAAGTTACGATCGGTTCTACCATATCACACATATTGGTAATCCAAAGATTTGCAATGAATAGCCGTACCAATAAGCCTAGCGATTTCCCTTTCGATTCATAAAACAGGTTCATGAATGTACTTCTTTTACACAAATGTAAAACATTGTTTCCTAGGATGAAATCTTCACCTTTACCCATACACATAATCATAACAGCATTCATAAGATTATGTCGATGTCATATCTACGAAGTTCAAAAGATAAGCGTTATACTTCGTAGTCTAATTTCCTAATACCATGATCATGTGATCATGTCTCACTACTAGAGTAATATATCCATACACAGCTTCGTATTTTTGTTTTCAATATAGCACGACTTGAAAGATACATTAGGAATGAAACAGTTCAAGTCAATATTACTAACCTCAATAGGAAGGATGATGTCGTCGTCATTGTAGCTCGTTACTTCTTCACGTTCTTCAGGTTTTCGAGTAATACTTGTTTGTCTCAGCATTCCTAGACTTTCTAGTCTAACCTAAACGAAGTTGTATCTACTACATAATCAAGCAACTCTTAGATGAGTTTTGATTCACTAAAATATGACAACCAAACTTGACATACCAACGCTTGGTGGGTTCAACTGAGCTATGCTCTAAAAATCTCCCCCTTTGTCAATTTTAGTGACAAAACTCTTAATACATATTGATAAACAAATTACAAGAATTTATTATACATATGCTTGATTCCAAGTTTCAACAGCACAATAACCTGCATATATTTAATTAATGAATGCCGTTGTTGACGTCTGAATAACAAAGATTATACTCCCCCTAAAGGTAAGATAGGTAGATTTTCAATCCTTTTGTTATTCCACTTTTGTAGTACAGAATGACTAGACAGCAATATGATATGTTTCTCCCCCTCAGTCAATGCTTTACTCTTTCGTTAGATATAACGTTTAAGAACAATTGTCCTTTCCTTAATGATTGCAAATCACTTGTTTACTCCATATATTTATCCCCCTTTTTGTCACAAAATGACAAAGGTTCGAGAAAATACAGGTCAAACCGAAAGGATCTTACAAATCCAAAAGACTTGTAAACAA
Source organism: Papaver atlanticum (assembly GCA_023531105.1). Lineage (NCBI taxonomy): Eukaryota > Viridiplantae > Streptophyta > Magnoliopsida > Ranunculales > Papaveraceae > Papaver > Papaver atlanticum. Next base: position 578,424 of record JAJJMB010004060.1, read on the forward strand.
CCTATAAGAGTTAAGCACGAAGGTTTCACATACCACTTTGGATAACCAATATTAAAACCGAAACTACAAGTAATTTAGTTTTAATATGTTATCAAGGAAAACTATTGCCCGAAGCAATTTTCCTTAATAGTTTAACAAATTGACGAAGAAACTTAGTTCCCTTATTAAACCGATTGTACACATACAGTCGCTTATTTCGATAAGACCAAAATAAAGATCAGAATTAACTGTATTTCTCTCATTAGGTTCTAATTATTCATAAAATAACTTAGACCTTTCTCTTTAGACAAGACAAGCACTGGGTTAGTTAACCAGTTTTTCTTGTCAAGGCTTTCGATTAGACGTGAATAACCGAATCCTACAATTTGATAAGTATAACTAAGATCAAAATTAACTTAGTTTCTCTTATCCGGAATCAAATTGGACTAACAAATGATCTCGTATTTGGTTAAGCTATAAACAGTACATACAAACCAAAATAAATTCACTTGCACAATTATTTTCTTAACCGGAAGCAATTGAAACAAACATAGACATTATAGCACCCCAATTGCACCAAAATTTCGTTAAGCAAAAACAATTGATACCCAACAATAAAGAAGATACCAAAAAATAAGCCAAATAAATTGACACAGTTTTTCTTATGCGGAAACAATTGAATCACACACACACACACATCCATACACATCATAATGGAATATACCAATTGTAACGAAATCTTGTTAAGCAAAAGAAAAATATATGCAATATAAACAAGCTTTTCTTAAATAGGAAAACGATAAACTAACAAATTCGTTACCTCAGATTCCGCATCCTCTTCTCCCCAGAAAGATATATCATTAAGCGCAAGTTCACATAGGAACTCTCCCCCAGTATGTTGTCATCCTCTCGCAAAAACAAAAGAACAACAACAAGAGAAACCTTTACCAGAGAAAGGTTAAAACAGTTTCTAACTAATGTGTGCCAATAGCAAAAGTTGAAAACCCGAAACACATATGTTTATGCTAAACACAACTCATGTAAACACAAATTGATTCAACATATTGTGACTTTTCACATATGAGTTTCAATCGGAACACCTTTGATAAAGCCTACCAACATGGGCTAGAACTTAATCCCGCTAAATCAAAAAGTCACACAAACCATAAGGGTTCACATCATATGAGATCGAATATTAAGGTTATGAAAAGCGAAATCAGACATCCCATAAACCGAAAACACATAGCAAAAATATTGACATTCAAGCATATGTTATGTAATCGGAAACTATCACAAGAAAAATTATAAGATAATAATTTTATTCATAAATAATGATAGTTTTATTCAAAAATGGACCTTATACAATAATCGAAATAAATCAAAAATTGATGTTTATTTTTCTCAAATAAGAGTCTATTCTTATTTTATGAGCAACTTAATCCTTCATATCGGTACTAGAGGATGGAAGATTATTACTTTCAGTCTTCAGCTTGTGAATTTCTTCAAGTAGATAACCTTGTTGCTTGACCAGAATTTCTTGCAGTTGAGATGTTTTCGTGAAGGATTCTGCAAGTACATGTAATTCTGTCTTTGATTAAACAAAAGTATGTCAATGCCTCAATACACTGATCTTTCTTCAGCATATTCTCTCTTTCCTTCTTGCTAATCCAATCTCTCTTTTTAATTTTCCTATTAGGTTCTTAGCTTCAAGAGAAGGTGCAGACTTATTCTTAAAGAGATCTTTCAGATCAAGCACCTTTTCAAGAGAAAACATCGGATCCTGACTCATAGTTCGGACAAAGAATGACCAGAGAATGAGAAGGATCATTTTATATTTTTCATACTTCTGGAAATATAATATTCCTATAAATACGAATATCTTAAATATATTTTCAATTACTAGATTTTATTCCCATAATCTACACAAAGGTGCCTTGATTTTTTACTTCCTCACACACAAATTCGGCACACAAGGTGAGGATACAATTCTAATACTGATTAGGCGGTATTAGTATGAGATTTTCTCTCATCATGGGATTTAGAACAACCAGTGTGTCCTTGATCTAGTATCGTACTCCCTCCGTTTCAAAATAATAGGCAAGGTGAGGATGCAATTTGCACACAAACCTACCTATTATTTTGAAATGGAGGTAGTATGAAAGAATCTTTTCTTGTTACCTCGAATTAACGAAGTTTCTTGAGATTGGTTGGAGTTGCATATGCACCTTTTAGCAATCCTTGTTTTTGAGACAGTTTTACACCTTGTCTTATTTTTCCCTTTACCATTAGATGATTTTTCAACATCGGAAGACATGTCCATTTTTAAATGGTTAAATCACTAATAGAGGAAGAGGGAATCAAATTAACAATTAGTGCAATATTAGTTGTTTCCTCTTCTTCAGAATAATATGAATCAGAGGTCTCGTCTAGAGTTACAGCTAATGCCTTGCTCCCAGTGTATTTCCTAAGATTATGACAGTTTTTAACAATGTGACCAAAACCTTTACACTTAAAGTACTGAGGCTGATATTCATCATCTTCTTTTTGATCCTTTTTTTTCTTGACAGGAACTCGATCATAGGGTCGAGAAGATCGATGAGCATCTTTTATAAATCTCTTATTTCTCTTTTTTAAGAGATCTCGAAACTGTCTAGTGATTAATGATAATTACTGTTCAATTTCATCATCATAATCTTCTGTAATCAGTTCATCAGAATCATCCAACAATCTATCTTTCTCCATAGGAGCTTTTGGAAGTTTAGCAGCTTTAAAAACAATTCCTTTGGCTTGAATAGATTGTGATTCATGATCAAAAATATTTAACTTTCCAACGAGTGTGCTTCGTGAAAGTGTTGAAAGATCATTTGCCTCTATGGTTGCATGTTTCTTAGATTCGTATCTAGTTGGCAACGATCTGAGAATTTTGCACACTATATCTTTTTTAGGAATAGTCTTTCCAAGAGAAAAAGAAGCATTAACTATCTCAGAGAGTTTAATATAAAAATCTTCAAAAGTGTCGTTGTCATCCATTCGAAGGTTTTCCCAATCAGAAGTGAAAGTTTGAAGTCTAGCTTCCTTTTCTGATGTGTTACCTTCGAATACGAACCGAAGATTATCCCAAGCTTCCTTCGAAGTTTTGCATGTTGATACATGATGTTGTAGATCACGGCTTACAACATGTATAATAACATTCAAACCATCAGAATTATACTTTGCAAAAGCCTTTTATTCGCTTGTATAATCCACTAAGCGTTTAAACTCAGTGTCCGAATTTTCTACTTTCGGGCGATTATAACCATTGACGACTAATAGCCAAGTATTAAAGTCTCGTGATTGAAGAAAAGATCTTATAGAATATTTCCACCATAGATAGCTTGTTCCGTCAAATCTTGGCGGTACGTTAACTGAAATCGATTCATATGAACTCAAGTTCATTTCTTATAGGTTGGATCGCACCAAACACAGATTGTTAGATATTTTCGTGTTTGCCTGCTCTAATACTAATTGAAAAGACGAGGGTACCAAAAGACACCACAATCTTTAAATTATCCACATATAAGTCATCTTACCGAAAGTGATTGTCTATGGACAAATTCGAGACAATACTACAAATCGGTATTCACACTTTGTGTGATTGTCCATGGATACGAGATCGAGACAATACGACTACCAAAGTGTGATTACTTGATAATAGGTTCGGACTTAACCAAACTTTATAGGATCACTATCAAGTAAAGCGGAGTTAAGGTTTGTGTATTTTACTTTATAATTATGATAAGCAATTATAAATGCGGAAATAGAAAAGTAAAAGACACGGCAAGATTTTGTTAACGAGGAAACCGCAAATGCAGAAAACCCCCGAGACCTAGTCCAGAATAAAATACTTTGAGAATTAAGCCGCTATACAAAATCTAAACCAACTTCTTATAGTTGAGACCAAGCAACTACCCCTAGTTCACTTAGTTTCCTCAGTATCCCTGCGCTTCCGACTTCGATGAGTGCACACACTGGAACAATTCCTTTGGATCGTATTCAAAACAGTAAAAGAACAACAAATCTGTTTGGTAACAGCTCTATTTATTCTTTAAGATAAAGATATCTCAAGTCATATGCAAAGGCTCTTCCGTTTAAGCGAATAAACTCCTTTGCTTGGTTAGATCAATCCAATCTCTTTTACCTAAGTAATAAGATTCGGATTTGTAATAATCAAAATAGATCTCAAGAGAACTATTAGGCGTTACCGATCTCACGCAACTAATCAATCGAATAAATCCGATTCTAGTTGGATCCCAGCCGATCAAGGTTTGTGCAACACATGATATGAGAAACCAATAAGAAATCTTCTTCATCTTCAAATCTTATTTAATCTTCAATTAAACCTGCACAACACCACTTGAATCTCTTGTGATCAATCATGCACAGAACAGGGTCTATTAACAATGGACTATCATAAGATGTCTTTAGATCTACAAACAGTTCTAAAGATCCTGTCGATACTTCGATCTAATTTGAGTGAATCTTATATCATAAGAGAAGATTCTCAAGAACAAACAAACTAGGTGCAATCAAAGTTTCAACAACCGTTAGTCAATCAAATCAATCGAAAACTAACAATACTACAATTATCTAGTTTCCCACCAACAGTACTCGTAGAGCTTCTTGATCCCACGGAAGTCTTTAAACGAGCGGTCGTAAGGGATTTTGCCTAATTAGGGTACTTTCCTCTCCGATTAGAGGGATCCACCAGAAACAACAAAAAGATTAAGTTTTCGTAGCTCTTAGGATAGTTTGCTAAAAATGCAAACTTAGGTATTTATAGACCAAGTATGTTTGGACACCAAGGAATTTCCAAAACCGAAAGTATTCTCAAGATATGCAATAAATGCCCATTTGGTTTTCATAATTCCAGTAAATGCTTTGTCCAATATTTCCCGAAATCTCTCAATAGAAAATCTCCAGTTAGTAAATGCACATTACTAATTTTTATTCTCTAGAGATATGCATTTAATTGCTGGTAATTAAAGCATATAAAACTAATAACCTTAATTAAAAGATTCTTAATTTATTTCGGAACATGATCTCCTTGAGTACTAAGGAATATCTTTGAACAATAAAAGATAAGAGTTATTGTACGTGTTCAAAGAATGTTGACATCTCTTCTTTATAAATCCTATTTCATATTTACAATCTTGGAATTGATTATACCACACTTCCAAACAAGTTTAGAATTGGTTCATCTGTATTCCAAGACAACTATGTGATTGATCAAATATCAAATCACATCCATGGGTTCAATCGGTTCTACCAATCACTGGGATCGGTTATACCCTAATATGGAAACACTTGTGATTGGTCACACAAGTTACCAGGACCGGTTACATCAGTTACCAGGATCGATTACATCAATTACCAGGACTGGTTACCATATACATATGGTATTACTTGTGATCGGTTATACCAGTCACTAGGAACGGTTACACCAATTACCAGGATCGGTTACACCAATTACTAGGACCGGTTAAACGAATTATAAGGATCGATTACACAACTTCTCTGTGATCGGTCACACCAATTACTAGGATCGGTCACACCAATTACAAATATCGAGCATACCATCTCAGGGGATTACTTAGGATCGGTTTCACTAATTAATCAAAACTAGTCATAACAAAATCATAAGTCAGGCATTGTGATTAGTTGTACCAAGATACATAACAAAGTTACGATCGGTTCTACCATCTCACACATATTGGTAATCCAAAGATTTGCAATGAAAGTCGTACCAATAAGCCTAGCGATTTCCCTTTCGATTCATAAAACAAGTTAATGAATGTACTTCCTTTAAACAAATGTAAAACATTGTTTCTTAGGATGAAATCTTCACCTTCACCCATACACATAATCATAACAGCATTCATAAGATTATGTCGATGTTATATCTACGAAGTTCAAAAGATAAGCGTTATACTTCGTAGTCTAATTCACTAATACTATGATTATGTGATCATGTCTCACTACTAGAGTAATATATCCATACACAGCTTCGCAGTTATGTTTTCAATATAAGACGACTTGAAAGATACGTTAGGAATGAAATAGTTCAAGTCAATATTACTAACCTCAAGAGGAAGGATGATGTCGTCGTCGTTGTAGCTCGTTACTTCTTCACGTTCTTCAGGTCTTCGAGTAATACTTGTATGTCTCAACATTCCTAGACTTTCTAGTCTAACCTAAATGAAGTTTTCTCTAGTACATAATCAAACGACTCTTAGATGAGTTTTGATTAACTAAAATATAAAATATGATAACCAAACTTGACATACCAACGCTTGGTGGGTTCAACCGAGCTATGCTCTAACAATTTGCATTTGATCTTTTCTCTAATTAACACTAGACTCAATTGATCACATGATTGTGACTCAATATTAATGTCATAGTGAAGATGAAAATGAGTGTTAAGCTTTTAAGTTCAAATCGGCTAACCATGTTGAACATAGTCTTTATACACGGTTCGGTTACGGTTTACCTAACTATAGTGTATATCTTGTATATGTGATTAAGATTCAAAGCTTTCGATGGATATTGTTTGCTTGGTTCCAAAGCTATCTTAGCTTAAACCTAAAGCAATCTAGGCTTTGAAGTCTATATAAGGGGAACTCTTGGCAAATTGGATCTTTGAATCCCAACACTACTTTTTGGTATGTCCTAGTTGTATCTAGAGTCGTCCTCTCCAGAAACCCTTTTTGGATTTAGCAACTATAAAGACTTCACAGGGATTCGTGAAGCCAGGTCCAGTTATCTTTTATCTTGATAACTTGAGTATCCTGATCTTGATTGGTTGTAGAGCTTGCTACAACGATCAAGATAGATAGTAATCAACAAAGTCTCTTCGTCTCATACTTTGTTGATTCTGCAAGTTTTATATTTGTAAGGTGAATAATAATCTAGGTTGCACTTCGGGTTGCATAAGTCTGTATATTGAGGATAGACAGATTTTTGTCTAAGTTGCTGTCGGTTTCCATCACCTGGATCTATCGTTTGATATTGAGGATAAACAGATTAGTTTGTAATTGTGTAAAACGAAATTATAAAGCTCACATGTTTCCTGTGTCAAAATAGATGACCGTTGCCAAGGCAGAGACCGACGATACTTTTTTTTTTTACTTTTTTTTTCCTAACCCACCTTAATCAAAAAAACCACCCAAGTCATGTGCAAGAGGCGTGTGTGCGGGAGTGTGGGTGAACCGGTGAAGTCAAACCCAACATGATTTAGCTAATTTCACCGCATCAACTAAGATGTCCGACTTCACAACACGTGTCGCTGCTTTTACATACATCATTAACAGGTGTTCATAATCAGAATGCCATACAGAACTCTACCAAATTATTACTTCTCTAGTTCTCTGCTGCCTTCCTTTATTTCCATCGCTAGCAACCAACCCCCACTCTTTGTGTAGAAACTCTAGCTCACCACCACTAATAATCTCTCTTAAATGCGTCTTAAGGTCGAAAATAAGAACAAATTTGGGTATGAACCTTAAATTCCTTCGTCCATTGCGAACCGGCATTCCATTAAACAACTTGTCACCAGTTTCTACCAATCCACATCTTGTATACCAAACTAATAATACGTTACAAGCTACCACATCTCTTTCATGCATTCTATCGAACCGTTATGCGACGCTACAATATTTCCACGAAATCAGCAAAGAAGTTTGAGCATAAACATCAGCATTACAACTCAGTTTCGAAATAAGAGGCATGAAAAATATTTCTACGAGAATGCCCGTGAAGAAATTTTTCTTCGAAAAGCTTTGAACAAGGTTTAAGAAGAATGGGTAAGTAAATTTGTTAGGCTTTGAATTAGGTTTTCAGTTTTGCCATATCAAATGTAATACGATGGAGCTTGTTCCTATAAAGAAAATTAAGTTTGGGGGATTTCTTATCGACAGAAACACCATTTTGTTTGCAGGTTAATCAATACATTGGAGTATAGTGTGAATAGTTGGGCAGATCTGTGGGTTGGAAGAGATGGGGAAACAGAAAGATATGGGTGGAAATAAGAATAAGCTTGCGTTTTGGGCTTATGGGTATGGTTCGGGTTTACCAGACCCGCAAATTCATCATCTTCCCAACCCGAAGTTGCTGAAGGTGCTCTACTCTGTTCTTAAATATCAGCTCTCTGTTTGTTTGTTTTGATCCAATATCTTAAAATACAAGCAATTTAAATATCTTATAATTCATTTGAGATTTATTATTTGTTTTTATTTAATGAAATCGAAGTATGAAGTGTTTTGTGTAGATAAATTTCATGATTTTGATCAAAATGGAAATCTGTTTTTTTATTTTAATTGTTTTGATGGTTTTATTTAAAATCTCAAATATCACGTAGCAATTGATCATTAGTAAGGAAGAAATCTGGAAGAAAAAAAATTGGAAAATGATCATGAGAATTGATCGAATTTGATGAACTGAAGAAAAAAATTGACGGTGGTGGTGGTGGTATTGTTTCCACTTGTGTAGGTGACGGTGGTGGTTCTGGTGGTGGAGGTGTTGTCGTTTAAGGTGGTGACGGAGCTCCTGGTGATTATGGAGGTATTGCTGGAGGTGACGGCGGTGGTGGAATGGCGGTGACGGCGGAGGTGTTGTTGTGGTGGTGGTGGTAGAGGTATGATCGTAGGGGCGGTGGCGCACTGTTGGTAGTGGTGGTATGGTGTAGTGTTGCTGTGGAGCTGCTGCTGGAGGTGGGCGGCGATGTTGGTAGTGTTGGCGGCGGTGGTATTTTTGTAATGGTGGTGATAGTGTTGCTGGAGTTTAAGGAGACAGTGGAGGACGGTGATGGAATAGAATAAAGTCGAACTGAAAAGCTGACGGAGAAGAAAACAAGAAAAATCAGGAAAAAAAAAAGTTTTGGAGGTGGCGGGGATTGGATCCCCGGACCTCCAACTCTATTTCGTGTTTTTGTTTTTTTTTTCGTTTTACAGAAATGTCCTCAACATTATTAATCATTTACTTCTTTTTAAAGAAGGAAAAAAATCAAGGAGGGGAGGTCAGGTTTTTTTCAACGAGACATCGACTCAAATGATGAGAGTTTAGTTTTGATTTATGAGATTAGGGTTTAGGAGAGATAGATTTTGATTTTGATTTCTGACAAACCTGGATTTGGTCTCGAAGATGTTGATTTAGGTTTCGAAGAGGAGCGACCTGGGTTTAGAAGAGAGAAAAAGAATAATGTCTTAAGAGAGATAAGAAAATAGAAGAGGAGGATAATAACCATATTGCAATATACATTTAAGCCCTCAATAATTTTACCAAAAGGCGAGCGTGTCCTTTTTTCATTATTTTTTTCATATATTTCTGGCAATATGAATTTAGTGCAACGTATTTCATTCAGGAGCAACGTATAAAGTTCTGCAACACCTATATCCGTTGCACAGACTGTCCAAAGTGGCTATAAAGAGAAAACAGTCTGAAAAATGCTAAATGACATTGAATGCCCCATCGGCCCTAACTTGGCTGATTCATTGTTTTTTCATTATTCTTTTTTCACAAAATTGTATCGATCTGGCTTGAATTATTAAAAAAGAAAACTTCTTATCTTATTTAACTTTCAAAACATTAGAATTCATAACTTGTGATCCTTTTGAGTCAAGCTTACATAAGGCTGGTTCCTATGGGCATGGCAAAGCCATTAGTTTGCCATTTTTGCACCCATATGGGCATGGCAAAGTGGCAAATTTTCCACTTTTCCAGGCCAGGTAGAGTTTCTAAAACATCTAGACCGGCAGGTCAAGATTTGATCGCCAGCGGTGTAAACCCGGTCGCCTACAACATCTCATCCAACGGTCATCAATTCATCATCTTATAAATATAATATCCACTTTCATTTCAACTCACGCCATTTCTTCAATCTTCATTCTTTCACTCCACAAATCCAATATGTCAGTTCGAGGTCGCAGATTTAGCTTAGCTGAAGATGAATCCATTTACAGGAATTATGTTCTTGTTACACAAGATATGGTCAATGGTGCACAACAACAACAACTTACTGTATGGCAGAACATATTTCAAAGATTTCAAGAAGAAACATTGAACCTCAATAATTGAGATGTCAATTATTTGTGTCATCGCTTCGGAGTAATCAGCAAGGATGTGATCTTGTTTGTTGCAGCTCTTATTGAAGGCAATCGAAACCAAGTAAATGGTCAAAACTAATTTGACGTGGAGCAAATATGTCGGGTTGAATGACGCAACAGAGTGGGAAAAGATTTTCAATTCGATAATTGTTATCATATGTTGAGGGTGTTTCCCAAATATGATGCATTTAAATTAACATTTGTACGATGCATTTGATCAAGATTTAAAGTTATTATCAAAGTTTACTTTTAATATATTATTCATATAAACTAGTGCATCTTTCATTAAGTTTGATAGTCTAATTTTTGAATTTTAGTTTACATTAGTGTCTCTTTCATTAATCTAGATAATAAGATATAAACTAGACATAACTTACAATAAAGACTTTAAAAATAAAAATTTGGGACAATGTTCTTGATCTTGTTTATCTTATTCATTTAACCTAACTTCCAACGAATGCTCTCACGAACGAAGTTTCCTTTGTTTATCTTCTTCTTTTCCTTCAAATTTTCCGTTTCTTGAACTTTTCTTTGCCTTTTCTTAGTTGCAGGTTTGATTTGGTTAATATCCGAAACTTGTAGACTACTTTGGTTTTTACCTATTTGTTTATAACCGTCACATATCTTACTAACTGCGGCTTCAAGCACCACTCCCGAAAAATCAAGTTGAGTATCCAAGTCAAGTTGGGATTCAAACTTTGCATTTTTTAAGAACGGATAAAAAAGTTTAATGTAAAAATATTGATGTAAATTTTGTTTTCAAATGTCACATTCTTATAGCGATGAAAAATGAGTCGTTGGAGATTTAAAATCAACCGAACGATAGAAACTCGATCGCTTAACTCTTTTCCCATAATGGTGCGGCCAGTTTTGCAGGCCAGCTGCCATGACATATGGGTGGGTTAGCCACCCCCTCAGGAACCAGCCTAAATGGAAAAACCACTTTACCAAATACTAATCAAATTACCATTTTGGATGATATAAAAACCTATGTAGTGTTTGATTTTCTATTAAAAAGCACGATATAAAATTTAATAGCTTTTGCAGTCCAATTTTTAATATTTTTATCTAATTAAACTGTGCGTGTACCTTTGGCTAACCATAGCACATAGAAGAATTATCGGTGATGCAGTAAAGTAACTTTTGGATCTTAGCCCTTATCGGCACACTTGAAGAGCCACTCAGAGCAGATATATGACGTACCTCCACATATATCATATATGACCATTTTTGCCACCCTATGTTGACTGCTTTGGATTCATGATTGTCTTTAGTTGTTTGGCAAGCTTAGCTCTTGTTTTAATTTAGTTGAAGTTAAACCAAAACCTTAAGAAACTCAACCAGCCAATGAAGCTTCATCAGGACTGGACAGGGAAGTACGACGGAGTTCAAAGATGGATGGCCTTGTTACAATCAAACAATACATGTATTGTCAATCAAATAACTACGGGTTAAAAAAAGATTGCTCTTTGTTACCTACCATGCATTGTTGTGTACGGTGATGATACATGATTTGTTCAAAATTTAAAGATTTGGTCCACCCAACTATGTGACAAACCTTGTGCTACTACAGACTACGTACAGTCCTCTCGTCGGTCATACTTATATTGCCACGTCATCTTCTATGGTCCACTTTTTTTTTTCCTTCTTTTTTCTTTTTTATATTTTTTTAAGGTACACTCTATATGCTCCACGTAGATGATTGATTTGTTTTTTTAAAGGTATACTTTGAAGGCTATAGTATACTCCCAGCCGAAATTGGTATCTCCAGTTTAACCGCCGGCCATGGTAAGTGAGAGGGTGAGAGTTTGAATATAAGTGGTGCTCTCATGACCTCCTCTTCTTATGATGGGATGGGCAGCAGGAGCTGAATCAGTTGAAAGTATGGACGGACAGTTGCACTTGCACGTCCAGCCGAGCTAACTCCCACATTTAAATGTTCTAGGGATTTGGACTTCCGAGCCAATTTTAACTTTAGTCTTTGTTGCATCCAAAGAAAACTGTGCTTCTTAGAGCATCTTATAGAGGGTGATTTTTTTTTTTTTAGTGACACTTAAGATTTTATGCCCCATTTAGTATAAATCCGTCTCCAATAATAGGGTCCTATAAATTAGGAGGGACCAATTACTAAATATGAAGGTGTTATAAAAAGTGTTATATAAACCTCCGGCTCCACTTCCACGTCATATTTTTCACTATTTTTAAAAAAAAAATCTCTAATGTTGGAGATGGTTTTTTAGATGGGGTACATTAATTAAATACCCCTATAATAGAGGCCTAACAGAGATACCCTCCCCCGAAATAATTATACCCTCCCCTAAAATTCCCGAATTATCATATTACAATTATGCCCCTCAATATATTTCAACATTATAACGTTGCAAAGTCATTTAGTGTAGTAGCCGTTTCAATCATTCACGATCTGTCTCTCTCCTCCTCCTTCTCGTTCATCCCGTTGTCGTAACTGCAACAACAGATTTTAAAAACGAAACTGAAAAAAACCGTCGATCAAAACCAGGAACAAAACCGTCGATATATATATATATCATCATAACCGAATCATTTGAATCATCTGTACTTTGAAGAAAATCAAAAAACAGTTAAAAAACGATCGAAAATTAGGTATTAGTGAAAACAAAAGAAAGTTAAATAGGTAAAAACACTAAAATCCCACATAGATGTACTGTAATCTGTGACGATTTTGGTGTTGATTTTGATTTATTACAGTTTTACGAATTCGATTTTGAAATCAGATTTCATTTTCTGAAGAAAAAAAAATTGTTGCATGTATGATTTATCATCAATTCCTGCTACTAATATGTTTCATTTGATTTGGTATCTAATTGATTGATTTTGATTTTAGGTTAGTTTAGGGTTTTTTTCATACGTTGGAATTGATATTTTTTTTAATCAGTTGCAGTTTAGGATAAAAGAGGTAAGAAATGATTTCTTCAGTTAATTTTGAATTTCACACCATCTATTGTTCTCTCTGTATGTGTGTGTGTGTGTGTGTGTGTTCTTCAGTATTTGCATGTTGATGTAAAAAAGTTCTACAAAAACATCAAGTTTCAGTTGATGTTGATGCTAATAGGGGGTCAACAATAGGAGTTGATCCCATAAAATGATTTATTCTCTGTGTTGTGTGAGTTGTAAGCTAAAATAATAACATGTTGATTCTACAAATATTTGATGAATAATGTTACAGTTATCTGTTTAAATAAGAAATAAGAATATGAGTCGATGTTTCAGTTGTTGTTGTTGATGCTAATGGTAGACCATAGATGGGGTCAACAATAAGAGTTGATCCCATAAATTGTGTCAACAACCAAAGTTGACTGCAAATAAATGTTATTGTAAGTGATCTTATTACTTAGAAGTAGGTTTTTTTTGTCATTTTTGTTAGTGGACATGCCATTCCCTTCTTTTCAACAATAGAAGTTGATCCAATTAATGGGATCAACAACAGGAGTTGATGCCATAAAATTGAAAACCAACTACAATTATACAAGTAAAATGAGATCAACAACAGTAGTTGATCACATAAAATGAAATCAACAACAGAAGTTGATACCATTTGATGGGATCAACACCAGAAGTTGATCCCATAAAAATTGAAAACTAAGTACAATTATACCAGTAAAATGTTGTCAATAACAGGAGTTGATCCAATTAAATAGGATCAACAACAGGATTTGATCCCATTTTATTAACTATTCAACTGTTATTGTTGTGTTATTTAATGAATAAGAACTATATTACTGCTGTTTGAAATATAGCAATCAAATGAGGATATCACCGCGGTTAAGCCAGAAGAATCAAGAACAGGATCAACCAGAACAAATTCAGAAAGATTTAGGAATCAAACGGAAGAAGATATTGGAAGAAAAACAGAAACAGATTGAAAGAAGAACAAAAAAGAAAAATGATCAACAGATTGAAGAAGTTAAAGCAACAAAAAGAACAGAAGTGGGACAAGAAGATTCAGAAGAAGACAAATTGCAACAGATTGAAAAAGTTAAAGCAACAAAAAGAAAGAAGAAGAACAAGAAGAAATTTGATGATGAAGAGAAAGCAAAGGTGAAGAAGAAGAAGAAAACTGAAGAGGAACCATTAGGTAAAGGAAAGAAGAAGATGATAATTGAAGAATCATAAGAAGAGGAGAAGAAGATTCATACGAAGAAGAAAACGAATCAGAGGAAAGGGGAAAAGAATCAGAGGAAGAAGAAAAAGTAACCGAAGATGCGAAGCAAGACAAAGAACTAAAAGGTTAAAAAAAAACATTTTGTATTTTATGTTGCTATATCATTAAGTTATTTAACTATTAAAAATAAATAAGTCAATGGTTGAGTTGCATGTATGAAGGTATGCCAAGGGCAAAAGAAGTTACATTGAAAGGAGGTCTCATTCCATTGGTTGACATGGGGAGTTTTCTATACAAGATGTTTGAAGTAGAAGATGAAGGAAATAATAAGAAACCAATCCTCGCACAAGCACTGAAGGCCACTCCTTTTTGGGACTTCTTCAGCCCATTCTACATAGCAGACATCAACTGTGTAATGACTCTTAAATGGTTACAAAGAATCAATCTTGCAATACGGATGCTGCTTAGTGGATTTAATAAAGAAACCAAGAAGTTCACATATGGAGATTCCGAAAAGTTCTCTCTAGAAGCAAGGGAATTCGCGTTGATCTTCAAAATGAGAAGAATTATAGAGAGTGAAGATTTCAAGAGAATGATCAAATCAAAGCAACAAGATGAGTGCAGGAGATCCTTGAATACCAAGTTCATACCAGAGAAAGAGCCAGATTGTAAGAAGAAAATAACTAAGACTTAGGTTGAAAACAAACTAAGAATTGCAGCTGGAGATGAGTCCGACCCGGAGCATATTGTCATACTTTTTGCCATGTGGTTGTATGCAGTGTTTTTCTTCCCAGATTCTGGAACAACAAGCTTTACGAGGAAATGGTTCCCTCATGTTCTACACATGGATAAAGTGTCATGGCCTGATCACATTGTAGATTTTTTGATTTCGAACATCTCAAAACAAAAAGGAAAAAAAGGTTGTTATTGGATGCACTACAATGCTACCGTTAAGTAAAAGACATTGATTTCAAAGTAAAATGTTTATATTTGTATATAGTACAATGTTGCATACAGTATGTAAAAACTAACCTATTTCACTTCTCTGCATCCAGTATTGGTTCTGTGAACACTCTGGGAACTACATCGAGAAGAGGCAGGGTTTTGAAACCAGAACTTCGAGATTCCTAAGATGGAACCAGCACACATTGTGCAAGACACTTCGCAATGAATTTAGAAAATAAGTTAGAGAGGGAATAGACATGACTTGGTTTAAACATCAGGTAATTTTTTTTCTTACTCTCTTTAAATTTCCTAGTACACAGTACTGATTTTTTATGTGTAAATAATGGAAGTTGATCCCAGTAAATGGATCAACAACCAAAGTTGACACAATAACTGAAATATGCTGCAGACAAGTATGATTATGCACATTTTTGTGTGTTTGTGTATTTAAATTAGAGGTGGTTCTGGATTTTTTTCTTCTTAGCCTGCATTTTATGCTCATTCAGATTAGGAAATGTATGATTATAGATGATATAGTTAAAGAAACGATACCGAGTTGGATGCACCATCTGAAATGTATTACAGATTCTGTGTATCAACAATGGTAGTTGATCCAATTGTATGGAGTCAACAACCAAAGTTGGCACAATATCTGAAATGTATTCCAAATTTTGTGTATCAACAATGTAAGTTGATCCCCAATGAATGGAATCAACAACCAAAGTTGACACAATATCTGAAATGCATTACAGATTTTGTGTGTAAACAATGGAAGTTGATCCCCAATGAATGGAATCAACAACCAAAGTTGACATAATATCTGAAATGTACTCCACTCATATATTGCCTAAACTAGCATTAAAGCTTTAAATTCATATACGTCGCACCTCACTCGGGGGCTACGCCCCCTCGTGAAAGATATATTACGGGTAGAATGTCAAAAAAATATATTATTGTCCAAAAAATACTTTGCTCACTGTATGGTACACCGGTTTGCAGGTTCATGAAGATTTTGTTGATCCAGTTTCAGAAAAAGAGATGTATTTGATTGACCTGTCAGAACCAACACGGGAATTGGAAGAAAAGAGGAAGAAGAACGAGCAGTTAGAAGAAAAAAAACTTGTACCTTGAATGTGACAAGCAAGAAATAACTTATCAAAGAAGGGGGAAAACTAGAACATTTATGAGCAACGTGATCTTCATGAGAAATATTATTGACAATAACAAGGACATAATTCAGTTGCAACCTGCAGATGTGGAGAGACTTGAAGATATTAACAAACAAGTGAAGGAATGGATGGAAAAAGAAATGCATGTCAAGAAAGAAAGATCAGCAAGTACTCAACAACAATACTATGAAGCATCCACAAACTTCTTACAAACTGAGTTCACTCATAATACAAACGGAGAATCATCTGGAAAGGACAATGAAGATGACTTTAACAATGCAAGTGACAAACCACAAACGGATGGAATGAATGTAGATGAAGAACAAGAAGAAAGTCAACTAACCTTGTCGTTGTCAAATGCAAGTCCAAGTAATTTGGAAAAGATATTTGAGAAGGGTTTTCAAAGCGTACTAAGGATCCAGGTGAACCCTATTATGTTGAACGAGCAATTGGCAAACTGGAAGATGGGCTTTGAGGCAGGAAGACAACAACAAAGAATACAAGAAGCAGTTCAGATCAGCACTGTCGTGGCAACCATTGGTAATTCAGCTCCATAGTTAGAAGATGACAATGAAGTTAAAGAAGGACAGAGGAGTACAAACATGCAACAAGCGGAGATGGTGGGAGATTTAGTTGTTTATTCAACTCCTCCAATTAAGGCTATACTTCCAGAAAGATCGGATTATGTCCCTACATGTACTATTTACTAACTCAGTTGAACAAGTAATCAATTTAAAGATATGCTCATTGGTAGTTGGTTTAAAAAGACATATTAATTACTACAAACAATGTATGCAAATTTGTTTATGTTCTGAACAATTTGAATGATTTGTTAATAGTAGTTTGTTATGAACTAATATTAGTATTAGTTTGGTTTACTGATTTCTATCCATCCGTAATGAATGAATGAGTGAATGTTAGTATTAAAGATAGCAGGTATGTACAACTAATGGAGTTTACTTGTGCATAGAGATAAAACCATGCAATTTTTATCTTTTATTAAGTGTCGACAATGGAAGTTGATCCATGAAAGCAATGGGTCAACAATAATGAATAAAATGAATGATTGGTTTATAATTAAGTGAATGAATGTTAGCATTAAAGATTGCAGGATATGTACAACTAATGGAGTTTACTTGTGCATACATATAAAACCATGCATAATCTTTTTATTATTATTATTAAGTGTAAACAGTGGAAGTTGATCCAATAATGTGGGGTCCACAATGCAAGTTGATCCCATGAAAGGACCACCAATAATTGTTGATCCCTAAAGCAATGGGTCAACAATAAAGAGTTGATAATGTTTACATAAGCCTGATTCCTGTTAATCTAATCGGATTATGTCCCTACAGGTACTAACCCAAGCTTCGGTGCGATAACTGCCGGATTATTTGATACTCCTACACAAAAGGATGTATCTACCAATCCAGCGGAAGAGGATGTATCTGAATAAGATGTATCCGCCACTCCAGCGGAAGAATATGTAACAGAAGGGATGAAAGTGATATACAATTTAGATACATTTGAAGGGCCAATTGAAGAAGAAGAATCAGACATCCAAGGATATGATTCTGAAGCAACGCGGAGTCAAGAGAATAACACTATGGTAAGAGCAATGAAGTATAACACAAGATTAAGGAAGGCGAGAAGTTTATGGATGAATAGACACATGAATGTAAAGCGACAAGGAAGTAGGCAACTAAAAAAGGGAAGAAAGGGAGAAATACAAAGAAGGGTGGAGCCATTGAAGTAATCAACATTGACGATTAGATTGATGTGACTCCACCTGAACCAAAAAAGCTGAAGAAGCCTGAAAAGCTAGAACTCTGGAAATCCTGCACTAAGGAAGAAGAAAAGCTCATTCGCCTATTCTTTGAGAATGCAACAGAAAGGTATAATAACTTACCTATTCATTTATTAGTGTCAACAATCAAAGTTAATCCCATAAAACATCTGCAAAAAAAAGGATTGTAATGCAAGTTCCAGTTAAAAAATCTATTATGTTATTTCATGATTATAATATTGGTTATTTTTGAAATTGCAGTGACGCAGCTTGTAGCTTTTACTTCAACAATGATGTGGAAGAAATCGTCATTGGAAGGCATATCCAAGCTCTAATGGATAACACCAACATTAACAACGAGATTATTAATTATTACTGTAGCGCCCCCTAAGCTAGCAGCTTACTAATCCAAGAGATTAACTATAACATGAGGCACTAAGGATCTAAAATATCTAATAAAACACTAAGAAAGAAGTTCTAAACAAAGATTAACCCGAATCTAAAACCTCTCTAAAATAAATACAAGAACTCCTCTCAAATGATACATATTCAATAGTGAGTTGGTTTACAAATAGAATATAAAAAAATAAAAATAAAAATAACATAGTGGAAGCTAACCAACTCCTTGAAGCTTTCATCTTCACGTGCACATCTTGATCTATCTCTGAAACTGAAAGTGGGAATTCAGTGCCCAGTAGAAACAATAACTAACTTTCATGTTTTCACTAGAATGATTTAAAGACAATGCAAGTTTTACCGAAAACCGTTAAAACACGGAAAACAAATAAATCATAAATAAAATAATAAGTTATACTGAAATATAAAGGTATACCAACCAATCTTGCAGCACACATTCACAACAGTAATAATAGTTAAGCGACGTAACCCTTCGGAGTAGCAAGGCATGACTGTTGCGGATTCTTCAATGATCACTAAAGCGCCCTGAGGTTTTCCATCCTCGAAGTCATAAAAAATAAGTACCTTACCAGCACCTTATTCTATGTGCAATCTATATAGCAAGTATCCAAAGAAACTAATGGTAACAACATTATATCCGATCGAAGTGCTTACTCAGTGGAGTGCTCAGTCAGTCCACGCGTAAATCCAACAATCATATATAATATTTTCAACATCATTCTCTCTAAACACCAAAACATAATATAATATCTTTTGAAAGTAATTTAAAAGAATAATAAATATTCATGAGTGAGTCATGAGTTGCCCGTACAGAAATAGGGAATATATTGGCAGCAATTTTCACTCCTATATAATAGTGGAAGCAATTTTCACTCCTATAGATTTGCATAAAATAGGTATAACTTTCGAGGAACACATCTCACACCAATCAAAAGGAAACTTTCTCCCTTTCATGCTAACAACAAGTAAAGATTGTAACCACTTTCCAGTCAATGGAAAGAATCACTTTTTGAAAATAAGTAAATACTCCCAAAATACAAATATTAGTTGTTTCTGAAGATCCAAACCCATCCCAAAATGTAAAAGAAAACTAATTTGTAATACACACAAATAATACATGCATACACATATCATATAGTAACAAAGATATGCATGCATTCCATAAAAGATAGATTTGTAAAACAATAATGAGTACAAGAGAGTTCGTTATCGATTCCCACCTATTTTGATGACAAGCCTCGCCTACCTCGAGATCCATAATCCACTGGTTCATTCTTTAGGTCGATCGTTGTTAATAACGACTAACTGTTAATCACACAAGCACACTAAAGATTAGGGCTGCACATGGTACGGGACGGTACGGGTTTTTTCCTAGCTCAGTACCTGTACCTTCCTATGGTCGGTACCTGTACCTGAGAAGTACGGGATGGGATGGGTCCTGTACCTGTTTAACTCGGTACGGGACGGGACGGTACCGGTTCTTTATCTGCAGCATATGTAAAATAAAAAAAAAACAAATCAAAAAATCTTGAAAGTTCTAAGTTTAAAAACTTTTAACTGTTAAGACCTGAATATATACTTTAAGAAAAATCTTTAAAGTTATAAGTTTAACAACGTCAACTGTTTAAGACTTCAAGTAGAAGAAAAAAAGGCAAATAAAAAAGCAGCATTTCGGCAGTTCGGCTTTGGCACTTCACCACTTTCATAAGTTTGCTGCGACAAGAAATGAACTCCATCTCCAAACATCAAGCATCCAAGGCCTATGACAGTTGAACCGCACCCAAGATGTCTGCAACAACAATTTATATTTCAGTTTATGTTTTGAAGTTACTCTAATACGCACAAAGGGAAGAGAACCAAGCAACAATTAATATATCAATCAACCATTGATTCAAATAAATCATAATCAAACAAAGAAAAGTTTATATTACCTTCCTCATCCTTAGAGTTATCATCTGGTACATAATCAGCTAGAAGATCAAGATCAATGGGTTTGCTTAACCAGCTTTGACAATAGAGAAAAGCCTAAACTGTTCTTGTAGATAAAGAACTTCTCCATGGACTAAGCACGCACTTTCCGGTGCTAAAAGCTGATTCAGAGGCAACCGAAGAAACTGGCATGGCTAATATATCCTTTGCCATACATGAAAGTATCTTATACCTGCTACTGTTAGCCTTCCACCAAGCCAGAATATCAAAATTAGACTTGCATGTATTATAACCATCAGATTCAGACTCATCAAACACTTCCATTAAATACATATCCAACTCTATTATTGTTTCCTCAGCAGTTGATTGGTTCTTTTTGTGCCTTTTCTTTCTTGACTGAAGACTAGCAAGTCGACAACCATTTTGAGCAATAACTGAGTTTTCAACTACGGAAGTACTAGATGAACTTGCCCCCTCCTCATTAATTTAATGAAAAGACTTGTATTCTTCAAAGAGTATCTTAAAGTCCTTCTTGACTTGTCTCATAAAAGTATTAACCCTAACAAGGTCTTGCTCATATAAACACTGAAGAGCAAATTCTAATCCCTTTTCCTTCTCTCTAGGATCCAATAGTTGAGCAAAAAACAAGGCAGAATTCATCTTTTCATAATCACCCTAATAAAAATTGTACTTCCTAAACATAATATCAGCCATACGAGCAATAAATGGATCATTAGTTGCATTATCTCTAAACTCAACTAACTATTCATGGATGAGTACTACTTCCCACAAGAAACCAGAAGTTGTAACTTGTGTTGAGGCAGAAAATCTAATAGTAGCATCAAAAAATATCTTTAAGCACTTCAGAAGACCTCTGGCATATTTCCAATCCTCTTCATATGGAGCATGTTGACGAGGCTTTTTCTTCTTGTTGTTCATCTTTTTCTTCCCTTTTTTATTAAAATCCTCCTCAATTTCCTCCTCAGATTCAGAACTAGAGTAATCCTCAAAAGCATTATCAATTTTCATGTCATAATTATCAGTATCAGGTAAAGCATCTTTCCTTGATTCTTCGAATATGTACTTCTATCTAAAGTCCCTATCATGCTTTTCTAACCTTTTGAAAACTTTTTCATACTTTTCAGCAGCTTCTAACATTAAATAAGTGCTATTACATCTACTTTTTACATCCAAGATCAAACCTTGCTTATATTCAATCTTTTCTAATTCACAACAATATTTAAACTTATTCAACCTAGAAGGAGATCTAGTTACATACTTGATAACTGACCTGATAGAGTCTTATTGCATCTTTTGTCACAATGGCCAAAACATGAGCTGCATATCTGACCTGGTAAGAGTGAAGTGAACGAATCAGAAATGAAATGTACACATACATTGAAAAGTTACAGATATACATGCAAATATTAGAATTTAGAAATCAACAAATCAGAAAAACTAACTTACGTGCAAATATTCGGCTCTAACAGGAGCTGATGTCCAACCAATCACACTTTGCTTCAAATATTCAATTGCCTTCGTATTAGCACTAGCGTTGTCTAGAGTAACCCAAGCACATCCTCAAGACCCCAATCCAATAAACATCTTTCCAACATTTGACCAATATCACTGCCTGTGTGACCTTCAATTTGACAAAACATGATGATTCTCTTTTGTAACTTCCAATTCTGATCAATAAAATGGATAGTGACACAGATGTAGTTATAATTGTTAGGTGAAGTCCACATGTCAGTTGTCAAGGAAACCCTCATTTTGGAAGCCGTAAAGTAACGTTTCAAAATAATTTTCTCATCAACATAGAGTTGTAACAAATCCCTATAAATGGTCATACGACTCGGCATTTTAAATCTAGTCTCCAACATTTGCGAATAGGCCCTAAATCCTTCACCTTCAACAATTCTGAATGGCTTCTCATCAACAATGATAAACATAACAAGAGCCCTTCTACACCCTTCTTGACTGAAATTAGATGCACTAATTTACTATCCTCACCTGGCCTTTGGGGTTCAAACACCAATAACTGTTGTCCTTCCACCTTCTTCTTATTAGGATTCTTGGTGCAATGCCTCAAATGTTTCAATAAACCAGAAGTACCGTTCTTTTGACTCTCGGATTTCAATTTATTCTTACAATGCTTACATTGTGCCCATTGTCCGTCTAACTTTATAAAATCCTCCCAAACTTTTGAACTGACTTTCGGCTTCGCGTTTACATCACCAGCAGCAGTTGTAGCTTCAATTGGATTCCCTGCTGCAGCTTGCTGAGCATCAGCAATAGGTGCAGGTATAGATGTAGGGTGAATAGAGGAACCAACTTCAGTTTCAGGTTGACTTTGAGATGCGTTTCCATCCATCTGAAATGAAAATACAAGTTAAAGTGTTAAATTGAGAGCAGTAAATTGATAGTAACTATTTTTAACAACAGTAAGATTCAAGCCAATAACTACTAATAATCAGAAGAAAATCTAAAAAAAAAACAATACATCATTGATTTGGCAAATCATAGAACGTTTACCTTCCAAACTTTCCTCTCATAACAATAACACCATAATATACAGTCTGTAGTACATTGGACTTTTACCTATTTTAGTATAAACCTTATTTTCCTTCTTATGGGATGAGCTTATACAGTTTATTGTTACATATCAAGATATAATGGATTACACCTGCATAATTAATAAATACCCATCTTATAGATAGTTCTTACATACAAAGCATCACAGTACCAGATGGTGAAAATTGGAACTGACTGAGCTAAATCTTAGTGGACTAGGGAAAAAAGAACAAGCTGAACCACAAGGGAAAGGGTTTTGGTTGTCGAGTACAATGGCTACAAGCCCAATACCCTAAGACTCCAGTAACTCTAGTCTCTAGCTGATGACTGTTGTTCATAAGGCATTGAACCAACATTCATAACTAACTTCTTATTCTCAGAAAAATGTTGTTTCAAGTTAACACTGTTAAAACTGAGAAAAAAGAAGCAGGGAAAGCTCAAGACAATTCTACAACAGTTTGTAACTTGAAACAGGAACGAAAGCTCTTTTTTATTATTCAATAATGCACAAATGCTCAGCAAGCTTCAAAAGCATCCAGTGCGTTCTCCAGAGACCATTACCATAGGCAAGACCATAAATAATCCAACCATGAACATAATCACTAACAAAGAAGTCTGTGATTCATGACTGATTTAAAAGGCAATAGAATCCAAAAATTTCTTGAGCTAAGTGACTGGTATGGATTTAATTTTCAAGTTGGAAGAATACAACAAGCATACAGAGACATTATATTTTAGACTAAAATTAAAGAGAAGCAAAAACTTCATAAAAGTGAAACTGAGTCACTGACTTTAACCTATTGATCTCATTAGATGCTTAAGAAGTATTAAGTGGTGAAGTTTGGTATACCTTTAATAGGTCGGGTTCTTCTACCTCATACCCCAGAAATTCCAAAACCCTAAAATCAAAAATCACAAAATTAAAATCAGTTTCAAATCTAAAGAAATCAACAAAAAATAAATAGAAATGAACAAAAACTATTTAGTTTTCAAAAACCCTAACTATTATTAGGGATTACAAGTATCAAATCCTGAGAAGGCCACCTTTAGGGTTTATCTTAGAGCTGGCAAACAAGCCGAAACCCGCGGATTAACCCGTACCCGGCCGGTGAAAACCTGAACCCGGCTTGGCTGGGTTATAAACAAGCCGGGTTCGGGTTAGAGAATTGGTGGCTTGTGGGAAAACGGGTTAACCCGTGCCCGGCCATTAAACCCGCGGGTAAACCTGTTAACCCGTGTACAATAATAATTAATAAACTACATTTAATTTTCATCGTTGGATTATCTAGGGTTAATCCTATCCCTACGTTTGAGGTATAAAAACATCAAAAACCCTAGCAGATAGATATCTATTCATTTCTTCTTCCTCTTTCTTTTCTTTCTTCTCCCCATATTGTCTTCTTCTACGGCTGTGCCTCCTCACCACCTCCATCATTTCTCCGGCTGTTGATTAAGTTTCAGCTGCTGCTGCTATGTTTCTTTTCTTGTTGGTCGAATTAATTGATGAGAAGAGAATATTTCTTTTGTCCTTTCTCGTGTGCTGCTGAAGAAAAGATGCGATTGATTCAGTGATTCCCTGGATATAGATCTAGTGACTGTAATCAAAGTTGAGATGGGTTTGTTGCTGGTGGTATTTGGTTACTTAAAACCAGAAAATAATCCATAAATTGAGGAGAAGGTGAAGAAGAGGAAACATGCAGTGAATAACACAAAGAGAGCTACCAAAAAGGTTAAGAATGAAGAGCCAGAAGTTGAAGAAGAAGAAGTTCCCGTAATCCTGTTAGATCGGTAGTTTGATTTGGGGATTTGGTTTGATTATTGTTTAGGGGTTTGATTAGTTTTCAGGGATTTGATCTGATTCATTTGATTTAATGTGTTGTTGCAGTTAATTGAGAAGATAAAACAAGAGAATGTTAAAAGGGTATGCCCTAATTTTGACCCCTCTTTTCCAATTTTAGTTTCAATTGATTTTTTTCTTCTAGGTTTTGATTTTTGGTTTTTGTTGTCAGAAAAAAAAAGGGTGCTAAAGAGTAAGTTTCTCAAGGTTTCAATTTTTGCAAATCACTGTTTATTTCTGTCCAATTTTGGTGATTTTTTTTTGATTTTTTTTTTTGGTGAATTGAAGGGAGGAATTGGAAGAGATTGTGATTGTATTGTAGAAAGAAAAAACAGGGAAGAAAGAGTTGGTCTTGGATCTGTGAATGAAATGAAAGTGGAATGCTGTTGAAGCTGGGGATTAGATGAATGATTAGGAAGCCCCATTGTTGTCTTTCGTTAAAATTAAGCTTTGATTTCGCTTCTGGAGTAAACTAGGTTTACTGTTTTAGATGTTGCAAAAAGATATAATCTGTACTCATTTTATTTTTAATTAAAATTGAGCTTTAATTTTGATTTTAATTAAACAAGTCGGGTAACCCGTGAACCCGCAAGCTTTACCCGTTACGGGTGTGGGTTTAAGAAATGACCACTCGTGAAAAATATCAACCCGCGAGTTTTGGCCCGTGTTAACCCGAACCCGTGTAATCCGTAACAAGCCAGCCCCGGCCCGCCCGTTTGCCGGCTCTAGTTTATCTGGTGATGGTGAATCTGGTGATGTCGACTAGAAGATGGTGGATGAGAAGTTGGTGGTGGATCTGGTGATAACGATTAGAAGATGGTGGACGATGGTCTACGGGACGTATACGTATTTCTCTTATCTGAGAGGAAGCCTGAAAGAGGGAAGAAGAAGAAGAAGGAAATGAGGAGAATGGGGGAGAATACGATGGAAAGGGTATAACCCCTACTATCAACGGTTGGAATTAATCCCTAATATCAACGGATATAGATCCTTGGTACTACAGGACGGGAATAGCCTAGGACCGTTACTTATACCTACTCTAGGCCCGGTTCCTGTTTTTGGTACTTGTACCTGTCCCATCTAACCTCAGTTCCGGGACGGTTCCACGAGACGGGGCGGTTCCTGTGCAGCCCTACTAAAGATTAGCCAAAAAGGCTCATACAAGGCTCATGACATAATCACATACAATTCTCTAGTTATAAGTTAAATGAACTATCTAATGGTTCTAAGCCCACTTATGGTTCTACACCTTTCATTATCTATCTTTAGCATTTCTAAAGGTTTACTAATTCAATTAGATTGGTTCTATAGTCTATTAGGTATGTCCTAAGAATATCTACAACTTTGTAGAAGGAACCAAATGCTAATTCATACCTCAATAGGTCCAATTCATCAAAATAGGAAAACTAGATTTAAGCCCAAGTCCACTAATATCGGCCCATTAACACAAGGCCTAGTCCAACTGGTCAACTGACAGTCTCTAACAGTCGAATTGACGGTCACAGGTCAACCAACGGTCAACGTCAAGTCAATAGTCAAATCCACGGTCAACAAGTCAAGTCGACGATCAACAGGTCAAGGTCGGGCCAACGGTCAAATGGTCAAATCTCTGAGTCGGTCAACTGAGTCAACTCAGGTCAAGACGGGGAAACTCGGTGAGTCCACACGATTCCACTCAGTCAGACAACCCGAGTCATCTAAGAACAGAGTCAGTCAGATAACTGACTGGGATGGCTAATAGGCCAAATGCCTAAACCATACTTCTATTGCATTCAACTGACCAAAGCCAAAACAAGGTGCAACACAAACAGATCAAGACACAAAAGATGCATTTCTAATTATTTGCAAAAACACACAGTTTAATCATCTCTTCATTCTTTCAATTCAATCACTATATTTCCATGGCTCCATGAACTGCAACTCTAGTATCACTTACATAAACAATTTTAATTCTACACACACCTTGACTTAATCTCATTACATTCCCTCTAAACTTCAACTTCAGTTTTAACTGCAACAACACTATCAAGTCCTTGCTCTCAACTGAAGATACAGACCCAACTCATTATCCAGCCATACTTAACAATATCAACACCAACTGCATATAGAACAGCAACATCCTCTTCAATGAATCTCAATTCAAACATCTCTGTGATATCCTAACATTCATCTAACTCTTCAAATCAATCACATCCTTAACTGCAACTCATACCAATCTCTTTAGAACAAGTTCAACTCCATAGATATCCAAACCATTACCATCATCATACTTTTATCTTCATAACCCCTGTATCTCAACATAATCTAAGTTACAAACACCACTCTATCTTCTCCACTCAACTCAACAACAACATCCTCAGTCGCAGAACCCTAATTTTAATCCACCAACATCAACCTAAATTCATTTAAGCTTCAATCCACTAATAACTTCATCTGTGTTACCAATTCAATCCCCAGACAACATCAACAACTCCTTTTCTAAGCCTAATCATCCACGACATTTAACTCTTCTTCATGTAACTCAAATCAACAGGAAACCCCAATCTTCATCTTCAATTTACCGAAACCCTAATTTGAGACTCTACTTCTTTAAGAAACTCATATTAAAACTCATAAACCTATCTCTACTTCAATCAAGACTAAACCCATCAACAATTCATCAGTTTAAAACGATTTCATACAAAAATCATTAAAATACAAAATCCTAAATTCGCTTACTAATTCTATGCTTTTCCAGAACTAATCAGCTTCAGTAACATCACCACCTCGCTCAGTTCATCAAGATAACAAGGTTTGCATGAATCCCTCACACAAAAGAACTCAATCTCTGAGATTGAAATCAACAGGGAAGGAAGAGAGAAAGAACAGAGAAGAACAATAGCTGAATAGGGAAGCAGAAAGAAAGAGACAGAAAATAAGAGAATGAAATTCTCTTCGATCTGGTTTTGGATAAAACCAAATAGAAATTATCAAGGCGCCCACGAAAAGGATAAGGGCAGCCCAGATCGGTTTATCTACAAAAGACTAATTTGCCCTTCATACAAAACTGATGTTTTCTTCTTCGTCCAGTATCCGAATGACACGCTCGAGTAGTCCATTGCGTATAACTTTTCGAGATCTATCTAGTGATACTAGTTTCGTATCTAAATCGTTGTTAGGTTAATTTCTATTAATCAACATTCGTGTTAAACTAAACAAGTCATTAGCGGCTAAATAGTCTCTTGACTGGTCTAATAGCGTTGACGAGCTTGAGGGTCGTTACAATTACATCAACATACTCTACTCAAAAATGGATAATCCAAATAAAGCGAGCTACTACGGCAAGAAACACTTGATTCTCTCTACAAATGCTTATTTAAGTAAACGAAAACCAAATTTGAATTTCCAGATTATAGTGTCAACAACATTGATGATATACTTGTTCTTTTCTAATATCCCCCCCCCCCCCAAAAAAATGTCGAAAAACATTGATGCAGCAACTGTTGGGGTCAGCAATAACACGCAAAATTGTGAAGAAAGTAGAGAAATATGGAATTGCAAAGAGGATAAGGGAGCTTTACAAAGGGAATGTTGAAGACACATACCTGCTCATACGAATGTTCCTGAATAACAGTCAAAATAGACCATACCATTGTGTGGTGCTTGGGTTAATAAAAGGAAGATGGCTAGCGTTCAACTCCGGGACTCAGAAAAAAGGCTATAATAAATAGTATACTGTGATGGTTAAACCATTGATTGATGTGTTGAATGAAATGGGCATAAGAGACGTCGAAAAAGGTTAACCAATTTGTTCAGAATTTGGGAACTACCATGTACCAGTACAAGAGGGTTTGGATTGTGCAATGCATACTTGCTTGTTCCTAAAGTGTTTGGTGAAGCGTGGACACTGCGAGGATTTAATGGACATGAGAGAATACCATGACAACCTGAACAGGAAGAGAGTGAAGATGGCTACAAGATTGTTAGTGGAATATGGTGCATGGAAACAGGTTTTAGAAATTATTGACACACCTGCAGAACTTAAATAAGATCAACAAGTTACTGACTCGGTCGAAGAGATCAAGGAAGGACAACAAATTACCGACTCAGTTGGAGAAATCAAGCAATGCCAACAACTAACTGACTCAGTTGAAGAAATAGTCAATTTACAAGACTAAGTGGAAAACATTGGAATAGTGGAACATACTCTTAATGGTCTGACAAGAAACATCTTAGTGTAGATAAAATGTAGGTCTGCTCATTGAAAGTTAGTTTAAAAAGGACATCTTAGTTACTGTAAAGAAATGTCTGCAAGTCTGTTTATGTTTTGAACAATTTGGATGATCTATTAGTAATGGTTTCACTACACCAAATTATGGATTTAGCAACCCAGATTAGCAACAGAGCTACAGCTGTTGCTAATTCGCAACTTACAAAAACAGTTGCCAAATTTTACAACAGCTTTTACTGTTACTAAACTCGCACCTGCCAACTTTCTGTTGCGATTAGCAACAGCCGAGAGTATAAGCATGCGATTCACATGCGTATCAGGTAACACTTCTGACTCTTATTCCGCCCATAGTTTGACCTGTTTAGAAGTGTAGTGAGATAAGTCCACCCCTTGACCTTTTGACCTTCTTACACGTACTCCTCCTCTTCTAACCACACAATTTTCTTTATACTTTTTCCTTTTATCTTCTCTATTTACTTCTACATCTAGATCTGAGAAAGCTCTGCTGCCATTAAAAGTCTACTTCTATCAAAGCTCTACTGCCGGTAAATAGAAACATTAGTCAAGAGTAACAGAAATCAGTGAATATGTTTTGGTTCGATGCTATTCTTGCATTAGGAATTATCGGTAATTCTCAGTATCACTTCTTCTTAAATCTTTTGTGAAAATTTTAACCCTAGTCTTCATTTAAACTTCACGAATAATTTGGGGTTTGGTTGTTTGCAAATTTGGGTTTGATGTTGAAGTTGTTTCTTACAAGGTGAACGCCCTTATCATTTAAATCTAGGGTTTTATTGATTTTACAATAAGAGAATCATAAAGATTGAAACTTGTAAGTGGGTTTCTTATTGTGTTTTGATCTGTAAATCTCTAACGATTTTTTCTTTTGTACAAAATGGTGCAGGATTGGTCATGGTTCAAATTGTAACAACAATCCCACTTGATGCAAAGGTTTGTCTGACTCTGACTACTTATTAGGATTGCAATTTTTTTACTTGCTTATTATCATGTCTTCCATATATCAGCTGTGTTTGATTCATAAGTATTTTGTTTTTTGTAGCCAAAGTCTGTTTAAAGAAATTTAAGCTTTTAAAAGTGGGTTTCAATGGAGTTTAGGTTTTGGCAATAATTGATTTTTGCTCTCTTTGATCTGGATTTTTCCTTCAGATGATGGTTGAGTTATTAGTTTTCATTTGTGGGGTGAATGGTAATAGATGCTTGTCCTGCATAAGCATATACTTTCTGTAGTGAATGGTGCAAGGGTTTTGACCCAATTCTAGATTATTGAGTAGGCTAATGTAACCTACAAAACCCTTGTTCATTTTTGAGTTACGGTTTAATTTAGTTGTTTACTCCATTAAGAGATAACTACCAACCTTATGATTAGTTAAATTTTCTATAATTCTAATTTTGTGCATTTGTTTTGCAACATCGCTTAATGAATCTCCACCACTTTTGTTTGATCCGATGTTGGTTTGTTGTAAAATATTCATTTGGTGTTGGTACATGATTAAGTCTTGTTTTAAGGCTCATTCTGTTTTGTTTGTAGTTGATAGCAAGCGGCACTACACGTTTAGGATGACAAAGATAATGATAAAATAGGTTAGCTGAAAGTGAGACTTTATTGTTGTTTGTTATTTTAGTTGTGTAGAGTATAACTTAATTGCTTAAGTTTGTATAATGTGCAGGCAAGAAAGTTTGTGTGGGATGCTGAGAAAGTTGAAACCAAAGAATGAAGTCACTGCAACTAAACGAATAACCATTGGCAAGTGTCGTGAGTGCGTGTTCTATGTAGGAGTAAATTAGCAGCCACTAATTTGTGGGGATAATCTTAAGTCGCAGGTGAAGCCTGTTGCTCTAAACCTTCTTATCTCCTTCTAGTATACATAAATGTTTTTGATAAGACATTATGGATTCATTTTCATCTTACTCATTCTAGAAGTTGTTCAGAAAAGTTTTT
Source organism: Papaver atlanticum (assembly GCA_023531105.1). NCBI lineage: Eukaryota > Viridiplantae > Streptophyta > Magnoliopsida > Ranunculales > Papaveraceae > Papaver > Papaver atlanticum. Next base: position 609,507 of record JAJJMB010004060.1, read on the forward strand.
GGTCTTTATTGCACGGGTAGCCCCATACAATATTTTCTATTCACAGCTGGAAGAGCACCTGAGCCAAGTTGGTGTCGATACAACTACCAACAATTGGAACGAAGCACTTGTTCTAGGTGTGGTGGATCCACACTTGCTTCCTCCTTGTGATGTTGTCCTGCTATGTCAAGAATTTCAAATTCTAATAAAAAATCATGATAAGTTAAAGCTTCTCAGTAATGGGTGTGAATAACTTAAATACAATTCTAAAGGTTAGAACAATTTCCAACTTCCATCTTTGTTCTTTTTGTTTCTTTTTTCACAGCTGTTAACCTATGCGTTCACCATTACTGTTAAGCTTTAACTTATCATGTTAAACTATGTGTTCACCATTGGTCGATCAACCAATGCAAGTAGATCGAGAAGACTGTGGGGAAGCTGAGGCGGGCAACAATGAATCTAAACAACGCAAAACTGATGGGATTGGAGAACTTAAAATGCAGAAGCGGTCGAAAATGAAACTTCAGAACCATGCAGGATGCTCATGGATGGTAAGCATGGGGAGAGGTTATTTTTGTCTAATATTATTCATCATTTTACTTGATCGCAGTGCACGTTAGCCTATCTTAATGTTTCAACAGTGTGTGGATGCTATGGATATTAAGTCGAAAATGAAACTTCAGAACCATGCACGATGCTCATGGATGGTAAGCATGGGAAGAGGTTATCTAATATTATTCATCATTTTATTTGATCGCGGTGCACGTTAGCCTATCTTAATGTTTCAACAGTGTGTGCATGCTACGGATATTAAATCTTTAAAGAGTATTATTTAGATTAGCACGTTTAGGACTTGAAATTGAATCTAAGATTACAGTGTTCCCTTTTGTGTGGATATAAATGTTTTCTGTTCCTTGTATTTTCATATTAAAACAGTTGCCAAGTGGACTATGTGTGGTTGTTTTTCGACAAATGGTCAGATGTGCAGTGCAACATCTCGACTTATTGTACACGGAAGTACCAATACATTTCATGCCATGTTGCCTTTTTTCCACTCTCTACTCGGCTATTTTATCTTTCTTTATCTTTCCTCGAATAAAAAAGAAGTATTTATTTTACATTTCAGGAAAATATTGCAGCGAAATTTCTTTAGAAACTCGTCAGTTGGGTTAAAAAGGTCAAGGTCTCAGATCCTCTGGAAGAAGGTTGCAGGCTTTTACCAGCATGTTGTCTAGAATATATTGTAGTGCTTATTTAGTACTCGGTTAAGTAGGCCTGACTGTACTATTTCACATTCTTTTAGTTTTCAAGTATCAAAGTTTGAGTGCTTTACATGGACTAGGGGATCTATGTTTGTCATATTGGTTAAAAGTGTCAACAACATGATAAGTTCGTGATAGTAGTCAATTTTCTTCTCAGTGATTTTGTGCCCTGATAATCCATCTATTAGGGATTTCTATCTTCTGATGTTCGTAGGGAGACAAAACCCACTACTTTATTCGTTCCCCCCTATTATCATGAAGTCCAAATCTCTGTCTTGTACTCTTTGCTGGTGCAGGAAGTAGTTGTTGTTCAAGTAGTTTTGAAATGATCTGTTTGGTTCGTGATGGTAATTTTGTGGATCCTGAAATGCCATTCAGTTTAACTTGTCTTTCTAAAGACTGTTTTTATTATTATTTAGCATTAACTTATGGCTGAAACATGAAATAATTAAAGTTTCTGAGACTCTAAAAGCCGGTGTGTGGTCAGTATATATTTGCCTCCATAAATTCGTTCTGATGTGGAAAGCTTTTGTGAAATGTCCTGATTTTTGTGCGTATCTGATACGTTTTATGCCCTGTTGTTCACTTTTGAATGCTGGTGATATATATTTATGAACTTACTGAACTCGTTGTTTGTAATTGTGGTGCAGGAAGCGTTTATTTCATTTGCTGAATGAACTCCCAACAATATTTGAAGTTGTTAGTGGAGCTGTAAAGAAGCAACAAGTTAAGGAAAAATCTCCAGCTTCAAATCACAGCATCTACAAATCCAAGCCCATTTCACAAAAGGTGAAAGTCTTCAGTTTCAATTAGTTAGCTTAGGATGCATGCAGTTAATACCTTGGGGTCCTCTTGTAAAAAGCCAATTTTCAATTTTGTTATCCTTTGCTTTTTTAAACACTTACATTTTATTTGTTTTGACAACTAAAGCAGTGATTAGCCAACCCACCAGCCAAGTCTTACTCCAAGCCAACGCCTCCTCCAATAGAAGATGAAGAGCAAGAGTGTGACAAAGAAAAGGATGAGCATGGGGATACTTTGTGTGGTGCATGTGATGAGAACGATGCATCAGATCTAAAGGTTTGATGCATCAGATCTAAAGGTTCGTGTCTTGAGCAGATTAGAACCACGTCCTCCAAGTGACGCTATGTACTTGCATGGCATACTCAAGTCTAAAGGTTCGTGTCTCTTGTGTCTTGTTTGATATCCTATATCGGTTATTAGTTTCTAGACGCAAAAATGAGTTTTCTGCTCTCAGATTCAATGTCTTAATACAGCGTTATTCACATATCTGTAGAGTTTTTTTTCCTTGTGTGTGGTCTTCAACTTCAGTTACTTAATTCTTTATGATCTACCTTTTAACAGGAACTCAATACACACATCAATTACAAAGTTAGTGATGATTTTCCCTTTAAATGGATAGAAAAGAAATGGAGAGAAGGATCCCATGTAATATCAGTGGCAACTGCTGGAAGTCGATGGATAGACAAGTCATGTCTTTCAATGCGGGATTCAGTGACCAAGTAGAGTTTACACAGTATGGGCAGGTACCTCAGGTACTTGATGTATTTGTATTTCAGTTTGTTTTTTTTTTGTTTTTTTCCTTGACATCCAACAATGTAGAATTCATTTTCCTTGAAAACATTTTGTAAGATTTCCTTGATGTAATGTTAAAAGTTAATAGATATACCCAAACATTTTGTTATGTTTCATAATTCAATTATAGTTTCATGTCGAATGTGAGGGTTATCTGATAGATTTATCAGAAATCAGAATAGGAAGAATCAGGTAATTGCAGGGCACTGGGAATTTCAGGATAAATTGGTGGGGAAGTTTATTTTGACCAGGTCAACGAACTTGTTGCAAATATTTAGCAACGGAAAGTTCTCGTTTCTAAATCCGAACCAGAACCACTGTATCCAGTCCTAATAATAGTAATCCCAGAATAGCATTAAAATTAGCAACTAAATAGTAACAGATCATCCCTGTTGCTAAATTTTTAGTTTCACAACATCTGTTTTCTGTTCGACATCCGTTGCTGACCGAATTTAGCAACAGAGCTAGAGCTGTTGCGAAAATCTGCGACAGGGTGTTTAGCAACGGAACAAATTACAACCCCGGTCAGCAACAGAAATAGGCTGTTGCTAAACGCTAAATTTGGTGTAGTGTTTGTTATGAATTAATGTTATTATTAATTTGGTTGCTGATTTCTACCCATCTATAATGAATGAATGATTGGTCTGTTATCAAGTGAATGAATGTTAGTATGAAAGATTACAAGTATGTACAACTAAATGGAGTTAACTTGCATATACAGATACAACCATGCATTCTTTTTTTTTTATTAAGTGTCAACAATGGAAGTTGATCCAATAATGTGGGATCAACAATGGAAGTTGATCACATAAATAACATCAACAATGGGAATTGATCCCAAAAAGCAATGGGTCAACAATAATGGATGGATGAATGATTGGTTTGTTATCAAGTGAATGAATGTTAATATTAGAGATTTCAGGTATGTACAAACTAATGGAGTTTACTTGTACATAGATAAAGCAAATTTTTTTAAATCAAATGTCAACAATGGAAGTTGATCCCATGAATAGGATCAACAATGATATGTTGATACTATTTACATAGTACTTTTTCCTGTAAAAACCAGTAAACTTGGTACCTGCAAACTGACATAAGCCTTACAAACACAAGAATAACATTCATAACAAATAAAAGAGAATGTATGTCATTAACAACATTACATAGTACTTTTTCCTGTAAAAACCAGTAAACCTGGAACCTGCAAACTGACATAAGCTTTACAAACACAAGAATAACATTCATAACAAATAAACCAGAATGTATGTCATTAAAAACATAACAAATCCAAGGTGACATAAACTAAACAAAATGTATGTCATAAAAAAACAGTTCACAAAAATAGGAAAGCATTCACCAAACTTCAGAATAACATCCTCCTCAAAAAGTTAATCATCCTGGAATTAGACTCCTTACAGAACACTGGTGCACGAGGATCCAAAGGAGCTCTGCGACATCTACGACGGTTTTGGAAGGCAAAACTCTCACACTGATCACATTTCCTTTTCTTGCAAAATTTCTATCGAAAACCCATGTACCTTGCAGTAGTTGGCCTTCCAGCTGACGCTCGACCACCATTGGGAGGCAAGACATAACCATCCTCAGAAATTTTAGGAGGCCTCTCACTGTCCAGAATATGATAGATAGGACGAGCATACAAACCTCTATAGTACTCGGTCGCATAATACGGAATAATGTACTTGTAAGGTTCATCTTCCCCAATCTACAACATCGCTTTCATCGAGTGGGTGCAAGGGAAACTATGCTTATGCCACCAATTGCAAGTGCATGTCTTAGCATACAAGTCGACTGTGTGCTTTCCAGTGGGAGAAATGATCTCAAAAACTTTCTCACTTGATCTTTAAAACTTGTAAAAACGACAGTCAGTTACCCTCTTGTTCAGCCTAGCCTGCATCCGGGGAGTAAGCTTTGCAGTCCACTTACTAGACTTCACCAACCTCTTGTAGTTCTGCTCCATTACCTTAGCACGGATAGAATCGATAAGCTCAAGTGATGGAAGCCGCTTATCATGCTTAATAATGCTGTTAAAACTCTCAGCAATGTTGGATGTTGTTAGAGCACTGCTCTGTCGAACTCGCAAGCGTTGCTATCTCAAGCTTGTTTGTCAATGTTAGTGATCAAAACTATAAGTCTTGATTTCTAGTCTACTTATAGTGATGTCTCAGACTAGGATAGATTGTGTAGTTGAGCATTAGACTTCACGGAGTTCATCAATCGAAGACGAAGAACTACTAAGGAAAGCTTGTGGAACTTCATCAACAAAAGGTATGTGGAGACTAAAACTCATCTATCACTTGGAAAGTTTATTTCTACTCTATCTCCTATATTGAGACAAAATTCGTATTACTATATAGTTGTCGATTATACACATTTGAGATTTCGAGCTGAGTTTAACTCGCTTACATATTTCTCAGAATATGTGTTGGTAAGCTTTCGCTTCAACCAAGTTCATCTTATATTCTTAACGAATGTCAAAAGATTATCATGTGAAAATCGCCGAGTAACATCTTACATGGTTTGTGTGATACAATCATTTGGTGTAGACTTGGAATTTTTCGTTATGATTATTTCAATAACTTGAAAATTACTTTGATGCTAATAGTGTGTGAAAATGGCTATTGTCATCCTCTAAGAAAGTTTCAATGATTGAAATAAGAGTTTAGAATACTTAACCATAATTGGATTATAAACATAATGTGCATTCTCGCATGTATGTGATCCATGACCGGAACTAAAGTATGCATACCCGTATGCATACTTGTAGTTGTGAAATTCCGTGTACCAAGTACACATACCAGTACGCATACTTGCGTAAGGTATAGGTCCGGGAATTTCTGCTGGGATTTGGAAGTGAACTAAGTATGCGTACCCGTTTGCATACTTGAGTGGTTAAAGTTCTAAAATTGGTTGGCTCATGAACTAATACATTTATATATTAAGGAATGCATTCTTTGCAAACCGTGGCTATAATGTTCATGAATTGATTCGAGTGAATCAAACCGATTTTGCTTTAATTGTGTTCTTGTATACTTCTATGAGAATATAGCAATTGAACAACTCTTTAACTAGTTTCATTTGAGTCATTTGAACTAGTTATGGTTAAGATGAATAAGGTTGATATGAGAGTGTTCATATAGCTAACCTCGTTTAATTACGGTTGAGCCAACATGGTGTACACGTTTAGGTACGGTTATTAAACCTAAATGAGGGTACATTTCATTTGTGTATAACAAGCTAAGTTTGATCTAACGGTTGAAAGATATTAGCTTGAATCTAATCAGGTTTTCATCTAACGGTGAATATTGAATGCTTTGTTACCAAGGTAACTTTGATTGCAAACCCTGATTTGAAAACTACATAAAAGAGAACTCTAGCAACTGGGAAACCTAATCCCCACACCTCCTGTGTGATACTAGTTGTATAAGCTAGAGTCGATTCTCCTTTAACCTTAGGTTTTTCACGAAACCCTGTAGGTTAACAACTTAAAGACTTCATTGGGATTGTGAAGCCGGACCCAACTATTTTCTATGTAGTTGCGTGATCTGATCTTGCTGTTTCTATCGTGTTTGAGTACTATCTTCTTTAAGATTGGCTCGAGATTTAATCTCCGATAGGCAAGATAAAAAGTAGTCACAAACATCTTCGTCTCATCGTTTGTGATTCCAAAATATCTTGTTTCGCTACCATACGATTAAGATTATTGTGAGGTGATTGATATTTCTAGGATGTTTTTCAGGAATATAAGTCTGGTATATCAATTGGTTCCTGTTCACCTTGATTTATCAAAATACGGAACAAAACTCGTAGGTATTTCTGTGGGAGACAGATTTATCTATTCCTATAGACTTTTCTGTGTGAGACAGATTTGTTTATCAAGTCTTCGACTTTGGGTCGTAGCAACTCTTGGTTGTGGGTGAGATCAGCTAAGGGAATCAAGTGTGTATTATTCTGCTAGGATCAGAGATGTAAGGAGCGCAACTGTACCTTGCATCAGTGTGAGATTGATTAGGGTTCAACTACAGTACAATCCGAAGTTCATTGGTAGTAGGCTAGTGTCTGTAGCGGCTTAATACAGCATGGTGTTCAAATCTGGACTAGGTCCTGGGGTTTTTCTGCATTTGCGATTTCCTCTTTAACAAAACTTCTGGTGTCTGTGTTATTTATTTTCCGCATTATATTTTGTTATATGATTGAAATATCACAGGTTGTGCATTGAATCGATCAATTGGGAAATCCAACCTTTTGTTGTTGATTGAAATTGATTGATCCTTGAACATTGGTCTTTGGTACCGTTCAAGTTGTTTCTCTTATATTCAATCGGGCTCGCAAATTCCTATTTGCTGATTACGGATTGAATTGAGAGATAGAGATATAAAACTCTTTGATATACTTTTTTCTTGATTGAGTATAACTGTCTAGTTGATTCTCTTGAAAGTATATTGGAGTTTGTCTATTCAGATTGCCAAACGAAATATTGGGTGTGGTTGTTAGACCCCCGCTTTTTCAGATGTGTTCTCACCAAATCTTTCTCCTAGAAATGCATGAGCAACCCAGTTCTGGAATGGAATCTTTACCATCCAATCAATAACTGAATCCATCTTCAGATTGCTCATACTCTTTGCAGGAGAATGAAATTTCTCCTTTGTTAACACAATGTAGCACTCTTCAAACAACTTCACAGCAGCTTTCCTACTCTTGCCCTTTGGAACTGGAATATTCCCTTTCATGTGGTACAAATAGTACGAATGGTGAGCGTTTGGGACGATCGCAGGAACACGCTTCAAAAGGCCAGTTCCACGGTCTGATATGATGGTCAGTGGACGGTCTTCATGATGTGAATTTTAAGTTGTAGTGAAAGTGGTGAGTAAAGTTCGTTCAACTTGGGCTTGTGAAGGATTTTTTTGAAAATTAAATAAAATTGTTTCAATAATAATAAGAAAATACCGAGACTCTAGATTCCACCATTGACCAATTATTTGATAAATTCTAATCAATATTCATGCAATATTTTTCTTTAAGTTGACTCTAATATTTGCCTCTAATTTGGTTCTTGAAGTAATAATTGTAAGCACGAAGCATGAAACATCAAAAGTATTAAAACCAAGCATGTCCCATCAAAACACTTCACAACTACTCAATAAAAACCAAATTTTCTTTTAAGTTCTATGCAAAAAATCATGTAAAATAATTGCAATAAATAATAAAAATAGAATTTTACCACTTTTCATGGAACAATGGCTTCCTCCGTCTCCTCGGCTAAGGGGTTTAGCTCCTCATATTAATCTCTTGCTCAAAATACATCTTTGGCGTTCAAAAGTTGATTAAAAGAGTGAAAAGTTCTAAACAACGGGTTCTGTAACTAATATAATTGTTACAGAACCTATTTCTACAGAGAAACCGTTGCGAACTGAAGATAACTGTTGGAAAAATTGTTACAAAAGGTTTAAAATTTGAAAGTTACGGTCACAGAATCTGCGACTTTCTTTTTCTGCTGTTTATGTTCTTCGTCTTCTCCGGCAACAGTTTGCACCAGCAGAAACGTGTTTTCTTCCAATGATTTTTCTAGCTTCTCTAAGGCTCTAAACTTCCCCTAACTTCTTCCTCTTCTTCCTAGGACTCTAACCAACCCTTTTATACATAGTAGAGCAAAGAAAATTCGAGAATAACCTTGGTTTTTTTCCTCCACATCAAGTTGCGATATTTCCCTTTTTTTTTCTCTGTTTCACGTGTATTCAATCAATCAAAGCTGTCCAAACTCCTCCCTTGATAGAAACAAGTCTTTAAGAAGAGTTTCCTTCCTCTTCTTCACGTAAGTTTTCCAAAAATAAACCAAGAAACTTGCCCAAAATAAACCGTGATATTTTTGGCAAGTTTTCGCTTCCAATTCGAGTTCTAGCCACTTTGGACCCATTCCAACACCCTTACCTCGCCTGTTAGGTATATAGGAACAAACCCAATCAAATTCAGCCCTTTAATCTCCATAAAAATCGATCAAAAATTCATCCCAGAAATCGTCTGTAAGTGAAGAGAATTCCCGCCATTTTTTTGTATTTGAAAATGTGAAGAAATTTGTCCTCCCCCTATCCAGTCTCGGTCTGTGCTTAGCAGCTGCTTGGAAATGGGTTACCCCTTATCCAAAATGAGAGTCCGAATAGCAAATGTCCTCCCAGGAGCCTTTAACAACTTTTCGAGCCAATTTCGCCGCAAAAGCCTATTTTTCCAAAATACACCTACAAGGGATAAAATACCAAAATTAGTGCAAAAATGGGTACTAACACGATACATAAAAGAGATGAAAATAGACACATAAATGCGTCTATCACTTCACGGATAATAACCTTCAAATTGGTTAAGAACCATTCCCAACTCTCACAATTTTCACAAGGAACAATTTCAAATGCAACTGGATAGATCTCTACAAAAAACAGTAAACACCAAAAATTCATAAAGTGACCCATAAAACTGAAATCCATGAACAATTTATGGGGTTAACAAAAGTCGATACAAATATATGGAATCAACAACAAAGGTTATGGGATCAAAAAATTTATGGGATCCATAAAAGTGAAATCCAGGGATATTTCAGACTATTCAATGGTATCGACAACTCAAGTTGAAACAAAATACTAGTATCAACAACCAATGTTGAAACACTTGATAATTAAAAAAGAGAAAAATGATTAAAAATCATACCTTGGTTACCAGTTTTCCCGCAAGCAACCATGAGACCGCCCTTGAACTTCCCAGTCAGAAAAGTAGCATCAATAAATAACATCGGACGGCAGTAATTGAAGCTTCGAAAGCGACAAAAAACCTTTGGAACTGCTTCGTTACACTGTCATACTCAAACTTGACGACACTTCCAGGATTGTAACGTTCAATGGAATCTTTATACAAACAAAGTCTGAGTAGGACTTGATGTCATCACCCCAAAAACACTCTTTAGTGAATTGTAAACCATGGTATGCCTGACTATACGTGAGATCAACTCCATATTCCAGATGCAGTAGATCTTTGACATCAGCTACAATCTTCTTCTTCTTTGATGCTCGAAAATCATCTATTAAGATATCCTTCATAATAAACTTCGTCATCCTGACTTTTGCTGGATCAGAACAAACTAAATCACATGAATGCTCTCTGTGAAATGTCTTGCACTGAAACACTGATAAGTGCATATTTCACATATATTTGGTGTCGATTCCATGCTAGTATTTGTTGGTTTTCTTGCAAATTATTGTATATTATGCTTGTTTTCTCTTATTTGTGTTTTATTAGGTGAATCATCGAAAAGAAGTGAATTAGGCACTTAATTGTGCAATAAAAGAAGCTAGCTACAAGTGAAGAAGGGCCAAAGACCAAGTGGAGATCGTTCAAGTACAAGATTTATACTTTTCATCTTGAAGAGGACGAAAAGACGAAGCTAAAGGCGAAAGAATGGAGTCATTCTGACATCGTATGAAGAAGTTACGATCAAAACAAGAACTTGGAAGGCCAAAAGGGTAAAATGGTCAATTCATGGGAAATTGTTATTGGGAGTCCAGGAAATGATAAGGGATGCTCGTCATTATTGCCACCCCAGCATCCGCTAAGGGGAGGTTAACTTTCCCTCTTTAAATGCACGTACGGGAAGATTTTGATTGGTTTTAAGGGCAGGCTCTATAGGCGCCCTAACTTCTGTTAAGAGGCGGCCAGTTTCAATTCAAATCTCACGACCAGGAAGATATAGTTTCAGTTGCTTACAGTTTGGTGGAGTTTCAAACAGAGAAGGTCAGTTGAAGAAGCTACATTGTAGCCATGGAATTATGGTAGTATGAAGAGATTTAATAGCTCGAGGTGAACAAGGAACTTGGGTACGATTTTATTGGAGATTCGGATGAAGTTTTGAGAAGATATTTGGCCGGGAAATCAGTCGATCAAAAGGACCTGCTGCTATTGATTGAAGTACTGAATGGAGGGGATTAAACGGTGATGTATGCTTTGGATTAATATTCAAGCCTACAAAACAGCCACCAAGTACCCTTCTTGCCGTCGATTTTGGAGATGAATGGTGAAGATTAAAGCGCGTTTGATTGTTTGTGGAGGTTTAGGATTGTTGTGTGGTTATCAGATTCGAATTTAAAGGGTTCGATTGCTATAAATAGGGGTCCAAATTTCAACCCTAAGATACCTTCTGACCCTAGTTTCCACGCCCATAACCTGTTCGCAGAAAGTTCCCAGAGAAAAACAGAAGCTTTAGGAGTTCAACTTATGCAGCAGTAACTGAAACAGCAGCAGCAGTGGCCAAAGATCTTCTTCGACTACTGTAGTTTGATTTCTTATCTTTTCTCTACTTTGATTGTCAAGAATTATGAGTAGCTAATTCTTTTAAATTGGTTAGGGATGTAACCTAAAATCACAACCATGTTATTTGATTAATGCATTGATTTTCATTCACTTTCTTATTTATCGTTCAAGTTTTACTAGGCATAATAATTATATGATTTTGTTCATGTAATATGATGAGTTGTTTTGCATGTTTAAGTCGCGAATTAAATATCATAATAACTTATGTATCACTAATTAGAAGTCTTAGGTAATTTTATCAAGAATTCTAATAACTAGTAGTAATTTGTGATCACTAGGGGTGTGAATCATGAAGGAAGTCACAAGTAAAACTTGGCCCAGGTTGAATATATCACGTTTGTGTTTGTATTGCCTATGAATAACCCGTCTCATAGATTTTAAAGCTTTCCTCAAGTTGAATCTTCTAGCGATAAGCATTAGGTTATTTGTTGGAAAAGAATTCATATAATTGCGATTGCGTTATTTGTTGATTTGTGGAGACGTAACGAAGTATATACACCGATTGGGGATACTTTAGGGTTATTGGTGACATGAGCGTGTGAATGATAATATGAATGCTTGATTGATTAAAATGTGTGGTGATGGACGGCGAATTCCTTAACCATCTTTTTCCTCTGATATTTTCTTAAAACACTTTTAGCTTTTGTTTTTAATTTAAATTATTTTTAAACAACAAAATCCCCCGATTTACATAGGTTTTCGAAAACAATTAAACAACCCATATGTCCTTGTGCAACGAACTTGTCTTATTACTATACTCTTATATATATTGTGAAGTGAAAAGATCTGAAATAATTTTGCTTGGCTGACAACCGACCAAACACACGATTAGTATTGGCAACGAGAGATTAGTATTGGCAACGAGAGATGCATGAAACCTCCAACTACAATTTTGACTTTTCTTGTGCTTACACTCCGCAGTGTATCGTTTTCGGTCACTCTTACGTATGAAATATTTTTAACCACTCTGAACTTCATACTTATTAACAGTATCACGACAATCTTTAACACTTTCAAACAACTTCCCTACTCCGGTTAAGATGTTGGCCCAAGCATATGATTTCTTGGGGACCCTTTCGATCAATGATGAATCATTCGTCAAGTCTTCCACAATAGCCACCTCGTTGTTTGAAACACAACTTGATGATGAAGAAGAAGGAGCAACAGAAGAAGAAGAAGGAATATAATCAACGCAAACCCTTAACTGGATGTTAAACTTCAACACATCAATCCCTTTCGTGATGCAATAGTGAATGAAAAACCTCAAGTCCAAATCGTGATGAATGATATTTGAAATCCCTTCCACAGTATAACCAAACAGTATGAGGTCTTCAGGGACATAAGGCCAGTATTGTTTCACCATATTAATCATCTCGCTGACAGTAGCTGATTCCGAAACAGCATGCGAGACGGTCAAATTGCAAAATGTGAACTCTGCAACAACCATCTTTGGCCTGCAACAACCATAACAGATCAACAAAACTAATAAAACATAAAAGGAAACCAATGTTGACACCATAATCTGTCAACAACCAATGTTGATTCAATAAAACATCTGTCATAATCAGAAAATTATCCAGGTTATGTGTATCAACAATGAAAGTTGATCCAATAAACCTGCATCAACAACCAATGTTGATATAAATAATCTGAAATATTGTACAAATTTTCAGTGTCAACAATGAAAAAACTATGTCAACAACCAAGATTTTGCTACAAAAAAACAGCATAAACAATATCATATATGTTACTTCGCATCAGATTAGTATGCAATCAGTGCAAATGTTAACCTTCTACATGACTATACATGCTCCATGTCAAAAATTTCACTGCAAACAATAAGAAAAAAGCAACAAATTCAATTGCGTCGCACATAACTCGGGGGCTGCGTCGACCCCTCGTGAAAGTTATATTCAAAGTCGAACGTTAGATATGTAAACTCAGATATGTAAACTGAGTTTATCAGATATATAAAATGAGAACTGAAAGTAAGGTTGTACATAAAAACATAATTACACTAACTTCTACCAGAAATGTAACTGAGTTTATCAACACTAACTTCTAACTTCTAATTAATTACATTAACTTCTAACTTCTAATTGATGCCAAAACTGATTCATCAACACTCGATATTCTCCAAATAATTCATCAACACTCAGTATTCTCCAAATAATTCTCTTTATAATTCATCAACACTATGAATTCTCCAGAATAATTCATAACGAGAACTGGTTCATGGAAAGTACATTGAAGCTAAACTCATGAATTATAAACCTAACATTGAATCATGAGCCGATCTAAGTAAAACAACAGAAATTCAAAATAAAAAAACGGAGATTGAAAAATTGAATAATACATGTTTAAGAGATGAATAACGATCTCGAATTCAAATAATATGTAAATGAACCAATCAATCTAGTAGAATCAAGCACACAAAATCAAGCTTCCAAAATCACGATATCTGCAACAGAAAATACGAATAAACTGAAATCAAAGATGAAGATTTAGAAACTACAAATCGAATATGAAAATATCATATACATTTCTACTCATCTTCAATCAAGAATCACCATTACAAATTTGTTTCAGAAAAACAGATCGAGAAATTTCTGTTGATTCTGTTGGTGATGAAGAAACTGCTTTCAGATCTCAGATTTAAAGATTCGAATGATTAAATTGATGAACAGAGATTCAGTAGAAGAAGAAGAAGATTTTCTGCTGATTCAAACCCTAAATTTCACATAAGATTTTTGGGAAAAATTTCTTCCGATTTTCAGCTGATGAAGATCGGCTTCTCTTTCTCTTTCTGTTTTCTTTCCGTTAATAACTGATTTTTGGTTTAGATTAATAAATATATATGAAGGGTATATTTATAATGTTGTAGAATCCTTAATGGACCCCTGATGGGCTTTGAACTGGGAGGGGTATATTTGTTGTGTCATAAGAATATTTGTGAAGCCCATAAAAAGAATGGACAATTCTATAATTACCACTTTTGATATGAGATCCTATATTTACTCTATGTGTAGACCCCATAAATTAAATGACTAAATAAAAAGTCACATGGGATTTTTTGCACCTTCTTTAGGAGATGCTCTTAGTGAAGTTTTGAGCTCCGCTCTTGATGGGATTGCGAGCAACTCGGTCTACAGGGAAGATCTGGTGCGGAGAAACAAGAAAACAAAACTTGGAGAATGATTGGTAGAATCATTCCTGCCTTCTCGGTTGGTTCCAACCTAGATGAACATGATCTTTTAGTTTAATAAACTTTTCTGAAATCTCGAGTTTGATTTTGAATTAATAGGTGACGTTACAACCTCAATTATGTGTGACATCAGATGCGTCAGGCATTTAGTGCTAAATTATTTAAACTTTAACTGTTATTAATGCGCCAGTTGTTCATCTTCAATTATCATGCATAACAATAGTTAATTAATCCGAAACTAATCTATACTCTCCACCGAGTTCAGTCGTAGCAACCGCCAACCTGTGTTTTATTATCTTGGTACCAAAAAAACAAAAAAAAATCCTGAACTTTTGGGTGGCTTTCGGCAGACATTTTCTTTGTAGCCATATCGTCTTTTACTACTCGAAAGGAAGGCCATAGGATGATAGGAATTCATCGGACTCCTATCAAAAAGGATGCATATACTTCTCTGTGCAACTGCAAAATACATCATAGCAGTCTGAATTGTATAAATTTTCACTACCATATCATATCCGGATGCGTAGGCAACTGGTGAGGAGCTTGTGAACATAATGGGTAAACCATAATTAAAATTGCATCTTCACATTACGACTTCATTACTTGTTAGTGTTCGGGTTTTGTTTATTACTAATACTAATATATATAAATGTAATGACAACAACAACAAGAATTAATAATAGTTGTCATTGACTTTGCTAAGTAACGCATTCATACATCTCGGCCATTCCAAGGCCAAATGGTTGCGTCAACTGTGTATATATAGGTATCCGTAGATAACTGTATGTACACTTAAAACAACAACAACAACAAGAAGAAAAATTAGCAGCAAATTATGGAGAGCAAAAAACTTGTGAGTTTGTTCATTGTGCTGATTATGATGCTTTGTGTCCTTTTAGCTTCTGCATATCCTGATTGTCATGAAAAAGGACAATGGTGCGGAACAACAGGCAGCTTCCTCTATATCCAACATTGTTGTGAAGGATCCTACTGCCCATTTCCTTACATAGGGCAGGTATGTGTTTCAAGTGTTTGACTTTGATCAACCATCCATATTCTGTAGGATTCATTTGTTTTGTGTATTTCTCTTATTGTGAAGTTCTTGTTTCAGTAATAGATCATTGAGATGTTGTTATTGATCAATTAATAACGGACGACCATTCTGGTGTACCTTTTGATTAATGATCAGTCTCACGATTTTTTCTGTTGTGTGATGAAAGATGGTTGTATCTCAATGATTTGAGACTACTATTTAGCAGCAATGCCCATGAATTAATAATCACTAAAGTCTTCTTTCTTTCTCATGAGAGTCATAAAATTGAGTCATGATCGGGTGCCTGCAGTCTTGCTCTCTATTTTGTGTATGCACGACCTTACACATTATTCTAGGCATTTACGTACGGCTAATTGCCAAGAAAATAGGAGGCCTCGAAAAAGTACCTGTCCGAAAGACCTCCGGTACATCAACAATGTAACTGTTGAAAGATTGAACACCGACTAATTTGTTGAGAGATTGAACACCGACTAATTTGGCGCCGATGTGATAATTTTGAATTTAAAAAAAAACATCTGTCAAATTATTTTTGTTATTGGCTAATTTGTCTTTGATCAATTAGTATAAAATAATTTAAAGTAATTGTTAGATGTAAAATTAACTAGTGTAGATTAATCCTTAGAACATAATTTTTTTGACTTTTTTAGAAAATTTCAAAAATTAAGGAAAACTTCCGAGTTCAAGAAGGATCGACCATAGTTGTTCTTGATGTTCTTGATCCATGATGAACATCAACATCCAAGAATCGACATATGTTCTTCATTTATATGACGGATTGTTCTTGATGTTTTTAATCCATGAAGAACATCAACCTAGAATCGACATATGTTTTTCATTTATATGGCCGATTGTTTTGATGTTCTTGATCCACGTAGAACATTAGCCTAGAATTTGCATATGTTCTTTATTTTCAGGGCCGATTGATCATAATCAGCAATTAAAAAACTTAAAAATGATAATTTTTTACATAAAAATATGTCCATAATTGGTGAATCAGGTCCCCCATATGTTCCCATTGTAAAACTCTTAAATTCAAGAAATTTTGTGGATTTTTTGTAACCAGAATCAGCTGATATAAATGCACTTATCAGCCGATTGTAAACCTAGATATTTCTTCACTATCTTGCTCATAACTTTTTCGTCCGACGTCGGAACGACCTCATTCTTTAGCGTTAAATTGATCTTCATTGTCTACAAGATGGATATAAGAGTTACTCAATTTGGACAAGTTCAAAATGGTCTTAGATCCATCTTTGCACGAAGTATTTTTGCTTCCTTGGATCAAACACCAATTGTAGCCCGGGGGCCTTTGCAAGGAACGATGTTTTGGGGACTACCCCAAAACAGTAGGGGACTACTCTTCCAATTTGGGGGTGGATATTTGAAGTAATTTTGGGTCACCCCTTATCTAATTTTTTTTAAATACCAAATTTACCCTTGGTAATTAAATCAGTTAGATTAGTTAGTGTTAGTGTAATGATTAATTAGTGATTAGTTAGTTATTAATAGGATAGTTTTGTTAGAATGAGAAGAAGAACAAAAAGAAAAAAAGATGAAGAAAAAGAGGGAAAAACACTCAAAATGTTATTTTGAGTTTAGTAAATATGATATGAGTGATTCATGTGATGATACCTCCTCCTCAGAATCAGAACCTCCTTCATCTCCAAATATATTTGTCAATATTTCTAATGATCCGGATATGAGTTATTTGTTAGATGATGAAAGCTATTTACCCCAAACTCAACCTAACGACCCAAATGATGAATTTTATCAGCCACAGCCAGAAGATGAAGTTATGGGTACTCAGGTATGTCTCAAATTTCGTTAATGTAGCATGAATTGTGCAAAAAATTGGCCAAATCGAAAATTTCAGGAAGAAATTTCGGCTTGGTCAAAGTAGTTCGGTTAGCAATCCTGCAGAACAGGTAGCCGAACTCTCCTGTATGTGCAGTTAGGTTACTCGTTTCAGCATACGCAGGTAACCGAACTCTGTTTTAATGGAGGTTTTTGAGAGTTCGGTTATCTTTTTCCAGAAAACGTTGCCGAACTAATTTTATAGAGTATACAGTTAATAGTTCGGTTGAGTCGAGTTTAGTCCCTTTGTTACCGAAGTTTATGTTCGACAAGCTCGCAAATCACTTTCATTGAATAGGTAACCGAACTTTTAAGTTCGGTTTAGTCGATAGTAGTAATTATGTTGCCGAACTATACCATAGAAAATTCCAAAGAACAAGTTCGGCAATATCGCAATTTTTTTTTCATAACTGAACTTATTGTTCGGCAGGATCGTATTTATTTTTACATTGCCGAAAATTTAAGTATTTCTTATTTTTAGTTGGTATTGACGTTGTGCTATTACTCGTAGATTGCATATGATCCAATAGAACCAATGGAAAATCAACCTACCCCTGTTGATATTTTGTACGATGACACGTCCCATCAATACATGAATGACTTGGTATTCAAAAGTCCTTTAGAGGCAAAGAGTTGGGCTAGACAATATGCAGTAAAAGACATGTGCGTATTAGTATTGAATGGGAGAGAAAGCAAAACCCGCTTTGAAATGGTTTGTGAGAGAAGCGGTGATCCCGATAAAAGCCACAAGAGGAAGGGTTATGTTTTTAAAGGAAAGACAAATAGGAAGAACAAAACTTTCTCAAAGAAGATTAAACGCCCATTCAAGCTTGCATTTAATTACAACAAAGAATTGGGTGGATGGGTTCTCTACAAGGTTATGGAAGGTTGTCATAACCACCCTCGTCCGGAGCATCTTGAAGGACATTTCATGGCAGCCAAGCTAACTCCTGAAGAGATGGACAAGGTTGCTAAAATGAGGAAAATGGGTTTTACACCGAGTCAAATGCTCCAAATACTAAAGGAGGATAACAAGGATAACCACTCATCTTTGTCCACCGTTTGTAATGCAATTGTGACAATTAGAAAGAAAGAATGGAGAGATAGACAAGTGATGCAACAATTGTTTTTTTTGGCCAAAGAGAAAGACTACGCGGTTCAAAAGGATGTGGATTCGGACGGAGAGATAACACAACTCTTCATTGCGCATCCAACGAGTGTTCAATTGGCTCAATGCTTTCATGAAGTTCTCATAATGGATTGTACTTATAAGACGAACAAGTACGAGATGCCATTGTTGAATATTGTTGGGCGTACTTCGACGCAGTCACCGTTTACCGTGGCGTTTTGTTTCTTATGGGACGAGCAAGAACCTAGTTACATTTGGGCACTACAACAAGTTAAGGAAATCTTCCGAGGTGATGATATTCCCGGGGTTATAGTCACCGACAATGAAGTCGCATTGATGAATGCAATAAAGGTAGTGTTTCCATTAGCACACAATATGCTTTGTACGTTCCATATATGGTGTAATTTGATAAATAGGTGCAAGCCAACAATTTGTCCACCCAAGAAAAAAGGATATGAAGAGATTAAGATGCTACCGGAACATGAAAGAGCGGATGCAAAAGAGGAAGTTGATAAACAATACGATCTAAATTACGCTAAATGGGTTGCTTTCAACGGTGAATGGGAATCATTGTGTTGGTCTCTTACCGAGGAAGAGTATCATTTAAATCTTGAGGGGTTTATTGCCCATTGGGATACTCCCAATTATCCCGGTGTTGTATCGTATGTTCTTCGCCAATGGTTGGAACCACACAAAGAGAGGTTTGTTAATGCCTATATCAACCAATATAAACACTTGGGAAATCAAGCGACAAGTTTAGTAGAGTCGGCTCACCATTGGTTGAAGAAGAATCTCTTTGGATGTGTTGATAATTTCGTAACCATGTGGAATGCTATGGAGAATTACTTCAAGCGCGACATTGATAGAATTAAAGAAAAGTTCCAAAAAAGCCGTATATGCAAAACGACCGGAAAATATGCCGACCACCCATTTTTCAAGGGAATCCATTACAACGTATCTCGCCAATGTATGAAGTTGTTGATTATATAAGTCGAGTTGATTGATAAGTGGGAAACCAAGAGGGATGAGGTGTGTGTATGTAACATGAAGAAGTCTATGGGACTCCCTTGTCGCCATATGATAATCAACTACGAGCATGGCATAATCCCTTTAAGCGACATTGATCCATATTGGAAGCATCTAAGTTTCATCCCTCCTCCAAAGGGAGAAGAAGCCGGAGAGGAGTTTGGTGATAACGAAATGGGTAGAACCGTACTAGAGATGTATCGTGGCATGAACAAGCTCCAAAAACAAATATTTTGGGATGACATGAGGAAAATCATATATCCACAAACTACGGAGAATGTTTATGAACCGTCAAAAGGCAAACGCAAAGGTAGGCCAAGCAAAAAAGAAACTAAAAAACAACTAAGAGAATATGCAAAGGTGTTACGTAAGAAGAAAAGTGAGCAAACCCCATTTACTAGAGATCCTTCGGCCCATGAGTATACCGCGGCAATGTACTTGGAGCAAACCAAGAAACGGGGTAGGAGTATTGAGGAGAAAGGCGAAACAAGTGAGCGAGATTTGAAGAAAAAAGGTACGATGTGTCCATCACAACCAAGGCAACCATGTTTTGGCGACGTGAAGCTTAAGTCTCCAATTTTCCCTATCCAACCATCTTCCCTATACGTGAAGCTTAAGGCTCCAAATAAAGACTATTTGAATGACCTACCTCTATACATTAGATAATACGTTATATCCACCGATGACGTTCCTCCGGATGGTAATTGTGATTTTCATGTTGTCAATCAACAACTTGGGACTTTTATCGAAGGTGCCAAGCTAAATAATGGGTGTGCAATCACTCATATAAGGCAAAGGTTGTTGTCCAAACTAAAGGAGAATCCGGCATTTTACAAGACAATGTTGTGCGATGGGGTGGGTAGTCTCAATGAGCAATTTTTTAAGTATCAACGTTGTCTTCATGGGGGCCATCCGATCACACCGGATTATTGGATGAGCATACCGATATGTGGACACTTAATCGCCGACGCATTTAATTGTATGGTTCATTATTTCTCAAAATATGCTAGTTTCACCTTCACCCCTAAAACAACCGTATGTGTCGAGCAACTCAAACGAAGGAGATGTGTGATGGCAATGACTAACAACAACCACTTTATAGGCCTTCGTTTAAAACACGATTGTCCACTGCCTCCAATATCCGGAAACTCTTATTGGCCTGCATTTAACTCCGATATAATGTTGGGTTGGTGTATTATGTATGAGCATAACATGGAGATGTGGAAAGCTTTGGAGAAATCGGACGAAATTGTACATGAAGGTCTTATTTCCCTTGAGGATGATTAAATGACACATGTAATGGAACTAAGTATGCTTTTCAATCTAATACTATGTTTTTTGAAGTGTGGTATTCATTATCAAGTTAATTTTAGTTTTTTATTGAGTTGACAGATAATAGTTCGGTAAGCACATATGATAATACAGGTTTCCGAACTTAGGTTCGGCAACCTGCGCAAATATTTCAGGTTGCCGAACACCTGTTTTGTGTAGATATAGGTGTTTTATTTGAGTCTTCAGAGTAGAGTTCGGCTACCAGTCAAAATGTTGCGAGGTAACCGAACTATGTATTCGGCAACCTGGTAGGATTTAGCTGTCCGCCGAAAAAACAGTTCGGTAGAGTTCGGCTACCTTGAAAATGTTGCATGTAACCGAACTATGTTTTCGGCAACCTGGTATGATATAGCTGTTCGCCGAAAAAATAGTTCGGTGACCAAATATTTGTCACAGGTAACCTAACTTTTAGTTCGGTTAGCTATGTAAAAATTTCAGGTGGACGAAAAACAACCTGTATTCAAAATTTCTTCCAAAAAAATTTGAAAACACAATCCCAATTATGATTAAAAACACAAACAAGTTTGTAAAACAAATATAAAAGTTGTTATACATACACAAACATACGAAATTAAACCATACGAAATCCACAACTAGGATGTTTTTTGACACTAAAACCATACGAAATCACTTATGACCACCGCGACGCACCCTTTTACCACTTCCTTTTTTACCACGAGTTTTAGGTGGAACTTCCTCATCACTTGGGGTTTCATCTACTCGTCCGGTTTCCTCCATGGCGCGACTTGAACATTCTCCTTTTTTTCGACCCCTCTTCAATTGCTTAGACCTACTTGGCTCCATCATTCTATTAGTTAAAAGACCCTCCCACTCGCCGTAGAGGTAGGTTTGTTCCTTAGTCGACATCGGCTCTCCACTACGGATTTTAGCCATCCATTTCTTCAACAATTTCGTACCCTTCTTCACCTGATTCCAATTTTAAACATAAGTAAATATATTTTCAATACTTTCAAACAACAAGGAAGTATAAGAGAAGACATTTTCTTACCACATTATCCCATAACATTTTTGCTTCTTCTCCACAAATAGGCATCTCCTTCTGAGCTCTCTTAGCAATCCTCTCCTTTGCCTTCGCTTTCGCCTTATCATTCTTAGCTTGTTCTTCTCTATTTATCACAAAACGATGACTAATTTCCTGATAAAACTCCATATAATCTTCATCACATGCATTTACATCTCCATCACAAGGTACACAATCACCTAAAGGTAGGTAGTAGTTACTAACTGCATTCCAATGTCCTACCGTAGGAGTTGGTTCATGTTTTGGAACAAAATATTTCTCGGTGTTCTTTGTTCCTTGAACCACCAAATTGAAATTTTCATTCACCACGTCGGGATCCATTTGGACACAACAAAGTTGTCTTAGTATTCTCCTTGGATTATATATTGCGTAGCCATTAGGATACCAAATTGGTCCATAGTATGCCGAGACGGTAGAGAAACCATTCATATCTTCTTCAACTACAGGGACATCATTGGGTACGGCGTATGGGTGAAATACCACATCGTTCACCGTAAGTTTATCCAATTTCTCTCTCAACGAAGTCAACTGCCCTTCTTTAGACTTCTTTTGTGCATCCAAAAACAACCATTTTCCTGCTGTAGGTTCGTCATAGGGATAAGGTGTCTTTTCCCTAGCCAATCCCAATGAAGGGAAGTGATCATAAATCCAAACCTATGAGAAAATACGAAAATATTAACCACATACATGATAATTGATTTGGGAGCAGAAAATTTATGCGAATAATTTGCTAACTAACAATGTAAAAGCTCACCTGAATAAGAGTTAAGTAACCTCCAATTTGAGTTGTCTTAATCCTCGACCCTTTGCTCATCTCTCCTAGAACAAAAGCAAGCACCCCAGTGGCCCAAGAGTATTGGTTAATCTCATCGAGATTCTCCAAAAGCTGTAGATAATGTGCATCCACCCTATTTCCAGAAGTGTCGGGGAAAATGACGGTTCCTAGCTGATATAACCAATAAGCGGTGACATGATGCCTAAGGGTCTCCTGGTCCATCACCAACTTTCCTTTCTCCACCTTCTTTCTTGTCCCTCCAAATGCTTCCTTCAACTTTACCAACTTGAATTTCTTCACCTTCTTCTTGAACGCTCCATTTACCTCTCTTGGATTATACTCATCGCCCCATTTAGGGGACTTAAAAGAACGTCTAAACTCACATTGATCCTTTCTTGCATCCCATCCTAGACATTTTAGAGCCAATTCTTCAAGAGCTTCATAATGCATCGATGGGTTGTAGCCTTCTCGAAGACATTTACCTTCCACTGGTAAGCCGGTTATTCTCGAGCAATCATCGGGAGTAATTCCCATCTCGCCAAATGGAAGATGCATTGTATATGTCTCGGGATAATACCTCTCGAGAAATGCAGATACGACAACAACGTCAAAATCCACATGTGCATACTCTATAGCTCTCCATAACACACACTATTTCACCTTTGCTGAAATTCGTCACACTCCAAAGAAAGATCCCATTTGGACGCCTTTTGACGACGAATAAGACGAACAGCATCATTATGATCCTACGAAAATAACATAACACTATTAATACTTGACGAAACATGTCCCAAAAAAAAATCGTTTTGTTAGGTAAGAATGAACTTAAAGAATACCTTTGTCGCATAGATCTTCGCAGCCCATGAGTGTTTGTAGCCAAACAAAATGGCCCCTCCATCATTTGGAGTACCATAAGTTGGGTTCACTGGTGGCAAACACAAATTATCAGGGAGAATGTGTGAGTATCTATCACAAGGCGGCTTCCGCTTCTTTTTCTCTTTAACGGGAACTATTTCTTGCTCTTCTTCCTCTTCCTCCACTTCATCCTCTTCCTCCTCTTCATCCTCTCCCTCCTCTTCTTCATCTCCCTCTTCTTCATCATCCTTCTCTTCCTCTTGTCCTTCTCCTTCTTTGCCCTCTCCTTGTTCTTCTTCCTCTATATTCTCAACGTGTTCTATTTGTTGTTCAACATCTTCATTTCCTTGGTCTTCATTTCCTTGCTCTTCTTCATCATCATTCTCTTCTTCAATAACATTATCAATTGTATTCTCCATCACCTCTTGATTGACTTCCTGTAATGATCCCCCTCCATGTTTTGCATTTTTAGTACCACGGTTTCGGAAATCCAGATGTATCCTACCGCGAGGTGTTGGAGTTCTCAAATCTTCGGCTACTTGGGGATTAGATTTTTTCCCTTTGTTCCTAATGAATGAAAACAACATCATTACCTAAACAGAATATTGTCTTATCAAATAAAGATGAACATGGGATTACATCAAACACAAAATGTTAACAGACTATGAAGTTCGGTTATCTGGTATAAGTTACGAGGTAACCGAACGACAAGTTTGTATGTGACAGATCAAAGTTCGGTTACCACATAGAAAGTGCGAGGTAACCGAACTATATTTTATCAAAGTTCGGTTACCTATATAAATTTATCGAGGTAACCGAACTCATATTTTTCATATAAAGAAGGAGTTCGGTTACGTTATTTTTTTGCGAGCTTACCGAACTTCATAGTTCGGTTACCTTAAAATTACTAATTGGCCGAACTGTTCTTCATATTGAAAGTTCGGTTACCTATATAAATTTATCGAGGTAACCGAACTCAAATTTTTCATATAAAGAAGGAGTTCGGTTACGTATTTTTTTTTGCGAGCTTACCGAACTTCATAGTTCGGTTACCTTAAAATTACTAATTCGCCAAACTGTTCTTCATATTCAAAGTTCGGTTACCAAATTTTAGGGATTTAAAATTTTCTCCTAGCCGAAATCTCTACTGTAACTTTCATTTTCAGTGGTTTTTGATGATTTCTTCAACAAAAAACGATTAAAAGGAATGGGTATGAAGGAAATTACCTGCGGATTTTCATTTTGATAGAATCATACTCCTTGGTTGATGTTGGATGCTTCAATTCGTCTCCCAACTTTGCTTGAAGTTGTTTATCAACTTCAAATTGATTTGGGAGATTCGCTATGCTAGCCAGACCCGGACTCAATCCGGGAATTCTTGGTGTCTGCTTAGAACGCATTGTTTTATAAAATTGATTAATCGACGATGATTTTTTTCCGAATCGACGATGTATACGAAGAAGAGGAGAAGAAGAAGAAGAAGAAGAAGAAGAGGAGAAGAAGAAGAAGAAAAAAATAAAAAATATGGGTTTTAAAACTGATTTTAGGTTTTAATTTAGGGGTTAGATTAGTGGGTAGTGATTAAATTAGTGGGTTATTAGGATTAGTTATAACCTTTATTAGGATAAGGGCAGATTAGTCTTCCCTAATCTTTTAGGACACCCCTTAAAATTTTGGGTGAACATTTGAATAACAAAGTAGTCCCCCACTGTTTTGGGGTAGTCCCCAAAACATCGTTCTTTGCAAGGGTGTGCACTTGCACCCCTGCCCAGCTGGCCCCAAAGCCTATTTTAGGCCCAATAAGAAAAAAAAATTCATATATAAACTTATTTTTGCTTTTTTGCAACCATAAAACTTTTTTTTTTTTAACCCATAATAAATTTTTGCACCCCCATCTTGTAATTATTGCCTCCACCGCTGTTGTACCTTGTTGGAATCCAAGAATTCTTGTATTCATCTTTTAGCAAACAGATTCTTGGGAACGAACAAAAGAGTACACCCATGGGACCATTGTGCTTGTTTGAAAGAATTTCTGGCAAAGTGGGCAATCCTCTTATGGCTTTTGACACTTAAATCATGGCATTATACTTGGTAAAAAAAAAAAAAAAAAAAAAAAAAAAAAGTCATAAATTTACAACTTGCGTACTATCTTTTTGATAAAGGGAAATTTTATACCTATCCATAGATTCTTTCTACTACTATCCAAATATCTGGAATTGATACTAACATCCATATATCTATTAAGAGATCCAGCTAATCTATCCGCATAAGCATTACAAGTTCTTTTAATATAAATAAAAGAAGATCTAGCAAAAAAACTGGTCGTAATCTAGAGCTTGCAGCAAGAAAGTTTTTGATCTCCAGTTGACCGCAAAATTGTTCTTCTTTCTCATGCCATTTATAACATTTTTGTTATCATTAAGGAAGACTATTCTTTCATCTCCGTATCCTTGCATCCATTTGACTGCTTCTCTACAAGCTCTGGATTCTGCTTCTTCTGCACTTGAACACCAGCCTGTACCTCTTCCAAATTTAACAATGCATCCTGAATGCCTATAAATTTCAGTGTCGCCTCTCGTACCAAAAAATGCCTATGAATTTCGGGTAGACCTAACTCCTAAGCCAACATTTTACTCCCTACCAACAACCCTCGCTGTTTTCATACAACTTTGGCGGCTATAAGGAAATAAAAATATCGACGTAGCAACAAGAGTGTTAATCGATCAAACTCCCTAAATTTAAAGGAGGGCATAGTGAGTGTTTAAACCTAACATGATAGTGAGAGCTGCTGAATAACAAGCCTGTTGGAACTTAATGTTACGGGGATTGCATTCCCCCACGTTATGTAAAGCAGTTTTTTGGTGGTTTTGTTGTATGGCGAAACACAAATGATAGGACCACTTGACAGTCAATTGTTCGCTGGTGGCAATGACCAATCAGTTCCCAAGTTATTTAGTCTCCGGTCAGCAAAAAAGAATTTCCGTTCAAAAACAATTAGGGCGGCACAATATATTACCAAAAAATGATGATTTCTGCACCCCACACACGATTCATGGTTATGTCATCTTTGGCACACTACTTTTGAGTCTTCCATTCGTACAAGAACACAAAATATTTGTAGATAAATGACCGGTAGTAGTATCCCAACTTTCTAGTAAGAGGTAAATACAGTCTTAAGTCTAGTTTGGAGGATGATAATGATTATTAAAAAGATTGCGGCCTTGTTTGGTAAAATTTATGATTATCTATTTATGATTATAGATAATTATATTTAAAATAAATCTTTCCAAACATTTTTTTCAAATAATTGATTATCTTAGAATGATGATCTCAAAAATGAGAGGAAAAAACAATAATCTAGGATTTTTTTTAATCCCATGTTGTTTTTTTGTCTTTCTCTTGATAGTTTGAGAAAATAAGAAGAAAAAATTCAATTTGAGTTTGTTAGAAAAAATAATTAATTATAATAAATTTTCAAAACATTTTTTTCCGTTTATGGAAATAATGAATTTTTTCAATTATGGTTAAAATAATCAATTATTATAATGGTTATCAAACACATATAGAATCCATTATAATCTGTATAATGGTCCATTAAAATAACGGTTACCAAACACTACACATGTTTTATTACAAAAATCTAATCCCTTCAACACAAGTAAACATGGATCTGAAAGTTTTGGTCTTCAACAATGGATAACTCCATCAATCGTTTATGTATGTTCAATGTCAATGTAAGAATTGGCTTATACAAATATGTATATAATAGTTTGATGGTTGAAAAAGAAAAGTAGAATAAATATCCAAGACAGTCAAGCCAAATCTAAGACGGTCACGAGTCAAGACAACTATATCCTAGTGCGGAACTTTTAGCCAGATTTTGGAACATATGAAATGAACATTTGATTAAGGACCCAGTTATTTTCGTGAACAAGGACCCATTGCAAGAAATATGACTCCACAAATGGTCCCATAATCATATCATCTGGGAAGAAAAAATATCACTATCAGTATCTGGGAATTTCCAGGAAATTCAGTTCAACCAAGTTGGGGATATTGTAGTGTCGATGCTTTCTCAATTTCAGCTTTTAGTTACACTGTATAGTGTAATAATCAACACCAAACTATCACCACTCAATTCAATCCAACATGTGCCTATTTGCAATTTGCGGTCAGCTAAATCGAGACATCGAATGTCATAATCACGATCTGGCAATTTCCACGAATTTTTCAATTTTAACCAAGTTTGTACATTCAACACCATCGACAGACTATCTCAATCTCACCTTTTGGTTCAATTCAACATGTGCAAATATTCATTTCTTAATTCTACTCTATATTATAAGGTTACTGACATTAAATATTTCTGTGCTCCTTGTTCGCCTCAGAATTTAAGCAAACATGACAACATGAATGGAATTCAATAGAAAACAAGCAAAATGTAAAAGTTTCAAAGTCTAACCCCAAAGGTGAAACCTGTTGAGGACTCAAGGAGGGTACAAGAAGCCCTCCAAGAATAAAGACTAGCAAAAGAAAAATAAATATACTAAGAGTAGAGAAAGAAACCATCTTTGAGGTCACCCTAGGCGTTTAATGCGAAGACCCCGTTTTGGGTTGCCATTTTTCTTCTTTGAATCATTCAAAACAGGCTGAGACGCATCCACAGAAGAAGGCAGAATTTGCTTTTTATCGACTCGGGCAAGTAAATCACTGATCTGACTTCCTGTGAGTGTTTCTTGCAGAAGCAGGGCATTAGCTAGTGCGTGGAGTTCTATGCTGTGAGTAGTCAGGATTGTTTTCGCGTTATCATAAGCCCTGTCCAAGAACCCTTTCACCTCCTTTTCGATAAGAAGTCTAGTTTTAGTGCTCATACTCTTCCCATCATCATCATAATTGTGAGTGACAAGGCCAACTTTTTCACTCATTCCAAATTTTGTGACCATCTTTCTGGCTAAAGATGTTGCTTGTTCAAAATCTGAATATGCACCTGCAGTGACTTCATTTACTCCAAATATAAGTTCCTCCGCTACTCGCCCACCCATGCAAACATCTAATCTGGCAAGCATTTGCTTGCGAGAAACAGTAGTCTCATCTTTGTCAGGCAATTGAGTTACCATTCCAGCAGACGTTCCTCGTGGAACTATTGTTGCTTTGTGAACTGGATGAGCTCCATCTGTGTGGATGGCTACTAAAGCATGACCACCTTCATGAAAAGCTGTTAACTTTCGAGTTTCGTATGAAATCACAGCTGATTTGCGCTCACTTCCCATTATAATCTTATCCTTCGCATATTCTAAGTCAGTCATGCTCACTACTTTAGCACCATCCTTGGCGGCTTTGAGAGCTGCAACGTTCACCATATTTGCAAGATCTGCACCTGAGAACCCAGGCGTTCCTTTGGAAATAATAGTTAAATCAACATCTCCTCCTTTGAGAACCTGTCAAATGGTATAGCCAGTGGGAAAATCTCACAAGTTAGTGATCATGAAATCAGATATTGCAATAGGGCCGTATATTGTAGACAATGCGATATTAAGCTAGCCTTTATTCAACCATGTGAGACGTGAGATTACCTTTGACATGTGAGATTCCATTATCTGTCTCCGTCCTTCAACATCTGGATTGGGAACAACAATGTTACGATCAAAACGGCCAGGTCTAATAAGTGCTTTATCCAAAGAGTCGGGGAAGTTGGTTGCAGCAATCACAATAATTCCGTCATTTTGTTTAAAGCCATCAAGCTCGACAAGAAACTGATTTAAGGTAGGCTGCGAACGTTTCAGATCTTTGGAGTCACGGCGGCCTCCAAATGTATCTATCTCATCAATGAAAATAATACATGGAGAGCGCTTCTTTGCTGCAGCAAATAGATCCCTCACTCTTCTTGCACCCACACCAACAAGCATTTCCTCAAACTCACTCCCACTTTTGGTAAAGAATGGTACTCCTGCTTCTCCTGCAATGGCTCTTGCTAACATTGTTTTACCTGTCCCAGGTGGACCAGAAAGCAACACCCCTTTAGGAAGCTTACCTCCTAGACTTGTGAACGGCTGAAACAATAAAAAGGTATCATTAAGAAAACTTAACCTCATGACTGGATAAGAACTTTAATCCAATGGGGAAACCTTCAATCTAGTGTGGTGCATGCAACATGAAGATAATCTATGCTAAAAGCAAAGTTGAGCCAAGTATCCACATTTTGTTTACAATGTTGTTTAACATAACGGGGAAAAACAGTTTCTGTAACATTCTCGGAAATTTGGCGCGACATGAGCAACTCTCTCAACATACATGCGGAAATGAGAAACAAGATTCATGTTCTCAGATCATAATTGGTGCAGCAGTTGGGATCTGTAACGAGCATTCGCACGCTCTGACACGTTAAATTGCATTTACCTTGGGATCACGAAGATAAAGGACAATTTCTTCTAGCTCAGCTTTGGCCTCATCAACTCCCTTAACATCACTAAATTTCGTAGTGGACGTGCTGGGTTGGATCTCCTGACTTAATCCAAAAACTGAACAAAAAACAAATCAAAGCAAGCTTTAGAATTTCGTCTAAACATCTTAAAAAATATTCCTATTCATTGTAAAGCACCATAAGTAATACCTTTAAGAATATTGGCTTTTCCAAAAATTGCTCCAAGGAGGAGGATTGCCAGTATAATGTTGATGGAAGCACCAAATAACTTCTCTTTGGATATCCCTTGGTCTACTATCACCATGTGAAAAGGAGCCCTAGCAGTTCCAAGATAAACAGGGTCTTGCTCCGTTGAGGCACTGGATGTACCTGAAAACATAGCATTGTTAACAACACAAACTATTACAAGCCCCAGATAAAACTTAATATTATGATTGTAAGATGGCAATGGAGACTCAATCACCAGCAAAAGTTGATACACAAACCAAAACCAAAACCAACTTTGCCTGAAAATTGGCATTTCAATGAACTTGTAGATCTAAATGGCCACTGTTAACAAAATGTGAAAATCTGTCTTCTGCCATTGTAATTGATACATGTGAACAAGGCTTACTAAATTAGGAGACCCTCAAGCAACTTCTTCAAAATGCGAATTTCAGGAGTAACATAGTACTTCAGTGTTAAATCCTTGAAAATTTTCAAAATGTATGCCAGGCAAAGATTGGTGCACACCATGAATTGTAATCCGAATGCAATTCGACCCAGAGTTACCAGATCTGTGAACTTTTAATGGCAAACAATAGAGCCAAACAAACTCATGACCCAATTTTTTTCTCTTGGAAAACATTAAGCCTCTGTTATTAGCTAGTATGGAAATTTCTAAAAGATTAAAAGAAATAAGAATCAAGAAATTACAGCGACCATTACAAAATTACAGCAAGAAAAAATTACCTTTTTGTAGTACTGTCTTAAACAATTCACTGTCCTCAAGCCTACCAACTTTAACCAAAGCTTTCACATAATCAACAAATGCTGTTGAGTTAGAATGCTGTTCAGTCTGGTTTTCAAACAATCTTATAACTCCTTCAGCATCCTCTGGAAATGTAGTAGCATCATCTACACCTTCTGCATCACATACTGGAGTAGATCTGCCACCTTCAGCATCCTTTGGCAATGTAGCATCATCAGCTACACCTTCTGAACCGCGAGTAAATCTTCCACCAGTAATTGACTCAAATTCCGCCTCAACCTCTTGACGAAAACTTCTAAGGGTATCTCCTAGATAATCATCAGGAATCAGAAAGAGGGATGCAAGGAAAACATCAAAAACAATGCTGGCCGTCACTACCACCACTATCAACCTCTTAATGTGCTTGTTGAGCCCCTTCTTCTTCATTGTTGCTTTCTCTGCCTTGAGATGAAGAAATTCAGCAAACTAGATCATCAATGTCTAAACCTAAGAACACAAAGAAAAAAACCACCAAACTCAAAGTTGAGAATTTTTTTTTTTATATTTCAGAAAAGATGTGTAAATACTTAGTAGCTAAGAAAATAAGCTTTTCTGGCATCCATATAGACAAAAACAGAAACTCCTGCTGCTGCAATACTTCCTAAACGTACTACTAGGATACCAAACTTGTGCGAAGACTGTAAACATATAGGCACCTAGTAATTTACAACAATTTTTTGTTAGGTGAATGTTATTAAGTTGGAATAATAAATATTTTTACTGCAGAATAAAGTAGTGGGTTACACCACATCATCAGGGGTTGGAAGCTGCTGGGCAGAAGCAGCTTTGGGCAGGTGGGATGACAGTGACGAAGCTGTTAAAGTGGGTCTTTACTTTCTCCATTCGTATTCTCTGCACACATTTCCTTAGAAAACAAAAACTAGTAATGTGAAGTAGTGTAACATCAAAGTCTTATTCATGATGATCTGTACCTATCTGTTTTTATCTAGTTCTAGCCTCTAGGGTTCTTGGCCAAAACCCCATCGTTTGGTTTTCCTACCGGTCTTTATTGTTATTCTCTAATAATCAAGTCAAAGCACTGAAAACTTACCTCAACTGGTAAGCACTCACCTGACTCTGTGTGTCAAATTAATATTCGAGAGACTTTTTGCTAGCTGTTCTGCTTGTGACCCTAGTTCATTCCAAAATTACTATTCGTCTCACTGCTATCCAATTAGTACATGTATATGCACTGTTTTTCTAGCTGATATTACACCATTTTCCAACTAAAAGTGTTCATGAGCATGAACATGAGCGACATCAAGCTTTAGCCCAGCATTACCTCCTCCTCTCTTGATGCTCATCTCATTAATCAATTCAGAGGCCATTATTAGGATCTTTTCATTGATACACCCTACCCTAAATAAAAACTCCTAATAGAAAATCACCATTCCTCTACTATATGAAAAAACAACTAGTTTTTAAGAGTAATTGAGCAAACATAATGTCTAAATTATTTCTTTTGGCAATAATTTGGATCTGTAAGACTGTAACCGATATCATAATGTCCAAGTTTTATGGTCTTTTACGTATAAAAAAGAAAATACATAACTTGTAAAGCGTACATCCAGGCCCGGTCCTGAGATTATGGTGGCCCGATGCAAACTAAAATTTTGTGGCCCCATAAACAGGAAAAAAGGTAAAGAGTGCCGGATGTTTGATTTCAGTGCTTGTTTTTTCTTTTTCTTTCCTGGGGGTGATTAACCTATGAGAAATTTAGAAAAATCCAAAAAAAAACATTATAAAAGAACATTAAATCACTGATCAATTGATGTATAAAAGTTGCTTTTTACTCGATAAAAATGATTTGTGAATCTAATGGATTGTATTGGATTGTAAAATATCTAATGAATACGTGTAATAGCTGGGGTCTGTTACTAAAAGACAGAAAGGGTCATTAAGAAGTAATCTCTAAAAACCCCTTATATACCCATATTTGTGAATGCCTAATATGCCCTTATTTATTAGTTAAATTAATTAGTTTTGAGTTTGATTATAGTATAGGATTAGAGTAGAAATTCATTTCCTCTTTCAAGGTTTGGAAAAGAAGAAGAAATAGAGGAAAAAAAAAGAAAAACTAAGGTTTGTTATAGCGACGATGAAGACTCTAGTAGTGATGAAGAAGTGGGTGCATCTTTTGATCACCGATACATGGAAAAGTTTCAAAATTTTAACCCAAAATCGGTTTATTCAATAGCACCACATAAACCGATTCTAGGTTAAATCCCTAAATTGGGAACAAAAACTCGATTGTATTACAATCAGTTTATGCACGTATATATGTAATCCAATTGTGGAGATAAAAATTGTACAGGAAAATGCGAACATAAATCGGATCACATGTTACTCAACGTGAACCGATTGTTGTTTTTAGGAAATTTTCTCTAAAACCATCAAATCCTTAATCGGTTGATATACTTAGATGAACAATCGGTTTTCTCGACTGTTACACATACAGTAAAACATCTACAAAATAATAGGCTTGGGATCACCTTGATCATATTATTTTAAAGAGATATTATATAATCGATAATTTACTAATTTATTATCTTATAGATATATTAATAAGATATTGATTTGAAGAATAATTCTGAATTTTTTGAATTTGAACAATTGTGGTTTAACACAAAGTACCTAGGAAGTGCAACCATTAACTAATTTGATATAAGTTTCGAGATAATTAAGTATTGGAATTTGTAGAAACATTAATATTATATTACATGTACAAGTAAGAAATACAACTTGATTTGAACTTGAAAGAAAATCAAATCAATACTCAATCATGTTTTGAGAAATTTGATATGTATCAAAACTGTTTTTATTTTTCTAATAGAATTATTATTTTATATAATATTTGGGACCTATTAATGCTTAAGGAAAACTTTTGGAATGTATTATATTATAATATTATAGAATTTATTATTTTAGTACTAAGGCCCGGGTTGGGACTAGAAAATGTTATTATTTTAGCGGAATATTGTATTATCGAATATTATATTAAAAAGGTTTTATTGTATACCGATTCTTGATATATGTACAAACTAAAACATGCAAAATGGTTTCATAATCGGTTTATGTGTGTATTAGCGTAAATCGATTGTGGTTGATGTTCATCGCATCAACCCATAATCGGTTTATGTAGGTGTTAAACAAAAATCGATTCTGGGGAACATCAACCACAATCGGTTTATGTTAATGCTTATATTATCCGATTCTGGTTTGGTTCAGAAAAATTTGATGAGAAATTTCAGAAATCCATAGTTAAATCCTTGATGAATCCCTCCTAAAAAGAGCGGATTAAAGGGATTTAACTTAATTACTCGAATTTGTTCATCACTGAAATATTGTCCGAAAATCAAAAAATGGAGAATTGAATTGTTGTTTGTGATTAGGTTTTAGTTTTTGATTTTGATGGATTGGGTTTTAGTTTTTTGATCGAAGATTGTTAATAGAAATGATTTAGGTTTTAGTATTTGTTTTAGATAGTTGGAAATATTAAGTTTGTGTAAGGGTGATTTAGTATTTTAATACACTTCAGACACCCCTTATCCTTCTATATTGGGTAGATGAGGAAATCCATAGGCCACAAATAAATTCCCTAGACCACAAACTAGGAAGGTTTTATTATAGGTACAAACTTTTTTATTAGCAAAAATTATTTTTTTTGTTTTGACACAGCAAGAAATTTCTGACATATATTAAATGTTGTAAATGCTCAATCATGTGAAGTTAATCAACATTTTGACGAATAAAATACTACACTTTTAAATTTAATTTTTTGTTTAATCAGAGTTATTTTTGTAAAATGTGGCAGATTGATCTATTGATTTAGCATTTTAATACATATTGTTAATTCGAAGAAGAAATCCATCTCATTCTCTATATATATTCCCAAACACCGATTTTGGGCCTAAAATTTTGTCTAGGCCTAGAAGACTCTAGAGTCTAGACTAGAGTTTTAGTCAACACCCCTACCCTATTTTGGTGGGGACCATGATTTCATTTTTTGGTGGATATTAGAAGTAATTTTAAGTCACCCCTTATCTAAGTATTTTTATTAATATCAAACTTTTCCCTGTTAATTAAATTAGTTGGTGTAATTAATTAGGGATTAGTTAATAATTAGTAGCGATTATTGATTAGTGATTTATTAAAAAAGAGAGAGTTTTGTTTGAAAAGAATTATTGAGAGAGAGAAGAAGAAGAAGAAGAAGATGATCAAGAAGGTTGAACCCAAAAAAATTTATTTTGAGATGAGTACACATGAATTGAGTGATTCTAGTGATGATAACTCCTCCTCTAAATCAGAACCAACTTAACCTAATGGAGTATTTGTCAATCTTCATAACGATATGGATATGAGTTATTTGTTAGATGATGAATGCATTCTTCCCCAAACTCAAACTCAAGATCCAAATGATGGATTTTACCAGCCACAACCAGAGGATGAAGTTATGGGTACTCAGGCATGGCTCAAATTTAGTGAATGTAGCTTGAATTGGCCAAAAAATAGGCTAAAAATGAAAATTTAAAAGAAAAAAAAATCGGATAGGTCAAAGTAGTTCGGTTACCAGACCTGAAGAACAAGTAGTCGAACTTTTCTGTAAGTGTAGTTTGGTTTCTTGTTTCTGCAGATGCAGGTAACCGAACCCTCTTTTAATGGAGGTTGTTGAGAGTTCGCCTATCTTTTTCCAGTAGACGTAGCGAAACTATTTTTGTAGAGTATACAGATAGAAGTTCGGTTTAGTCGAGTGTACTACTTTGGTTTCCGAACTTCTAATAGAAAATCGAAAGAGCAAGTTCGGAAAGATCACAATTTTTTTTTTTTTTGAAATTAGATAGCCGAACTCTCTGTTTGGCTAGATCGACAAAATTGTTTACATTGCCGAACATTTAAGTGTTACTTGATTGTGGTTGTTATTGACGTTGTGTTATTTCTCGTAGGTTGTATGTGATCCAATACCAATGGATAATCAACCTTCCCCCGTTTGATATTTTGTACGAAGACACATCCCATCACTACATGAATGACTTGGTATTCAAAGATTCGGAATAGGCAAACAGTTGGGCTAGACAACATGCACAAAAAGACATGTGCGTATTAGTTTTGAATGGGAAAGAAAGCCGAACTCGCTTTGAAATGGTTTGTGAGATAAGTGGTGATCCCGAAAAGCCACAAGAGGAAGGGTTATGTTTATAAAGGAAAGACAAATAGGAAGAACAAAACTTTCTCAAAAAAGATTAAATTCCCATTCAAGCTAGTATTTAATAACAACAAAAAATTGAATGGATGGGTTCTCTTCAAGGTTACGGAAGGTCATCGTAACCACCCTCGTCAGGAGCATCTTGAAGGACATTTCATGGCAGCAAAGTTAACTCCTCAAGAAATGGACAAGATAGATAAATGAGTACAATGGGTGTTGCACCCCTTCAAATGCTCCAAATACTGAAGGAGGATAACAAGTATAACCACTCATCTTTGTCCACCATTTACAATGCAATTGAGACAATTATAAAGAAGGAATGGAGAGATAGAAGAGTGATGCAACAATTGTTTTTGTTTTTTTTTTGGCCAAAGAGAAAGACTACGCGGTTCAAAAGGATGTGGATTCACCCGGAGAGATAACACAACTCTTCATTGCGCATCCGACGAGTGTTCAATTGGCTCAATGCTTTCATGAAGTTCTAATAATGGATTGCACTTATAAGACTAACAAGTACGAGATACCATTGTTGACTATTGTTGGGCATGTTGAGCATGGCTCGGTTGAACGCACCAAGCGTTGGTATGTCAAGTTTGGTTGTCATATTTTAGTATCAAAACTCATCTAAAGTCGCTTGATTAAATACTAGAGTCAACTTCGTTTATGTTAGACTAAAATGTCTAGGAATGTTGAGACATACAAGTATTACTCCGAAGACCTGAAGAATGTGAAGAAGTAACGAACTAAAACGACGGCATCATCCTTCCACTTGAGGTTAGTAATACTGACTTGAACTGTTTCATTCCTAACGTATCTTTCAAGTCGTGCTACATTGAAAACATAACTGCGAAGCTGTATATACTGTACATATTGTATATAATACTCTAGTGATGTGACATGATCATAATAGTATGATCATAGTATTAAGGAATTAGACTACGAAGTATAACGCATATATTTTTAACTTCGTAGATATGACATCGACATAATCTTGTATATAGTGTTATGATTATATGAATGGGTTATGGTGAAGATTTCATCCTAGGAAACAATGTTTTACATTTTTTTAAGGGAAGTACATTCATGAAATTGTTTCGTGAATCACAAGGGAAGTCAATAGGCTTATTCGTTCGGCTATTCATTGTATATCTTTGGATGAATAATATGTGTGAGATGGTAGAACCGATCTTAACTCAGGTTATGTATCTTGGTATAACTAATCAAAATTCCTAGACTTATGATTTTCTATGACCTGTCCTGGTAATTGGTGTAACCGATCCTAAGTAATCACCATAAGATGGTATGATCGATCCTTGTAATTGGTGTGAATGATCCTAGTAATTGGTGTGACCGATCATAAGTGTTGTGTGACCGATCCTTGTAATTGGTGTGAATGATCCTAGTAATTGGTGTGACCGATCATAAGTGTTGTGTGACCGATCCTTGTAATTGGTGTAACTGGTCCTGGTAACTGGTGTGACCGATCACAAGTAGTACCATGTGTAGATGAAACCGATCCTTGTAACGGGCGTAAACGATCCCAGTGACTGGTGTGACCGATCACAAGTAGGTACCATATTTAGGTATAACCGATCCTAGTGATTGGTATAACCAATCCGAACCCATGTATGTGATTTGATATGGCCAATCACATAGTAGTCTTGGAATACAGGAAAACTAATTCTAAACTTGTTTGGAAGTGCGGTACAACCGATTCCAAGAAAGCAAATCCATGTAAATATGAAATAAGGATTTGCAGTAAAAAGATGTCAACATACTTCGAACACGAGCAATAACTCTTATCATTTACTGTTATAAGATATTCCTTGGTACTCAAGGTGATCCTGTGCCGATATAAATTAAGAATCTTTTAATTAAGGTTTCTGGTTTTATATGCTTTAATTACCAGCAATTAATGCATATCTCTAGAGAATAAAAATTAGTAATGTGCATTTACTAATTAGAGATTTTCTATTGAGAGTTTTCGGAAATATTGGACAAACATTTATTGGAATTACGAAAACCGAATTTTGACATTCATTGCATATCTTGAGAATATTTTCGGTTTTGAGAATTCCTTAGTGTCCAAACAACCTTGGTCTATAAATACCTAAGTTTGCATTTCTAGCAAACTATCCTAAGAGCCAGGCAAACTTCATTTGTTGTTGTTTCTGGTGGAGCCGTCTAATCGGAGAGGAAAGTATCCTAATTAGGTGAAATCTCTTACGACCGCTCGTTTAAAGACTTATGTGGGATTAAGAAGCTCTACGAGTACCGTTGGTGGGAAACTAGATTATTGTAGTGTTATTAGTTTTCGATTTGATTTGATTGACTAACGGTTGTTGAAACTTTAATTGCACCTAATTTGTTTATGCTTGAGAATCTTCTCTTCTGATATAAGATTCACTCAGACTAGATCAAAGTATTGATGGGATCTTTAGAACTGTTGTTAGATCTAAAGACATCTTGTGATAATCCATTGTTAACAGACTCCGTTCTGTGTGTGATTGATCACAAGAGATTCAAGTGGTGTTGTGCAGGTTTTGAAGATAAAAGAAGATTTGAAGACGAGGAAGATTTCTTATTAGTTTTCGTATCTTGTGAATTTTGTGCACAAACCTAGATTGGATGGGATCCAATTAAAATAGATTTATCTTTGATAAATGTGATTGATTAGTTGCGTGAGATCGGCAATTATTATTTGGTGATATTCTTCAATATCCGAATCTGGTAATTGTAAATCTGAATCTAAGTTATTGATTCGGATTGATCTAAACCCGACAAAGGAGTTTATTAGATTAAACATAAAAGCCTTTGTTAAACTCATATTACTAAGATTGAATAAAGTTGATACCAAACAGATTCTTCCTTTACTGTTTGGAATGCGATCCAAAGGAATATTGATTCACGTACGTGACTCTTGAAGTCGAAGGCGCAGGGATACTGAGGGAACTAAGTAGCTAGGGGTAGTATGCTTGGTCTCAACTATATGAAGTTGGTATTAGATTTTGTATAGTGTCTTAATTCTGAGAGTATTCAAAACTGGACTAGGTCTCGGGGTTTTTTTGCATTTGCAGTTTCCTAGTTAACAAAATTGAAAAAGCAGGGGTCTAACAACCACACCCAATATTTCGTTTTGGAAGTATGTATGGACAAACTCCAATATATTTCCAAGAGAATCAACTAGACAGCCAGATTCAATCAATGAAAATACATCCAAGAGTTATATCTTTGTTTCTCTTTGTAATCAGCAAATCAAACATACAGAAATCCGCGAGCCTGATTATTATGAGAAACAACTTGAACGGTACCAAAGACCAATGTTCAAGTGTCATTCAATTTATATCAACA
Source organism: Papaver atlanticum (assembly GCA_023531105.1). Taxonomy (NCBI): domain Eukaryota; kingdom Viridiplantae; phylum Streptophyta; class Magnoliopsida; order Ranunculales; family Papaveraceae; genus Papaver; species Papaver atlanticum. Next base: position 648,967 of record JAJJMB010004060.1, read on the forward strand.
ACCAAAGGTTAGATTATCTAATTGATTGAACTACGCACAACCTGTGATATTTCAATTATATAAAAAATATAATAAGGAAAAGAAATAACACAGACACTAGAAATTTTGTTATCGAGGAAACCGCAAATGCTGAAAAACCCTGGGACCTAGTCCAGATTTGAACACCATACTGTATTAAGCCGCTACAGAGTCTAGCCTACTACAAGTTAACTTCGGACTGGAATGTAGTTGAGCCCTAACCAATCTCACACTGATTATGGTACAACCGCGTTCCTTAGGCCTCTGAACCCCAGAGGACTCTACGCACTTGATTCCCTCAGAAATACCTACGAGTTTTTGTTCTGTCTTTAGATAGATCAAGGTGAACAGGAACTAATTGATACACTGGTCTTATATTCCCGAAGCACAGCCTAGTAATATCAATCACCTCACAATAACTTAACTGTATGGTAGCGGAACAAGATATTGTGGATTCACAAAGAATGATACGAAGAGCTTTGTGATTACTTTTTATATCTTACCTATCGGAGATAAATCTTGAGCAAATCTTAGAGAAGATAGTACTCAATACGATAGAACAAAGTAGGATCAAAACACGCAACTACAAAGAAAATAGTTGGGTATGGCTTCAGAATCCCAATGAAGTCTTTAAGTCGTTAACCTATAATGGTTTTAGAAAAACCTAGGTTAAAATAGAATGGACTTTAGTCGCAACTAGGATCACACAGGAGGAGTGGGGATAAGGTTTCCCAGTTCCTAGAGTTCTCTCTTATATAGTCTTCAAATCAGGGTTTGCAATAAATGTTACCTTGGTAACAAAGCGTTCAATATTCACCGTTAGATGAAAACCTGATTAGATTCAAGCCAATATCTTTCAACCGTTAGATTGAACTTAGCTTGTTACACACAAATGAAATGTACCTTTATTTAGATATGGGTAACCGTACCTAAACGTGTATACTTAGTTGGCTCAACAATAGTTAACCGAAGTTAGATATATGAATACTTTCATATCAACCTTGTTCATCTTAATCACAACTAGTTCAAATGACTCAAATGAAACTAGTTATAGAGTTGTTCAATTGTTTATATTCTCATAGAAGTATACAAGACACAATTGAAGCAAAATCGGTTTTGATTCACTCGAATCAATTCATGAATATTATAGCCACGGTTTGCAAAGATTGCATTCCTTATTATATAAATGTATTTGTTCATGAGTATGTAAACTTACTTAACCGATTTTAGAACTTAACCCACTAAAGTATGCAAACAGGTACGCATACCTAAGTTCCCGGACTTGGTCTTGTTCGCCAGTATGCAAACGGGTACGCATACTGTCGTTCATGACCGAACTCAGTTGAAATCAGTACGCATACTATAGTTCTCGGACTTCAACTGTTGAATCAGTATGCATACGGGTATGCATACTAGATTCTCAGACTTGGAATACACTTGCAACAGTTAACATACAAGTACGCATATTGTGCTATATCCAATCAATGGTTAATTGTTCTAAACTCCCATTTTAATAATTGAAACATTCTTAGAAGATGAGAATAGCTGTCTCACACAAACTATTAGCTTCAAAGCAATTTTAAAGTGATCTAATGATCAATACGAAACATTCCGAGTCTACATCACATAACTGTCTCACACAAATCATGTAAGATGTTACTAGGCGATTTTCACATGATCATATTTTGACTTTCGTCAAGAATAAAAGATGAACTTGTTAAAGCGAAAGCTTACCAACACATATTTCGAGAAATATGTAAGCGAGTTAGACTCCGTTCGAAATATCAAATGTGTATAATATAAAGTCTATATAGCTATACGACTTTTGTCTCAATAGGAGATATAATAGAAATAGACTTCTGAGTGATAGATGAGTTCAAGTCTCCACATACCTTTTGTTGATGAAGTTCCATAAGCTCCCCTTAGTAGTTCTTCGTCTTCAATCGATGAACGCCATGAAGTCTAAAGCTCAACTACACATTCTATCCTAATCCGCGACATAGCTATAAGTAAACTAGAAATCATGACTTATAGTTTTGATAACTAAACTTGACAAACAAGCTTGAGATAGAAACGCTTGCGAGTTCGACCAAGCAATGCTCTAAAAATCTCCCCCTTTGTCAATTTTAGTGACAAAACTATCAATACATATGAATTACAAAATATACAAACTTTGTAGCTTCTCATCCAAATGCTTGATTTCCTTGGTTCTTCAACATTACTCTAAATCTTCGTCACTTCCAAGTACTCCAGTGATTCTGAACGTGTTCAACTCAGCATCATAGTTGTTGAAGATCCGTAGCTATAACTATATATAAAAACAAGATGTTTTCGCATTGTTATACAGTGTCATAGTACTATTACACAACATCAAAGTTCAATTGTATCACAACTTTGACAATAATACTACGGTGATATGTATCACTCCCCCTTAGTCAATACTTCATCTCACAATAAAAAAATACTCCCCCTTCCATAATGATCCGTAAACCATATGTATTTGTAGTGTGAACTACACAATAATTCTCCCCCTTTTTGTCAATATAAATTGGCAAAGGTACGAAAACTAGCGGGATCATAATGAAATTATCATAGAGATACTTCATGACTAAAAGAGAACATATCAACTTTGTTTCGATGATTTCACATAGTCGAAACTTAGTGTATTCATCAAGGAGTTTATAAAGATACAAGATAACTCTCACAATATTCCACAACCGCACTCCCCCACAAAGATTTGGAAATTAAGCACAAGTTCAATTAAGAACTCTCCACCATAAAATGTCATTCCCGAAAGAACAACAAGAGCGACCTTACTTTTACAAGAAAGGAAGGATTTCTTTGGACATTAACAAATCATATGAAACATGAATTTGTATCCAGAAAACTCAATTAAATTAACCACAAACGAATCTCAATGATTAATTTAATCGGAAATGCTCAACATAAGAAAACTTACGGAGCCGTACAGTACTTTCACATAGAAGTGGGTCAGGGAAAGATCAATACTACAGAATATTCAAAGATTCATTCTATTTTTCATCAATATATTTGCATGATGATATCATAGACTTAATCTTTGATATCAAAAGTTCATTCTATTTTCCATCAATATTTGCATAATGACATAATAGACTTAACTTTTGACATATATATATGGGACAATCATAGTTCACGGACGTAAACACACATATCCCGTAACATTATTTGCAATATATAAAACCAATAAAGATTAATACTGCAAAATCATCTTCCAAATAAACTTTAGAAATTAATAAATAAATCTAAAAACATTGCAAGATCGAAATAGTTGGCAATATATAGCTATGTGTAATCACAATATTTTCTATTCCAAACCCTAGTTATCCTTCTTAAAACACAAGAATAAATTTTCATAAGAAGTTTCCTAGACAAAATAAAATAAATCCTGAAAAGAACACAACTGAAGAACTTTAGACATAATCAGCAACCAGAGATCGAACATAAACAAGTTCATCAGTTGCTTTCTTCAGTTCGGTCTTCAGAAATTCAAGATTCTTTGTTGCAATTTCAAGTTGTTCACATACAACCCCAAAATCTTGAAGAAGATTTCCCACCAATTGAGATGACATCTGAACTGGAAGTTTGTTCGATCTATAGGGTTTTTTTTCCCCTTCTGTTTTTGAATCTTAATCTTCTTTTCTCTTTTGGTTTTCTGTTTTAGTTTTCTTCAACCCATTCTTATAATTACTGGTATGATTTATCTTCTTCTTCTTCTATTACTCTTATTACAGTTTTTTAATTATGAATCTAGGGTTTAAACATTTATCCTGATAAGAGTATTTGGGTATGTAATGATTTAATTGAAATCAAGAATGAATGGATAGGGTTGGAAACTTAATTGGAATTTAGGGATTGAACTCGTGAATAGGAGATGGCATTATTGCATAAAAGTATTGGTGTTTGCTGTAGGTGGTATTGAGACTGGATACGGTGTTGGAGCTATTGGTAGTTGATGTGATCTGAGAAAGAGATGGGTTTGTTCTTGAACTGATACTTCCTGGAGCTTGAGTTTGCTGTGACCGTGAGGTTGAGCCAAGAAGAAGATGATGGAACTGCAGGTTAAGGTGATTGCACTGATGGTTAGAATGGTTATGTGCAACAGTTGGTGTTATGAGGCTGCGAATCCATGACATAGAGTGTTGGGTTTGAGCTGAGAGTTTGATTTTATTTGAGTCTGTTTTTTGCAAGCTGAAGCAATGATGATGGTCAAGAATTTGCAGTCAAGGTGTATAATGGAAATAAGTTTAAGAGTTTTCATATCACCATCTTTAAGTGTGAATGAAATATCTTTTTTTTTTCTTTTTTTTTTTGGCTATCTATCCATGAGTAGAGTTCATTGTTATGATAGTATAGGAATATAGTTACATCTGTTTTGATGGTAGTTTACCAAATATGTTTGATGCCAAGAGTTATTGCTAATGTGATTGTTTCGCTTTACAGATGCCAAGCTTTTGATTGGTAGTAGATTAAGTGACACCACTGTCCAGCGTGATATCAAGTACGGGTTCTATCTGGTCCATCTGCTGAGAAAATTTCATCCATGGTCTTGATTAAGATGCGTGAGATTGCTGAGGCATACCTTGGTTCTACAGTTAACAATGCTGTTGTTACAGTCCCTACCTACTTTAACGATTCTCAGCGTCAAGGTACAAAGGAAGCTGGAGCCATTGCTGGTCTTAATGTTATGCGTATCATCAATGAGCGTACAGCTGCTGCCATTGCCTATGGTCTCGAAAAAAAGGCCACCAGTGTTGGAGAAAGGAATGTTCTTATCTTCGATCTTGGAGGTGGTACCTTTGATGTCTCTCTTCTTACTATTGAGGAGGGTATCTCTGAAGTTGAACCTACAGCCGGAGACACACATCTTGGTGGTGAGGACTTGGACAACAGAATGGTAAAATCACATCTTGAAGCTACAGCCGGAGGTATTTCCCATAGGCAGCTGAAGCTTTCATGGTTCACCTGTTTGAAGATACCCAGCTTTGTGCTATCCATGCAAAGAAGTGTGACAAGTAAGTTCGAAATCACTCGTAATTTTGTCAAATCCATGATGTTGTTGAAACCTTGCTCCATGCCTTGGTGAAACATAGCAGTCCAATACCTATGTGTAGTATTCAAGATATGACATTAGTCTTTTGTTGTTGGTATCATATTCGGCAGTAAACCCCTCATATGTATTTTCTAACTTAAATAGGATTTAGTCGAAAAGTCTTAAGAAGCAGGTAGGTAGTCAGATTAAATACATTTATTGCTGTGTATAGTGGAAGATGCTTGAAATTTCTCTCTGAATTCATTGACGCAATAGCCTTACCATATTTTTATGCGGATGTTTTGGGAAGAGTGAAACCAGTTTGAGTGGTTCAGAACTTCAGATTATATTTTTAGTTTTTGTGTTGTTGCTACTTAATGATGGTCTATATCTTGATGTTTAACTGGATTTTCTTGCTTGGGTCAATGCAGGCAAAATACTTTTGGTCAGCTTAACATTGGTCATATTGATGACAGTGGTATCTATACTCCAGTGGTTTCCTTCGTGCCCAGATAATTGTTGTCATTGTGATGTTAATTCTAATTGAGTTACTCTTTACTAGTCTTTGAGGCTCTATCATACATAACCATGGGATGCTGAACTTTGGAAGAAATATATATATCCTATGTTTTTACTTGGTTTTGTTGTTAACTTGTTGGTTTTGCTAAGAAAGTGTTTGTGGAATCTTTTTCATTGAGCTTTTCTAACTGATACAACTTGTTATCCTTGGCACCAGTTGGACGTAACTTTGTTTCTCTTTTTTTGAATTGGCCCAGGTACCAACTCACTTACCTTAAGTGCTAAGATGTATCGTTAGAGCAGGTGAGGCGAAGCGTTGCAGATTTGCGAGAGAAACATTACGCCATAGAAGGCAGAGACTGTTATGTGAGTTCTGCGTTTGTTAGTTTTATCTTATATGCTCTTAAGTTGTAAAAAAATGTTGTATGAGCTTTAAGCCGCACATAACTTGGGCATTCTCTTAAGTTCCTAAGCAGATATTGTATTCCCTCAAAACTTAGGAATACTCTTTAAGTTGTTGAAAGAATAGAACAAGTTAAATGTGTCATAGAATTTGTATGGATTGAATGACAGACTTGTGCAGGTATTCCAGCAGAAAATGTACTGCCATTCATATTGACCTGGTCAAAATTAGTCAACACTAACCAATTTTGACCAGGTCAATGTTGACTGGCAGTAATTTTTTTGCCGTTACAAAAAAATTCGTAACGGCTTCAAGCTGTTTCAACCTGACAAGTAGTAACGGCTATGGCAGTGACACGTAGTAACGGCTACCGTCTGTTACATCTCTGTCGTTACAAAAAAAATCGTAACGGCTCACCTCTGTTAGTACGTGTCATTTCGTAACGGCTGACCTCGTTACAAACGACGTTACAACTCAAAATTTGTAACGGCTACATTGCCGTTGCAAAATTTGCAATACGCTGTTGTGCAACAGGTAAGCCGTTACAACCCGTTTTTGTAACGCGCGAGTTCTGTTTCTTACATTAGTCTCAAGAGAATTAACAAGAGGAGGACAAGAGATACCTGAAGCTGCTGCCTTCCTTGCCTTCTTAATGCAACGCTTGAATCTATTTATACTGGTCTTGAGTTCCGAAACACGATTATTGATATGAATGTATTTAGGAATGATTGACACTTTTGATCCAGCACTTCCTTTAGTCATAGAAGAAGAGTTTGAAGAATTTTCCTTACTCTTTGGATCAACAAGGTAGTCATTTTTCCGTATAACACAATTCTTCTTACAATTGTAGTAAGATTTTGTGTTATTGTTACAGGCAAGACTTGGCTCATCACAACACTTTTCTTGTCTGAGAGTTGGACAATTAAGACCAACAATATGAGAAACAAGTTTGATTACTTCCTTAGACATCCATATAAGAATGTTATGAAGTTTTTCATTCCGCAAACGAAAACGACATTTCCTCTCAAGATGACCTTTGTTTCCGCAATAATAACATATGTACGGAGAGTTATTAACTTTTCTCATATGACCTGTTTTAAGAGGGAGACAACCCTTGTTTGTTAAAACTTCTGCCGTCGAAGGTAGAATTTCACTTTTGCTATTAGTGGAATTCTTTTGCTGGAGGTTTCCATTAGCACAGACAAAATTGATCATACCACTGCTTGGAGCGTCTATTCCTTCATATCCCAAACCTTGTGTGTCACGATTTTTTTTACATGCTCCCAGCATAGTGGATAATTTTTTCGAGCTAGCATTGAACTTTTTCAAGTTCTCTTCCAGTGATTTGACCTTATCAAGAGCAGCATTTAGGTCAGTCTCTAATTGTTTTTCTTTAGCGAGAAAAACGTTTTCTCTGTCACTAATTTTTTTTTGGTGAGAGTCATATCTTGCTTAAGATTCAGCAAGTTCTTCTTTCAACTTAAAGAGAATTCGACGAAGATTTTTACATTCAGAATTCTTTGAACGCACATCTTCTTCTCGGTCTTTAAGAAGGGATTGTAAGAGATTTTATCCACAATCTTAACCTTTAAAGAGCTTTCTCAATTTCTTGTTTTTTAGACAGAGAAGAGTCAGAAAGTCAGTCAAGTAAGATGTTGACTTCTTTTTCTTTATGAGATGGTCAAAGAGCTTGATGAGGATGAGAAAGATTTCTCAGGAGAAGCAAAGATTTAAACCAAGTCAAAACGTAATCTGAACTGGTGATGCGTTGTTTGAGATAACACTACTTTCCATAGAGTCAGATTGCTACAAACTTAGACTTATGAGGTCTTAAACGTGTTTGCCTTCTTTGATACCAATTGAAAAAGCGGGGGTCTAAAACCACACCCAATATTTCGTTTCGGCAATCTGTATGGACAAACTCCAATATATTTCCAAGAGAATCAACTATATATCAGACTCAATCAATGAAAATACATCCAAGGGTTATATCTCTGTTTCTCAATGTAATCAGAAAATCAAACAGATAGAAATCCGCGAGCCTGATTATTATGAGAAACAACTTGAACGGTAACAAAGACCCATGTTCAAGTATCAACCAATTTATATCAACAACCAAAGGTTGGATTATCTAATTGATTAAACTCGAATTGATTGAACTAGGCACAACCTGTGATATTTCAATTATATAGAAAATATAATGCGGAAAAGAAATAACACAGACACCATAAATTTAGTTAACGAGGAAACCGCAAATGCAGAAAACCCCCGGGACCTATTCCAGATTTGAACACCACACTGTTTAAGCCGCTACAGACTCTAGCATACTACAAGTTAACTTCGAACTGGAATGTAGTTTATCCCTAACCAATCTCACACTGATTAAGGTACAGTCACGTTCCTTACGCCTCTGAATCCCAGCAGGACTCTACGCACTTGATTCCCTTAGCTGATCTCACCCACAACTAAGAGTTGCTATGACCCAAAGTCGAAGACTTGATAAACAAATCTGTCTCACACAGAAAAGTCTATTAAATAGATAAATATGTATCCCACAGAAATAACTACGAGTTTTTGTTCCGTCTTTTGATAAATCAAGGTGAACAGGAACCAATTGATACACCGGTCTTATATTCCCAAAGAACATCCTAGTAATATCAATCACCTCACAATAACTTAACCGTATGGAATTGAAACAAGATATTGTGGAATCACAAATAATGAGATAAAGAGCTTTGTGATTACTTTTTATATCTTACCTATCGGAGATAAATCTCGAGAAAATCTTAGAGAAGATAGTACTCAATACGATAGAACAAAGTAAGATCAGAACACGCAACTACACAGAACATAGTTTGGTCTGGATACAGAATCCCAATGAAGTCTTTAAGTCGTTAACCTATAATGGTTTTACAAAAACCTAGGTTAAAGGAGAACCGACTCTAGTTTGCAACTAGTATCACACAGGAGGTGTGGGGATTAGGTTTCCCAGTTGCTAGAGTTCTCCCTTATATAGTCTTCAAATCAGGGTTTGCAATCAATGTTATCTTGGTAACAAAGCATTAAATATTCACCGTTAGATGAAAACCTGATTAAATTCAAGCCAATATCTTTCAACCGTTAGATTGAACTTATCTTGTTACACACAAATGAAATGTACTTTTATTTAGATATGGGTAACCGTACCTAAACGTGTACACTTAGTTGGCTCAACAATAGTTTAACAGAGTTAGCCATATGAACACTTTCATATCAACCTTGTTCATCTTAGTCACATCTAGTTCAAATGAGTTAAATGAAACTAGTTATAGAGTTGTTCAATTGTTTATATTCTCATAGAAGTATACAAGACACAAATGAAGCAAAATCGGTTTTGATTCACTCGAATCAATTCATGAATATTATAGCCACGGTTTGCAAAGATTGCATTCCTTATTATATAAATGTATTTGTTCATGAGTATGTAAACATACTTAACCGATTTTAGAACTTAACCCACTCAAGTATGCAAACGGGTACGTATACCTAAGTTCCCGGACTTGGTCTTGTTCGCCAGTATGCAAACGGGTACGCATACTGTCGTTCATGACCGAACTCAGTTGAAATAAGTACATATACGGGTACGCCTGCTATAGTACCCGGACTTCAACTGTTGAATCAATACGCATACTAAATTCCCGGACTTGGAATACACTTGCAACAGTTAGCATACAAGTACGCATACTGTGCTATATCCAATCAATGGTTAATTGTTCTAAACTCCCATTTTAATCATTGAAACATTCTTATAAGACGAGAATAGCTGTCTCACACAAACTATTAGCTTGAAAGCAATTTTCAAGTGATCAAATGATCAATACGAAACATACTGATTCGTATGGAATTAGCACGACCCGGTGATCAAATTCTGGGTGGAAATCATCAACTCTATAATGTTTTAATTACGGCTCACGCTTTTTTAATGATCTTTTTTATGGTTATGCCGGCGATGATAGGTGGATTTGGGAATTGGTTTGTTCCCATTCTGATAGGTGCACCTGACATGGCATTTCCACGACTAAACAATATCTCTTTCTGGTTGTTGCCACCAAGTCTCTTGCTCCATTTAAGCTCATCCTTAGTCGAAGTAGGTAGTGGTACTGGGTGGACGGTCTATCCTCCCTTAAGTGGTATTACCAGTCATTCTGGAGGAGCAGTTGATTCAGCAATTTCTAGTCTTCATCTATCTGGTATTTCATCAATTTTAGGTTCTATCAATTTTATAACCACTATCTTCAACATGCGTGGACCTGGAATGACTATGCATAGATTACCCCTCTTTGTGTGGTCCGTTCTAGTGGATTCTTGATTAAATTTCGACTGCTCGAAGTGGGTCAGAAAGATAGTCAAAGGATATCTCGAGCAGGGCATTCGTCCGCCTTGTTCACTAATTGCATATATAGGTATAGTTGTTACTCCATCTCAAGTGTTGTTACTTCATCTCAAGTTCTCATGCCAGAAGTTAAATTGAGCGTCGAAAAAAGGTAGTTTAATTGCTTACTTGCTAGAGTCAGGTCCGAAGGAACTATCTTTTATAAAAGAAGGAGAATGAAAGCTACTTTCTTGTTCGGAAAGGAAGAGACTCGACTGAATGGATAGCCATATAGAGCAACTTGTAGAGATTGTACAGATTAACTCCTGAGTCAAGTCTTATTTCTTTGAGCTCTAGATCCCAGTCCTTGAATCGTAATATTGAGTACAAATAGATGGGGTTTCACACTCCAAGTCTTCACTTCCCGAACTCTGTAGTCAATTTCTCCATTCGAGACTGAACTCTATCCATTCATCTGATTCAAAAGAGTTTTCAGAGCTCGAGTCTTTCCTTGGGAATGCTTTGCGCACTTTACCAACCTAGAGCAAGGGCTCGCTTTGCTTCCACCCATTCTTTTTGTATCAATATACTCTGCCAACTCCAGTTCGATCTGTTATTAGTACAAGCGAGTCTACATCAAATGACCGTCTCATACAAATCATGTAATATGTTACCAGGCGATTTTCACATGATCATCTTTTGACTTTCCTCAAGAATAAAAGATGAACTTTGTTAAAGAGAAAGCTTACCAACACATATTTCAAGAAATATGTAAGCGAGTTAGATTCAGCTCGAAATATCAAATGTGTATAATGTAATTCTATATAGCTATACGACTTTTTTCTCAATAGGAGATAGAATAAAAATAGACTTCTGAGTGATAGATGAGTTCAAGTCTCCACATACCTTTTGTTGATGAAGTTCCAAAAGCTCCCCTTAGTAGTTCTTCGTCTTCAATCGATGAACACCGTGAAGTCTAACGCTCAACTACACATTTTATCCTAATCCGAGACATAGCTATAAGTAGACTATAAATCAAGACTTATAGTTTTGAAAACTAAACTTGACAAACAAGCTTGAGATAGAAACACTTGCGAGTTCGACCGAGCAGTGCTCTAACTAAAATCTTGCGGTGTCATTTACTTTTCTATTCCGCAATTATAATTGTTTTTATTGTAATTAAAAGTAAATTACACAAGTACGTTAACATTATAATACTAGATAGTGATCCTATAGAGTTTGGTTATTACCGAACCTATTATCAAGTAACACACTTTGTTGTCGTATTGTCTCGATCTTGTATCCATAGTCAATCACACAAGTTATCTTGTTGTTGTATTGTCTCAACTCTTTCCATAGACGATCACGTTCGGTAGAGGACTTATAGGTTCGTAAATAAAAGATTGTGATGTATTTGGTTACCCTCATCTTGTTAATTGGTATCAGAGCAGGCAAACGCGAAAATATCTAACAATCCGTGTTTGGTGCGATCCAACCTATGGGAATTGAATATAATATATGATTCAGTTAACGTAGTTGCAGGATATGATATCTTCAAGTACCCTGGTGGAAGATACGGATGAAGAATGTGAAACTCTCACTTAAGGAACCGTTTAAAAGTTAGTCAGAAACTTACGGTTTTCCAATATATTTTGTGTGTGTGTGTGTGTGTGATCACATTATAACACAACAACAATCCCAATTTTTACCGTAGGACTTAGGGGATCTTCACTATTTTCTTGGTTTAGAAGTCAAAAGATCTACTGAGGTTTTATTCCTTTCTCAAACTACATATGCACTTGTGCTGCTTGAGAAGACTAATTTGGTTGGTATTAAACCATTTCTACACCATGTCCTGCCTCTTTTAAAATCACCAAAGGTGAAGGGGAATTACTGTCAATAAATCCTACTGAATATAGGTTTATATTGGGGCTTTACAATATTTGACTTGGACAAGACCAGATATCTGCTTTGCAATTAATCAAGGATGTCAATTCATGCACTCACCTACTACTTCTAACTTCAAGCTCCAAAGAGGATTCTTAGGTATATCAAAGGCACTATTGGTCATGGTATTTACTTTGGTATAGGATTTAAAGCTCTCCAGGGATAAAATTATGCGGATTGGGCTGGGGACCCTAGCTAATTGTAGGATATATATCAGTGGTTACTGTGTCTTTTTTGGGGGGAAATCCAGTTTCTTGGTCTTCTAAAAAACAAGCTACTATAACCAGATCAAGTACTGAAGCACGCAGAGTACAGATCTCTTGCTTCTGCTGCAGCTGAAGTTGTTTGGTTGTGTTCTCTACTTAGGGACTTCCATATTTTTGTCCCTGATCCTCCTCTTATTATTTGTGATATTAAAATTTCTATAGCCTTAGCTTCCAATCATGTGTTTCATAATAGAATGAAACATTTAGCTATAGACTTGTACTGAATTGTTCAAAGGAGGAAATCAATTCAATTCAACAAAACATCATTTTGTTGATTTAAAAGGGTTACATATAATCTCATCAATTGCTTCTGTTTCTCACCGTGAAAATTACGTCACTAGGAGAAATTATCATCTGAAAATCTTAAGATTTTTGAATCATACTTGAAAAGATGAGGGTACCCAAATACACCACAATCTTTAAATTATCCACCTATAAGTCTTCTTACTGAAAGTGATTGTCTATGGACAAAGTCAAGACAATACTACAAATCGGTATTCACACTTTGTGTGATTGTCTTTGGATACGAGATTGAGACAATACGACTACCAAAGTGTGATTACTTGATAATAGGTTCGGACTTAACCAAACTCTATCGGATCACTATCAAGTAAGTACGGAGTTAACGTTTGAGTAATTTACTTTAAATTATAATAACAACAATTATAATTGCGGAAAGGTAAAGTAAATGACACAACAAGATTTTGTTAACGAGGAAACCTCAAATGCAGAAAAACCCTGAGATCTAGTGCAGAATTGAATACTCTCAGAATTAAGCCAATATACAAAATCTAAACCAACTTCGTATAGTTGAGACCAAGCAACTAACCCTAGTTCACTTAGTTTCCTCAGTATCCCTGCGCTTCCGACTTCGATGAGTGCATGCACTAGAACAATTCCTTTGGATCGTATTCCAAAAAGTAAAGGAACAACAAATCTGTTTGGTAACAACTCTATTGATTCTTTAAGATAAGATATCTCAAGTCATATGCAAAGGCTCTTCCGTTTAAGCTAATAAACTCCTTTGCCTGGTTAGATCAATCCAATCTCTATTACCTAAGTAATAAGATAGGGATTTGTAACGATCAAAATAGATCTCAAGAGAACTATTAGGCGTTACCGATCTCACGCAACTAATCAATCGAATAAATCCGATTCTAGTTGGATCCCCGCCGATCAAGGTTTGTACAACACATAGATATGAGAAACCAATAAGAAATCTTCTTCGTCTTCAAACCTTCTTTAATCTTCAATTAAAACATGCACAACACCACTTGAATCTCTTGTGATCAATCATGCATAGAACATGGTCTGTTAACGATGGATTATCCAAGATGTCTTTAGATCTACAAACAGTTCTAAGGATCCTGTGGATACTTCGATCTAGTTTGAGTGAATCTTATATCAGAAGAGAAGATTCTCATGAATAAACAAACTAGGTGCAATCAAAGTTTCAACAACTGTTAGTCAATCAAATCAATCGAAAACTAATAACATTGCAATTATCTAGTTTCCCACCAACGGTACTCGTAGAGCTTCTTTATCCCACATAAGTCTTTAAACGAGCCGTAGTAAGAGATTTTGCTTAATTAGGGTACTTTCCTCTCCGATTAGAAGGGTCCACCAGAAACAACAAAAGATGAAGTTTGCCTGGCTCTTAGGATAGTATGCTAGAAATGCAAACTTAGGTATTTATAGACCAAGGAAGTTTGGACACCAAGGAATTTCCAAAACCGAAAGTATTCTCAATATATGCAATAAATTCCCATTCAATTTTCATAATTCCAGTAAAAAAAAATCCATTATTTCCCGAAATCTCTAAATAGAAAATATCCAATTAGTAAATGCACATTACGAATTTTTATTCTCTAGAGATATGTATTTAATTGATGGTAATTAAAGCATATAAAACTAATAACCTTAATTAAAAGATTCTTAATTTCTTTCGGAACATGATCTCCTTGATTACTAAGGAATATCTTTGAACAATAAAAGATAAGAGTTACTGTACGTGTTCAAAGAATGTTGACATCTCCTCTTTGTAAATCCTATTTCATATTTACAATCTTGGAATCGATTATACCACACTTTCAAACAAGTTTAGAATTGGTTCATTTATATTCCAAGTCAACTATGTGATTGATCAAATATCAAATCACATCCATGGGTTAAATCGGTTCTACCAATCACTGGGATCGGTTATACCCTAATATGGAAGTACTTGTGATTGGTCACACGAGTTACCAGGACCGGTTACATCAGTTACCAAGATCGGTTACATCAATTACCAGGACTGGTTACCATATACATATGGTATTGCTTGTGATCGGTCACACTAGTCACTAGGATCGGTTACACCAATTATCGGTTACACCAATTACTAGCACCGGTTACACCAATTACTAGGATCAATTAAACAACTTCTCTATGATCGGTCACACCAATTACTAGGATCGGTCACACCAATTACAAATATCGATCATACCATATCAGGTGATTACTTAGGAATTGTTTCACTAACTAGTCATACCAAATCATAAGTCAGGAATTGTGATTAGTTGTACCAAGATACATAACAAAGTTACGATCGGAGTAACCGATCAGTTACCAAGATCGGTTACATCAATTACCAGGACTGGTTACCATATACACATGGTATTGCTTGTGATCGGTCACACTAGTCACTAGGATCGGTTACACCAATTACCAGGATCGGTTACACCAATTACTAGCACCGGTTATACCAATTACAAGGATCAATTACACAACTTCTCTATGATCGGTCACACCAATTACTAGGATCGGTCACACTAATTACAAATATCGATCATACCATCTCAGGTGATTACTTAGGATTGGTTTCACTAACTAGTCATACCAAATCATAAGTCAGGAATTATGATTAGTTGTACCAAGATACATAACAAAGTTACGATTGGTTCTAACATCTCACACATATTGGTAATCCAAAGATTTGCAATGAATAACCGTACCAATAAGCCTAGCGATTTCCCTTTCGATTCATAAAACAAGTTCATGAATGTACTTCCTTTAAAAAAATGTAAAACATTGTTTCCTAGGATAATATCTTCACCTTTACCCATATACATAATCATAATAGCATTCATAAGATTATGCCGATGTCATATCTACGAAGTTCAAAAGATAAGCGTTATACTTCGTAGTCTAATTCCCTAATACTATGATTATGTGATCATGTCTCACTACTAGAGTAATATATTCATACACAGCTTCGCAGTTATGTTTTCAATATAGCACGACTTGAAAGATACGTTAGGAATAAAACAGTTCAAGTCAATATTACTAACCTCAATAGGAAGGATGATGTCATCATTGTAGTTCGTTACTTCTTCACGTTCTTTAGGTCTTCGAGTAATACTTGTATATCTCGACATTCCTAGACTTTCTAGTCTAACCTAAACGAAGTTGTCTCTAGTATATAATCAAGCGACTCTTATATGAGTTTTGATTAACTAAAATATGAAAACCAAACTTGATATACCAACGGTTGGTGGGTTCAACCGAGCTATGCTCTAACAATACTCTTGGTCCTGTATCATCAATATTCAAAAACAATCCTTTTGGATTAGATTTTAGAAGCAACCAGATGAGAAACTACTTTCAAATAGAGAATCAAAATCCTCATTCTCTAATGACTCAAGAAGTCACTAATAAAGTAAGAATTCTTAATGTATTAAAAGACGGTATTGTAATAAAATCTTATTACAATATAATTCGAGCTAAGAAAATACTTCGACCTTATGAGATTAAGAAAAGGAAGTATTCTTTCATATTCTCTATGAAAAGTAGTCATAATCACTCAGCATACTTTGGTTTCTTTGAAACCAGTGATAGGCTAAAAGGAATCAGTAACCTTAATGAGTTAAGTTATCTTATGTTTAAAAATTTCTCAAATATAACTTATAACTTGTGGGTTGATTTTCGATTCTATGGGCCAATTCGGTTCCTAAGAGCCTATGTGTGGATCGGTATCACTTCTATCGAAAGAGCTTGTTTACGAAAATATGTTTTATTAAAAATAAATGTATTTTCAATATCGGAAATAAAAACTTGGATTATTCCGCAAGTTTTTGAAATATTTTTGAATAAGATAAATATTCTGATTTCTCAAAATATTCATCTTGAGGTTTTCACAAGCATGCTTTCAAAGATGATACCGAATGAAGATCTAAAGAGAAGACTGACAACTATGATTCTCACCAACAAACTTGCTCGCATGTTTGAGGGAAAGTGTTATCAAATTATCTATGTGGTGAATGGAATAGTCTGGGGGGGAGTTTGTCAGTGATCATAGTCTCCACAAGATTGAGAAATATCTTGACTCCTTAGAGTCTGACAGGCGAACTCTATGTAACGAGACATGTCATCATTCAATTCAACCCACTTCCACTCCAAGGGTGCATGCATCCAGTCTCTTTGATGGCGTATTAGAACTAATTGGAAGAAGAATTTTACTTGACGAAAGAGTTGATGCTGAATGGAAACGGGTAATCTCTTATAAAAAAACTGTTGAGAACAGCCCATGAGAACTCTTCAAATGATGTTAAACATCTTACTAACATTCTTAATCATTTTGAGGATGTTTAGGAGAAGTTTCAGTCTCTACTCAACGAGATTTCCTCCTAAATGAAATTTTTGCTAATAGACATAGAATAAGATTAGATTCTTATTTAGACAGAATAGACACCAATGTATTGATTTATTTCGATATTTTTGTGTAAGGTATATTTTGAATAAAACTATCAGTTATTTATGAATAAAATTATTATTTTATATTTTTTGTGTGATAGTTACCGATTACATAGCCTGTGAATGAATGCTTATATTTTTGCTATGTGTTTTCGGTTTATGAGACGTCTGATTTCGGTTTTTATTAACTTTAATATTCGATCTCATATGGTGTAACCCTTATGATTTATATGGCTTTTTGATTTAGCGGGATTAAGTTCTAGATCATGTTGGTAGGCTTTATCAAAGGATTATAAGGTGTTCTGATTGAAACGCATATATGAAAAGTCACAATATGTTGAATCAATTTGTGTTTACATGAGTTGTGTTTAGCATAACATATGTGTTTCTGGTTTTCAACTTTTGCTATTGGCACACATTAATTAAAACCGATTCAACCTTTCTCTGGTAAAGGTTGCTTTTGTTGTTGTTCCTTTGTTCGTGCGAGAGGATGACAACATACTGGGGGAGAGTTCTTATTTGAACTTGCGCTTAATGATATATCTTTTAGGGGAGATGTGGCTGTGGAAATTGAGGTAACGAATTTGTTAGTTAATCATTTTTCAGTTTAATAAAAGCCTGTTTATATTGCATATATTTTTCTTTTGCTTAACAAAATCTCGGTACAATTGATATGTTCTATTATGTTATGTATGGATGTTTATGTGATTCAATTGTTTCCGGTTAAGAAAAACTGTGTCAATTTGTTTGGCTTATTGTTTGGTATCTTCTTTACTATTGGGTATCAAGTGTTTTTGCTTAACAAAATTCGGTGCAATTGCGGTGCTGGAATGTTTATATTTGTTCAATTGTTTCCGGTTAAGAAAATAATTGTGCAAGCCAATTTATTTGGTTTGTATCTATTGTTTGTGGCTTAACAAAATACGGGATCATTTGTTTAGTCCAACTGATTCCGGATAAGAAAAACTAAGTTAATCTTGATCTTAGTTAGACTTATCAAATTGGAGGATTCGGTTATTCAAGTCTAATCGAACACCTTGACAATAGAAACTAGCTAACTAACTAGTGTTTGTCTTGTCTAAAGGGAATGGTCTAAGTTATTGTCTGAATAATTAGAGCCTGATGAGAAAAATAAAGTTATTTCTGATCTTTATTTTCTTCTTATCGAAACAAGCGATTGTGCATACGCAATCGGTTCAACAAGAGAATTGAGTATCTTACTCGAATTGTTGAACTATTAGGGAAAATTGCTTCGGGAAATTGTTTCCTTGATAACATATTGAAACTGAATTACTTTGTAGTTTCGATTTTAATATTGGTTATCTAAAGTGGTATGTGAAACCTTCGTGCTTAACTCTTATAGGTTGTTTACAAGTCTTTTATATTTGTAAGATCCTTTCTGTTTGTCCTTTATTTGCTCGATCCTTTGTCATATTTTGACAAAAAGGGGGAGAAATATATGGAGTAAACAAGTGATTTTTAATCACTAGGAAAAGAAAATTGTGCTTAAACATTATATCTAACGAAAGAGTAAAGCATTGACTAGGGGGAGAAACATGTCATATTGTTGTGTAGTAATTCTTACTACAAAAGGGGAATAACAAAGATGTTCGGATTGAATATTTACCTTGCTTAAATTTAGGAGGAGTAAAAGCTTTTGTTATTCAAATGTCAACAACGGCCTTTATTGATTGAATATATGCAGGTTATTTTGCTGTTGAAAGTTGTAATCAAGCGTGTGAAGAATGAGTTATTTTGTAATTCTTTTAACTCCATATGTAATAAGAGTTTTGTCACTAAAATTTACAAAGGGGGAGATTGTTAGAGCATAGCTCGGTTGAACTCACAAAGCGTTGGTATGTCAAGTTTGGTTGTCATATTTTAGTATCAAAACTCATTTAAAGTCGCTTGATTAAATACTAGAGTCAACTTCGTTTAGGTTAGACTAGAAAGTATGAGAATGTTGAGACATACAAGTATTACTCCGAAGACCTGAAGAATGTGAAGAAGTAACGAACTACAACGACGACATCATCCTTCCACTTGAGGTTAGTAATATTGACTTGAACAGTTTCATTCCTAACGTACTTTTCAAGTCGTGCTATATTGAAAACATAACTGCGAAGCTGTATATACAGTACAAATTGTATATAATACTCTAGTGATGTGACATGATTATAATAGTATGATCATAGTATTAAGGAATTAGACTATGAAGTATGACGCTTATCTTTTGAGCTTCGTTGTTATGACATCAACATAATCTTGTATATGGTGTTATGATTATGCTGAAGATTTCATCTTACAAAACGATGTCTTACATTTTTTTTAAAGAAAGTACATTCATGAACTTGTTTCGTGAATCGAAAGGGAAATAAATAGGCTTATTGGTCCGGCTATTTATTGCATATCTTTGGATGACCAATATTTGTGAGATGGTAGAACCGATCTTAACTCAGGTTATGTATCTTGGTATAACTAATCACAATGCCTAGACTTATGATTTTGTATGACCGGCCCTGGTACTTGGTGTAACCGATCCTTAGTAATCACCATGAGATGGTGTGATCGATCCCTGTAATTAGTGTGACCGATCCTACTAATTGGTGTGACCCATCATAAGTGTTATGTGACCGATTCTTTTAATTGGTG
Source organism: Papaver atlanticum (assembly GCA_023531105.1). NCBI lineage: Eukaryota > Viridiplantae > Streptophyta > Magnoliopsida > Ranunculales > Papaveraceae > Papaver > Papaver atlanticum. The sequence goes on from JAJJMB010004060.1 coordinate 668,925, forward strand.
TAACCGGTCCTGGTAATTGGTGTGACCGATCACAAGTAGTACCATGTGTAGATGGAACCGATCCTTGTAACTGGTGTAACCGATCCAAGTGACTGGTGTGACCGATCACAAGTAGGTACCGTATTTAGGTATAACCAATCCGAACCCATGTATGTGATTTGATATGACCAATCGCATACTAGTCTTGGAATACAGGCAAACCAAACTTGTTTGGAAGTGCGGTACAACCGATTCCAAGAAAGCAAATCCATGTAAATATGAAATAAGGATTTGCAGTGAAAATATGTCAACATACTTTGAACACGAGCAGTAACTCTTATCATTTATTGTTAAAAGATATTACTTGGTACTCAAGGTGATCCTGTGCCGATATAAATTAAAAATCTTTTAATTAAGGTTTTTGGTTTTATATGCTTTAATTACCAGCAATTAATGCATAGCTCTAAAGAATAAAAATTAGTAATGTGCATTTACTAATTGGAGATTTTCTATTGGGAGATTTAGGAAATATTGGACAAGCATTTATTGGAATTATGAAAACACGAATTTTGACATTCATTGTATACCTTGAGAATATTTTCGGTTTTGAAAATTCCTTAGTGACCAAACAACCTTGGTATATAAATACCTAAGTTTGCATTTCTAGCAAACTATCCTAAGAGCCAAGCAAACTTCATTTCTTGTTGTTTCTGGTGGAGCCGTCTAATCGGAGAGGAAAGTATCCTAATTAGGTGAAATCTCTTACGACCGCTCGTTTAAAGACTTATGTGGGATTAAGAAGCTCTACGAGTACCGTTGGTGGGAAACTAGATTATTGCAGTGTTATTAGTTTTCGATTTGATTTGATTGACTAACGTTTGTTGAAACTTTAATTGCACCTAGTTTGTTTATGCTTGAGAATCTTCTCTTCTGATATAAGATTCACTCAGACTAGATCAAAGTATTGATGGGATCTTTAGAACTATTGTTAGATCTAAAGACATCTTATGATAATCCATTGTTAACATACCCCGTTTTATGTGTGATTGATCACAAGAGATTCAAGTGGTGTTGTGCAGGTTTTGAAGATAAAAGAAGATTTGAAGACGAGGAAGATTTCTTATTAGTTTTCGTATCTTGTGAATTTTGTGCACAAACCTAGATTGGATGGGATCCAACTAGAATCGATTTATCTTTGATAAATGTGATTGATTAGTTGTGTGAGATCGGAAATTATCATTTGGTGATATTCTTCAATATCCGAATATGGTAATTGTAAATCTGAATCTAAGTTATTGATTCAGATTGATCTAAACCTGACAAAGGAGTTTATTAGATTAAATATAAGATCCTTTGTTTAACTCATATCACTAAGATTGAATAGAGTTGATACCAAACATATTCTTCCTTTACTGTTTGGAATACGATCCAGAGGAATAGTGATTCACATGCGTGACTCTAGAAGTCGAAGGCGCAGGGATACTGAGGGAACTAAGTAGCTAGGGGTAGTCTGCAATCTGTCTCAACTATACGAAGTTGGTATTATATTTTGTATAGCGGCTTAATTCTGAGAGTATTCAAAACTGGACTAGGTCACGGGGTTTTTCTGCATTTGCAGTTTCCTCATTAACAAAATCTTGTTGTGTCATTTAGTTTTCTATTCCGCAATTATAATTAAAAGTAAATTACACAAGTACATTAACTCCATAATACTTGATAGTGATCCTATAAAGTTTGGTTATTACCGAACCTATTATCAAGTAACACACTTTGTTGTCTTATTGTCTCGATCTTGTATCCATAGTCAATCACACAAGTCATCTTGTTGTTGTATTGTCTCGATCTCGTATCCATAGAAAATCACACGAAGTGTGAACCGAATCGTCATATTGTCTCGACTCTGTCCATAGACGATCACGTTCGTTAGAGGACTTATAGGTTTATAAATAAAAGATTATGGTGTATTCTGGTACCCTCATCTTTTTAGGGCATACTGATGTGCGTTTTAATTGTAGTAAAAATAGTGGTGAAAAGGTTTGATGCTCGAACTTGTGAAGGATTCTTTTAGACTCAAATTAACTAAAATAAAATTGTATCAAATTATAAAAAAGACACCGAGACTTTGGATTCCACCATTGACCAATTATTTGATAAATTCTAATCAATATTCATGCAATATTTTTCTTTAAGTTGACTCTAATATTTGCCTCTAATATGGTTCTTGAAGTAATAATTGTAAGCACGAAGCATGAAACATCAAAAGTATTAAAACTAAGCATGTCCCATCAAAACACTTCACAACTACTCAATAAAAACCAATTTTTCTTTTAAATTCTATGCAAAAAAATCATGTAAAATAATTGCAATAAATAATAAAAATAGAATTATACCACTTTTCATGGAACAATGGCTTCCTCCGTTGCCTCGGCTAAGAGGTTTAGCTCCTCATATTAATCTCTTGCTCAAAATACATCTTTGGTGTTCAAAAGTTGATTAAAAGAGTGAAAAGTTCTAAACAGCGGGTTTTGTAAATAATATAAGTGTTACAGAACCTATTTCTACCGAGAAATTGTTGCGACCAGAAGATAACTGTTGCAAAAATTGTTACAAAAGGTTTAAAGTTTGAAAGTTACGGTCACAGAATCTGCGACTTTCTTTTTCTGCTGTTTATGTTCTTCTTCTTCTGCGGCCACGGCTTGCACCAGCAGAAACGTGATTTCTTCCAATGGTTTTTCTAGCTTCTCTAAGGCTCTAAACTTCCACTAACTTCTTCCTTTTCTTCCTAGGACCCTAACCAACCCTTTTATACATAGTAGAGCAAAGAAAATTCGAGAATAAACTTGGTTTTTTCGTCCACAGCACGTTAAGTTATTTCTTTTTTTTCTTCTGTTTCACGTGCATTCGATTGTCCAAACTCCTCCCTTGATAGAAACAAGTCCTTAATAAGAGTTTCCTTCCTCTTCTTCACGTAAATTTCTAAAAAATAAACCAAGAAACTTCCCAAAAATAGAACGTGATATTTTAACCATTTTTCGCTTCCAATTCGAGTTCTAGCCACTTTGGATCCATTCCAACACCCTTACCTCGCCTGTTAGGTCCATAGGAACAAACCCAATCAAATTCAGCCCTTTAATCTCCCTAAAAATCGATCAAAAATTCATCCAAAAAAAATCGGCTGTTTTCTGAAAATTTTCCCGCCAAATTTCTGTTTTTTAAAACGTGAAGAAATTTGTCCTCCCCCTATCCAGTCTCGGTCTGTGCTTAGCAGCTGCTTGGAAATGGGTTACCCCTTATCCAAAATGAGAGTCCGAATAGCAAATGTCCTCCCAGGAACCTTTAGCAACTTTTCGAGCCAATTTTCCCGCAAAAGCCTATTCCTCCAAAATACACCTACAAGGGATAAAATACCAAAATTAGTACAAAAATGGGTACTAACACTATACATAAAAGAGATGAAAATAGACACATAAATGCATCTATCACATACTTCGACGAAGTCACCGTTTACCGTGGCGTTTTGTTTTTTAAGGGATGAGAAAGGACCTAGTTACATTTAGGAATTACAACAAGTTAAGACAACCTTCCGAGGTGATGATATTCATGGGTTATAGTGACCGACAATGAAGTCCCATTGATGAATGCAATAAAGGAAGTGTTCCCATTAGCACATAATATGCTTTGTACGTTCCATTATGGTGCAATTTGATGAATAGGTGCAATCCAATAATTTGTCCACCCAAGAGAAAATGATATGATGAGATTAAGAAGCTACGGGAAGATGAACGAGCGGATACAAAAAAGGAAGTTGATAAACAATACGAACTAAATTACGTTAAATGGGTTGCTTTCAACGGTGAATGGGATTCATTGTGTTGGTCTCTCACCAAGGATGAGTATTATCTAAATCTTGCGGAGTTAATCGAGCATTGGGATACTCCCGATTACCCCAATGTTGTATCGTATGTTCTTCGGCAATGGTTGGAACCACACAAACAGAGGTTTGTTTAAGCCAAAACCAACCACTATAAACAGTTGGGAAATTAAGCAACAAGTTTGGAAGAGTCGGCTCACCATCGGTTGAAGAAAAATCTTTTTGGATGTGTTGATAATTTTGTAACCGTGTGGAATGCTATGGAAAATAACTTCAAGCGCGAAATTGATAAAATTAAAGAGAAGTTCTTAAAAAGTCGTATCTTCAAAATTACCGGAAAATATGTGAATCACCCATTGTTCAAGGGAATCCATTACAACGTATTTCGAAAATATATGAAGTTGTTTATTATAGAAATCGAGTTGATTGGTAAGTGGGAAACCAAGTGGGATGAGGTGTGTGTTAGTAACATGAAGAAGTCTATGGGACTCCCTTGTCGCCATATGATACTTAACTACGAGCATGGCGTAACCCCTTTAAGCAACATTGATCCATTTTGGAAGCATCTAAGTTTCATCCCTCCTCCAAATGGAGAAAATGTCGGAGAAGACTTTGGTGATAAGGAAATGGGAAGAACCATCAAAGAGATGTATCGAAGCATGAACAAACTCCAAAAACAAATCTTTTGGGACGACATGAGGACAATGATATATCCACAAACTTCGAAGAATGTTCATGAACCGGAAAAAAGGAAAACGCAAAGGTAGGCCAATCTCCAGAGAATCCAAAAAAAAAAACTAAAAGAATATGCAAGGTGTTCGGTAAGAAGAAAAGTGACCAAAACGCAAATACTAGAGATCCTTTGGCCCATGAGTACACCGTGGCAAAGTACTTGGAGAAATCTAAGAAACGAGGTAAGAGTATTGAGGCGAAAGGCGAAACAAGTGAGCAATATTTGAAGAAAAAAGGTGTGATGTGTCCTGATGAGTGCCAAATAGTGCATATTTGTACACCTTTTTATTGGAAATTATCTCATCTTTCATGCTTTAAAATCATATATCATCACAAATTCTGTATTTTCATTGTTTTCAAGAATAAATACTTTTACTAATTAACTTTGTGTTTTTAGGTATTAAATAAATCTTGGATGAATGGAGAAGCCAAAAGAGCGAAGAATTGGTGACTACGGAAGAGAGACAACAAAGCTCTCGCTAGAAGGCAGTGAAGAATGTTGTTTGCACCTCATCCACAAGTGAAGAATGTCGCTTGCACGACCCAAAACTAGAAATGGTCTTGATATATTATCTTTGAATAAGATCTTCCAAGAGATAAAACCCAAGATCAAAGACCCAAACCCGTTTCCATCCTGATATGTCAGATTTGATATAACTGCTAAGCATCAACCGCATCTCCACATAGTACATAAGATTTTGCTGCTCCTGCTCAACACCCTAGCATCCTATTTTCTCCCTTAATCGAACAAAAACCAAACACACCTTCACATCACTTCCATTTTCTCTCCAGACTCTGCAATTCGACCATTTCACCTCCATCAATCAATTCCCCGACCATCTATGATCACAACCACCTTATGCAACTAAACTCTTAATCTCTATATCTCTCAATCTTATATTTTCCCTTGTCAAGAACAGTAACCCTAGAAGCTATGATTAAGAGAGATAAGATTAGGGTTATCTTCAATAGTTGGAAAATTAGGCTTGCAGAGATGAATTGAAGTAGGGGTTTGTCAGAGAAACGCGTTTTTGGTGAGTGGGTCTCTGTTAATTATTAAATTGAAACTCAATTGGGAGAAGTTGTGTATAAATAGAGAGGATATTGTGATGTAAAACTGATGTCCGGATTAGCCGGTACACCAAGCAGTAGATTTATTTTCAGTATTATCATGTTCTGATTTCATAGTTAGGGTTTAGATGAAACCATTAATCTTTTGCTAAGTTTGATTCATGTTCTGATATTGTTCTTGTTGTGCTTTAATGTTTTGGATAAATATAATCTGAGCAGTTCAGCATTTTGCTCACATATTGTATGCCATGTATCTATTGTAATTAGAACAACAATATGTTGATTTTGCTAAAGGTTCCAAGCGACATAATGGGTGTGCAATCACTCATGTAAGGCAAAGGTTATTGGGGAAAGTAAAGGAGAATCCGGCCTTTTACAAGAAAATGTTGTGCGATGGGGAGGTTAGTCTCAACGATCAGTTTGAAAGGTATCAACGTCGTCTTCACGGGGACAATACGATCACAACGGATTATTGGATGAGCATTCCTATATGTGCGAACTTAATCGCCGACGCATTTATTAATTGTATTGTCCAGTTAGATGGGGAGAATATTTTTCATTATTTTGAATGGTTTAATGATTTGTTGATTGAGTGTCCACACCATGGATTTGAAAAGTGGAGACTAGTTATTATCCTCTATGAGGGATTAGACTTTAAGTCTCGATCCATGGTTGAATCTATGTGTAATGGTGAATTTATTGATAAAAATGTGGATGATGCATGGTCATTTTTAGATGATATTGCAGAGAAAACCCGTCAATGGGAATCCGTTAGGGAAACTAAGACATTATCATATGCTAGGAGTGATCTTCATGAGAGGGAGTCTGATTTTGAATCTGATATAAACATGACATGTATGGCTAGGAGAGTCGAATCTCTAGAGAGGGGCAAAAATGAAAATGCTTTTGTCCATAACTCATGCATCCAAACTTAACTTCATGTTTGTACCTTATGTGATAACACAAACCATTTAACTAAAAATTGCCCTGACTTCCAGTCTAAAGTGCATCATGTTGATGCTCTCTGTCATAAGAAAGAGAATCATCCCTACCCACAAACTAGTGTTCCGGTACATACAATTGATAATCATGTTAATTATGAGCTTAAAATGTTTGTTTCTCCAAAGGAACTCAATTTTGAAAATAGTGCTTCTTACCCTTTTGTTAAAAATGTTAACACATATTCACCTGATTCAGAAGCAGATGTACAGGTAGGAAACACTAATGGTTTGGACAGGGTAAGCTTTTCATGCATTTTTGATGACGATGAAGATGATATGTTATTAGAAGAGGTTGTAAATTATGAATATAGAATTGCAGAGTTTTGCGACTCTGGAACATTAGAACACATTGTAGAAACATCCACTGGTAAATCCTTTGATCCTCATTCATCTCAGTCTTTATATGCGCATGAAATTGATACTGATTTGGGTCTTATGCAACTGTTTTGTGAAAGGAAACATGCTGCACAACTTGTGTGTAACTCAGGGAAGGATGAATTGCTTATGGACACCAATAATCTTATGCATAAAAATAACCTTGATGTGTCTGAGTCCCTACCTAGGTCACAGTATGATGTCTCTTATGATTTGTCAATGCATGAGAATAAATATTTTGATGATGTTGATTTTAAATTTGGGTTTGATGATTTATTCAATGACTTTGGGCATGATACTGCTATTCTTGTTTCTGACTTGGGAAAAACTGAACTGCGTTGTGATACTTTTGAGCCTGAACATGCATAAAACTTAGACGCATCTAATTTTCTTCCTAGGTCATATAATGTTGGTCTTGCTTCTGACCTGGGTATTGTTCTTGTAGAATGTGTTAAAACCAAGTTGTTGACAGTTTCCAACCTAGGTTTAGAGTTATGTGCATCTCAAATTCTGTTGGACTTTTTGTCCACTAAATATCCTGTTATTGAGATGCCACATATGGAATCTCCACTTGTTTCTCTACCCTACCCCGACAAAGTCTATTTTGAATTAGACCTTGTGCATGATGAACCCCTAAAATTGCAAGATTTTATGTAAAAAAGTGTATCTGTTGAAAAATCCAGGTCCGTGGGTAACTCATTTTTTCTGGCAGCCTCACTTAAAATCTTGTCATGTTATAATTGTATGAGGCTACTAAAATCTTTACATGCTGTCTTTTGGGTTGATCCTCAACTTTTTAGATTGTTGGTTTATGGTGAATGTTTCTTGTATATAATCCAGTAGGTAATTATAATTTCTTGCCTTTTCTTGTATATATGTGTGTTAATCCAATGTGACGTCTGCTGATTTCCTGTTAGATTATAGTCTTGAATAATGCAGTTCTAATCTTGCTTTCGCCGACATCTGGTAATCTCTTCCCTTTTCTCTAATCAACATGGTTCTCATGGTATGCTACTGTTTAAATTCTTATCAGCTTTTGAAACATTGAGGACAATGTTAGATTTAGGTTTAGGGGAGTATTTTGCATTTAGAGTGTTTAGTCTTTTCTTTGCACATTTTAGATAAAAATTTAAAATTTCCAAAATAAATAAATAATAAATATTTTCATAAAACCTCCAACTTGTAGAGATCTTAGAGTCACTAGCATGCTTCTAGATATGTTTGCATAGAGAGTCTGACTGAAATAACTGAACTTGAAAGAACTAGAGAACACAATCGGGTTTCTTAATTGTTTGAGCGTTAAAGTTGGATTTAACCATGCCAGTGGGCGAATTAGGTGCAGAAAAGTTATTTGGTATTAGAGTTGTGATCACCTTTAGTGGAGACTACCTATTTTTACATCAAGCGAGGCACCGACCTTCAACTCTTTGTGACTATCTAAAAAGTCATTTCAGAGTGTGTGTCACCGTACGTTAATTCCGGGTAGGAATGGTGAGCTACCCAACTTCGCACCACTATTTTTGATCTCTTGAGTGCTAATTCCGTCAATGATGAGGATGACGTCTAAAGACGAAAAATCCTTCTTATATTTGCAGTTAGCACCATTCTCTCTCTCTCTCGACAACATCAACAGATCCATAGAAACACATCATCAACAACGAGCAGAGCAACGTCAGATTCTATGAAGAAAGATTGAAATAGTCAGAGGTTTACATGCAACAATATAAGGAAGAGTAAAAATTCATATCCAAAAGATACAATAAAAAGAGCAGAATTCCTTATACAAGTTTGAAGACTTGTTCACAAGAGCGAAGAAAACCAAAAGAAGATAAGAAATAGTGAATTTTATGAAATGAAGAAAATACAGGTTGTGAAGAATTGAGTGATAAAGTGCTTCATCCATGGCTTTAGTAGTCTCATTATTTAATTTGTTTTCTTATTTTCAGGTTGTATTTATGTTTTCATCTAAAAAAAAGGGAAAAAAATGATTAACCTAAGGGCAGAGTCGTCATCATGCTAGGCCGTTGGTGTTCAAAAAAACAAAAAAACAAAAATCTCAATTACTGTAGTTCATTTTTAGTTTTTTTTAATAAACATCATGGTAAATAAGAAAAATTTAAGAGAAAGTTTCAAGCAACAAGGAAATTGAAGAAAAGAATCAGAAATTGTCAAGGTTCTATGAAGTTCAGAAGTTTATCATCAACAGTTGAAGATCGAAGACTGAAGACGAAGACGTTTCTATGGATGCTGGGAGAGTGGTGTTGATTCCTGATCAGATGTGAAGGTAAGTGAGTACTCCCATCCTTGCTAATGGTTGATTTCCTTTTTTAGAGATCATCAGAAAAAGATTCTTATCCCCACAATTTTGTGGAGTCTCCAGAAGGTTCTCCTTCCCACCATTCAACGTGTGCAGGATTTCTCTCTTTATTCCTTCCTGCACAGATGAGAGACTAAAAAAACGGTATTTTTGAGTGCAATTATCATAAAACCCTATTGTTGAGGCATAAGTCGAGGCTTGTGATCACTCTTGAACCCGAATTCTTTCATATGGATGCTTAGGAATCTGATACGCTCTGAAGTTGGAGAAGGATTTGTGGGTACACCTCTGGTAAACCCTCACGAGACTACAACTCGTCCACTAGGGACACCCATGGGTTTAAAGGCTTATTGCATTCACTAAATGCATTCGAGAGACCAGCGACAGTGGTATAATTAGGATTTCTTAATTTCTGTTTCACTTGAGGACAAGTAAAATTCAGGTTTGGGGGTATTTGATGAGTGCCAAATAGTGCATATTTCTATGCCTTTTTATTGGCAATTATCTCATCTTTTGTGCTTTAAAATCATATATTATCCAAAATTCTGTATTTTTATTGTTTTCAAGAATAAATACTTTTACTAATTAACTTTATGTTTTTAGGTATTAAAATAAAGCTTGGATGAATAGAGAAGCCAAAAGAGCGGAGAATTGGTGACTATGGAAGAGATTCAACAAAGATCTCATTAGAAGGCAGTGAAGAATGTTGTTTGCACCTCATCCACAAGTGAAGAATGTCGCTTGAACAACCCAAGATCTTCCAAGAGATAAAACCCAAGATCTAAGACCCAAACCCGTTTCCATCCTGAACCGTCAGATTTGATATAGCTGCTAAGCATCCAACCGTATCTCCACATAGTACATCAGATTTTGCTACTCCTGCTCAACACTCTAGCATCCAGTTTTCTCTCTTAATCGAACAGAAAAAAAAAACACATTCATAACACTTCCGTCTTCTCTCCAGCCTCTGCAATTCGACCATTTCACCTCTATCAATCAATTCCCCGACCATCTCAAATCACAGCAACCCTATGCAACTAAACTCTTAATCTCTATCTCTCTCAATCTTATCTTTTCCCTTGTCAAGAATAGTAACCCTAGAAGCTATGATTAAGAGAGATAAGATTAGGTTTATATTCAACAGCTGGAAAATTAGGCTTGCAAAGATGAATTAAAGTAGGGGTCTGTCAGAGAAACACGTTTTGGTGAGTGGGTCTCTGTTAATTATTAAATTGAAACTCAATTGGGAGAAATTGTGTATAAATAGAGAGGAGATTGTGATGTAAAACTGATTCCCGGATTAGCCGGTGCACCAAGCAGTACATTTATTTTCAGTATTTGCATGTTCTGATTTCATAGTTAGGGTTTAGATGAAATCATTAATCTATTGCTAAGTTTGATTAATATTCTGATATTGTTTTTATTGTGCTTTAATGTTTTGGATAAATATAATCTGAGCAGTTCAGCATTTTGCTCTCATAGTGTATGCCATGTATCCATTGTAGTTAGAACAACACTATGTTGATTTTGCTGTGAATAGTGTTTAACTGATTGTTGTTCAATCCCTTGACTAGTTGTGCTTTAATCAAACGGTTAGTACTTCGGAGGGACACCTTAGTTGCGATTAGAATATCCATATCAGGATTTTTTAATCATCTAAGTGATTGAACTGCGGTTAGTTCTTTTGTGAGCGGACAACTAGTACTAGGATTAGGTAATTATCTTAGTGACACGAAACCATCCTCCTGAACCTACCCTTTGATGTGCAGCAGACTAGAATCTTCACTTCTATCTGAATAGTCGGCAGAGCCTAGAAGTTCACCGATTTCCATACAAGGGACAAGAGTAGTATTGAGACGGCATTAATTTAGCATATAGGTTAAGCGGTGGATTCGATTTCCCTAACACCCTAGTTATCTGCTTGTTTAGCATACTCTTTGCTTTTGCATTTGTTTATTGAAACACTGTTAATCATCTAGTCGTATCGATAACCAAAACCATTGGTGTTACTCTCAGTTTAGAATCAGTTTTAATAAGAATGTAGCTTCCAATTACACCCACCTTGTCCCTGAAGATCGACCTGTGCTTTCCCTGTGTTGCATATCGACACTGTGCACTTGCAGTTATCATTGTAGGCTTGTTTACAGTCCTACCATGTCCATCGCCACCAAGCCAACAATCTTCCCGAGACGTGAAGTTTAAGGCTTCAATGTGCCCCTTCCAACGAAAGCGTCAACCAAGTGATGATAAGCAAACATTTATTAATAAAGACTAATTGAAAGAGCTACCTTTATACATTAGAGAATACGTCATATCCACTGACGACGTCCCTCCGGATGGTAATTGTGGTTTGCATGTTGTCGTACAACAACTAGGGCCTTTAACTGAAGGTTCCGACCGGCATAATGGGTGTGCAATCACTCATGTAAGGCAAAGGTTGTTGGGGAAACTAAAGGAGAATCCGTCCTTTTACAAGATAATGTTGTGCGATGGTGAGGTTAGTCTCAACGATCAGTTTGAAAGGTATCAACGTCGTCTTCATGGGTACAATACGATCACAACAGATTATTGGATGAGCATTCCTATATGTGCGCACTTAATCGCCGATGCATTCAATTGTGTGGTTCATTATTTCTCAAAATATGTTAGTTTTACATTCACCCCAAAACAACCGTATTTGTCGAGCAACTAGACAAAGGAGATTGGTGATTGCATTGATCAACAACAACCACTTTATAGGCCTCCGGTTACAACCCGATTGTCCATTGCCTCTGATATCCGGAACCTCTTATTGTCCATGATTTAACCCTGACATAATGTTGGGTTGGTTTATTATGTATGAGCACAACATAGAGATGTGGAAAGCTTTAAAGAAGTCGGACGAAATTGTACATGAAGGTCAAATTGTTCTCTAGGAGGATTAAATGACACATGTAATGATACTAAGTATGCTTATGAATCAAATATTATATTTTTTGAAGTGTGGTATTGTTTATTTGGTTAATTTTAGGATATTTTTGAGTTTACAGATATAAGTTCGGTTAGAATTAAGGATTACATAGATTGCCGAACACCAAGTTCGGCTACCTATGAAATTTGCGATTTAGCTGAACTTTTAGTTCAGTGACCTTGGTCGAATTTCACAGGTAGCCGAACTTCCCTTTTTGTATGATCAATGGAAGTTCAGGTTGTAGAGTACAGTTCGGTAACTTGTAAAAAGGTAACAGGAAACCGAACTTTGAGTTCGGTTTCTTGTTTATATTTGCTAGGTTGCTGAACTTTTGGGTGGCAGCCCTAACATCATTTATTGCGAATTTTTAACTTGACCCAATTATTATTGCTCACTCAACGGCTTTTTTTTTTTTGTTAAAGTAGTCGTTGGGTCTACAATTTCTATAAAAGGAAACATGTCCCTTTCAAAATCTCTATCTCACTCACCTATCCCTTTCAAGTTATTCACTTATCTTTTTATTCTTATTCACCATCTCTTTATTCTCTTTCATCCATCTCTTTCAAACACCAAAAATGGCTCATCCGTTCAATAATGATGAAGATGATGCTATTGTTAGATCGTGGATTACTTTTACGAAGAACGACTACGAAAGAGAGTACTATAACTTTCTTGACCACGAACATAGCCAAGATATGTACCTTAATATGGATCAAACATCCGATGCTTGGTGGGACCGTATATATACGATTTTTGAGGCATTAGATGGAAATATCCATAGTGGGACGCAACGAATCGTGAAGAGTATATTTGATGAGGTATTTAGAGAATGTGTGGCCGTGAAAGATGAAATTTAATCCATATTTGGTCGTTATTCCGGTGCAAGGGGTACCGAAAGAGTACGTATGTCAATCAATAGTTTTTTGGTTATTTATTTGAATAATGCTAACTTATAATTGATTCAGTTTTCCAGTGGTGTGCGGCTCTCGACGGATATGAAACCAAGTATGGCAAAACATTTTTGCATTCCGATCCCTATCACATTTTGGAAGAAAGCATCTTTCCATATAAATTATATGAATAAGTGTTTCTAAGGAAATTTTAATGTAGTAAGCTTTTAATTTCAATTCCTTCAATTTTACTCTATATTAGATGTATATTTCTTTTAGATTTAATGAAATGCACTTTCATCTTATTTTTTGATGAATTTTTGGATATTTTTAACTTTGAAATTTGAGTTTACAGATAGAAGTTCAGTTACGAACTAAAATTACACGACACTGCCAAACTATGCAAAAGAAAACGAAAAATACTAATAATAACTTACAAAGTTACTAAAACTTAATTAAAAGATTAAAAGACATGGTATACATATATGGTTAGCATCCTTAATATCCGAAACGCGCTACGAAAAAGTCTTTAAGGATGCGGAAATGATCTTCATAATCAATCTTGCTAGAAGATATTAATGAATTGTTGACAAAGGCTCTTATGTTTAATATAATAAACTCCTTTGTCTGGTTTAGATCAATCCGAATCGGTAACTTAGATTCAGATTTACAATTCTCGGATTCGGATATTGAAGAACATCACCAAATGATAATTGTCGATCTCATGCAACTAATCAATCAAGTTTATCAAAGATAAACCGACTCTACCTGGATCCCAGCCGATCAAGGTTTGTGCACTAAATCCACAAGATACGAAAATTAATAAGAATTCTTCTTCGTCTTCAAATATTCTATTGCCTTGAAAAACCTGCACAACAACACTTGAAACCTCTTTTGATGAATCACGCACAGAACGGAGTCTGTTAACAATGGATTATCACAAGATGTCTTTAGATCCGAAGATGGTTCTAAAGATCTCATCAATACTTTGATCTAGTCTGAGTGAATCTTAAATCAGAAGAGAAGCTTCTCAAGAATAAACAAACTAGATGCAATCAAAGTTTCAACAACCATTAGTCAATCAAATCAATAATCGAAAACTAATAAAACTGCAATTATCTAGTTTCCCACCAACAGTACTCGTAGAGCTTCTTGATCCCACAGAAGTCTTTAAACGAGCGATCATAAGATAATTCTCCTAATTAGGGTACTTTCTTCTCCGGATAGACAGCTCTACCAGAAACAACATGAATGAAGTTTGACTGGCTCTTAGGATAGTTTGCAAGAAATGCAAACTCAAGTATTTATAGATCAAGGTTGTTTGGACAACAAGGAAATTCCAACACCAAAAATATTCTCAAGATATGCATTAAAGTACCTAAATTCGGTTTTCCTATTCCCAATCAATGTTGACCAATATTTCCGAAAACTCTCATGGAAAAACCTTCTAATATTAGTCTAGCACATTAAGTAATAATATATTCCAGAAGATATGTTTTAAATGCTGGTAATTAAAACATATATGATGAAAGTCATAATTAAATGCTTTTCACTTTTTATGACCAGGGATCACCTTTAGTATCAAGGAATATCTTTGAATAATAATTGATAAGAGTTATGTACATGTTCAAATATGTCGACATCTTGAAGTTTTTTAGCAAACCCTAATTCCATGCTTCACACAAAATATACAGAGATATGTGAAAATTGGAAACTCAGTTTTGCATCTTGGGATCGGTTGTACCAACCTCACAATGTAAGTTGTGATCGGTTATACCATTTTTCCAAAATCAGGTTGTGAACGGTTACACCTTGCTTCCCATAGGTAACTTGTGATCGGTTACACCTTACATCTTGAGTTAGCTTGCGATCGGTTACACCTTTCTTCCCAAAGGTAGCTTGTGATCGATTACAACTAACTTCCCAATTCATCTTTTGACCGGTTATACCTTGGTTCCCAAAGTAACTTGTGATCGGTTACAACTTGCTTTCCAATATAGCTTGTGATCGGTTACACCTTGATTTCCAATGAAGCTCATGATCGATTACAACAAACTATATTATATAGGCTATGACCGGTTATACCATAAATCTCAATAAGTTAAGATAGGTTCTACCAAAGTCATCTTCCATTGGTCATCCAAAAGATATTCAATGAATAGCAAGACCAATCATGATTTTCTTTCGATTATGAAACAAGTTCATAAATGTACTTCCTTTAAACAAATGTTATAAAACATTGTTTCCTAGGGTGAAATCATTCTTATATAATGCACACATAATCAAATAACTATATACAATAAATTATGTTGATGTCGTATTTATGAAGTTCCAAAAGATAAGCGTTTATACTTTGTAATATGTTTTCCTTGACACTTTGATCATACTATATATTATGACCAAGTCACATCACCAGAGTATTATATATAATATATACAGCTTCGCATGTTATGTTTTCAATATAACACGACTTGAAAGATACGTTAGGAATGGAAACAAGATCAAGTCAACATTACTAACCTCAAGTGGAAGGATGATGTCGTCGTTGTAGTCGTTATTTATTCACATTCTTCAGGTCTTCGGAGTAATATTTGTACGTCTAAACATTCCTTGACTTTATAGTATAACCTAAACGAAGTTGACTCTAGTATTTAATCAAGCGACTCTAGATGAATTTTGATACTAAAATATAACAACCAAAATTGACATACCAACGCTTGATAGGTTCAACCGAGCTATGATCTAACAGTTTTTTGAACTTGTACACACTACAAATCAACATGCTACAGAGAATATTTCGGCTAGCTGGAAAAATTAGTCAGAAAACCGAACTCTTAGTTCGGCAACCTGTCAAATTACCCAGGTAACCGAACTTTTGTTCGGTGGCCTGCGAAAAATTAATCGAAAACAAAGTTCGGCTACCTGTCCAATTTTTGCAGGTCACCTAGCAAAAAGTTTGGTTTCCTATGCTATTTGACAGGTTGTCGAACTAGAAGCTCGGTTTTCTGTCTAATTTTTCCAGTTAGCCGAAACATAAAATTCAAACACAACCCCAATTAAAACAAATATAAAAGTGTAATACATACCAAACTACGAAATTCCTTAACTAATTGTTTAAAACACATAAACATACGAAACTAAACCATACGAAATACATAACTAAGATGTTTTATGAAACCACAACCATATGAAATCACTGACGACCACTACGAAGAACTCTTTTACTTCCTCGTTGAGTACGAGCTTTATGTTGAACTTCCTTCTCACTTTGTATTTCATCTCCTCCACCGGTTACTTCCACCGTGGAATGAACGGCGCGACTTGAACCTTCTCCTTGTTGTCGACCCATCTTCAATGGCTTAGACCGACTTGGATCCACAATGTTTTTGGATATAAGACCGTCCCACTGGCTGTAGAGGTCGGTTTGTTCCTGAGTCGACATCGACTCTCCACTACGGATTTTGGTCAGCATTTTGTTCAACAATTTCTTACCCTTCTTCACCTGATTTTAATTAAACTATTTTCAATACTTTGTAACAACTTGAAGTATAAAGAGAAGATAGTTTCTGTTAGAGCACTGCTCGGTCGAACTCACAAGCGTTGCTATCCCAAGCTTGTTTGTCAATGTTAGTGATCAAAGTATAAGTATTGATTTCTAGTCTACTTATAGTTATGTCTCGGACTAGGATAGATTTAGTTGAGCATTAGACTTCACGGCGTTCATCAATTGAACACGAAGAACTACTAAGGCGAGCTTGTGGAACTTCATAAACAAAAGGTATGTGGAGACTAAAACTCATCTATCACTTGGAAAGTCTATTTCTACTCTATCTCCTATATTGAGACATAAGTCGTATTACTATATGGGATTCTTGAAAAGAAAAAAAAGGAATGTAAGAAAACCAAGAGTTGTTCCGTCTAATCAACAGAAGTTCTCTGGGATTCTTGAAGAGATGAAGGAAACAAGAAAGGAGATTTAGGAAATAAATGCTTTTGTTTTTAGGACTCTCAAAATTCAGAAGGCCCTGGTTCGACATCAGTCTAAAAGGTTTGTTGGAATTAACTCCTTTCTTCATGAATCCTATGGCTGTTGACGATAAGGAGTTCGGGGACGATAAATATTTTTTTAGAGGTCTTAATGTTTAGGAAACTTCTTATGAGAATTTATTCTTGTGTTTTTAAGAAGGATAACTAGGGTTTGGAATAGCCATCATTGTGAGTACACATAGCTATTGCCAACGTTTTCATCTTGCAATGTTTTTAGATTTATTGGTTTAAATTCTAAAGTTTATTTGGAAGATGATTTTTGCAGTATTAATCTTTATGGTTTTATATATTGCAAATTGTTATGGGTTATGTTGTTTACGTCCGTGAACCTTGATTGTCCCATATTTGTTCAAAAGTTAACTCTATTATATGTCGGTATGAAAGTATTGATAAAAGATAGAATGAACTTTTGAATGCAAAAGTTAATCCTTTTATGTCATTATGCAAATATTGATGGAAGAAAGGATGAACTTTTGTTTACAAAGATGAAGTCTATTATATGTCATTGTGCAAATTGTGATGAAAAATAGAATGAATCTTTGATTATTCCGCGGTATTGGTCCTTTCATGATCCACATCTTTGTGTATATACTGTGTTGCTCCGTAAGTTCTCTTATGTTTAGCATGGCCAATTGAATTGATCATTTTTCTTGTGATTAATTCAATTGTGATTTTTGGATACAAATTCATGTTTTCATGTGATTTGTTAATGTCCAAATAAATCCTTCTTTTATTTTAAAAGTAAGGTCGCTCTTGTTATTCTTTCGGGAATGACATTTTATGGGGAAGAGTTCTTAATTGAACTTGTGCTTAATTGCCAAATATTTGTGGGGAGTGCAGTTGTGGAATATTGTTGGAGTTATCTTGTATCTTTATAAACTCCTTGATGAATACACTAAGCTTCGACTATGTGAAATAATCGAAACAAGTTGGTATGTTATTCTCTTTTGGTCATGAAGTATCTCTATGAAAATTTCATGAGGATCCCACTAGTTTTCGTACCTTTGCCAATTTTTATTGACAAAAAGGGGGAGAATTAATGTGTAGTTCACACTACAAATACATATGGTTTAGGATCATTATGTAAGGGAGAGTGGTTTTCATATTGAGATGAAGTATTGACTAAGGGGAAGTGATACATATCACCATAGTATTGTTGTCAAAGTTGTGATACAATTGGACTTTGATGTTGTATAATGATACTATGACACTGTATAGAAATGATTGAGAGAAACTGTTTTCTCATTGTTATAGCTACGGATCTTCAACAACAATGATGCGGAACTGAACACATTTGGAATCATTGGAGTACTTGGAAGTGACGAAGATTTCGAATAATGTTGAAGAACCAAGGAGATCAAGCATTTGGATGAGGAGCTACAAAGTTTATTTATTTTGTAATCTGTATGTATTGATAGTTTTGTCACTAAAATTGACAAAGGGGGAGACTGTTAGAGCACTGCTCGGTCGAAATCGCAAGCGTTGCTATCTCAAGCTTGTTTGTCAATGTTAGTGATCAAAATCTAAGTCTTGATTTCTAGTCTACTTATAGTGATGTCTCGGACTAGGATAGATTGTGTAGTTGAGCATTAGACTTCACAGCGTTCATCAATTGAAGACGAAGAACTACTAAGGCGAGCTTGTGGAACTTCATCAACAAAAGGTATGTGGAGACTAAAACTCATCTATCACTTAGAAAGTCTATTTCTACTCTATCTCCTATATTGAGACATAAGTCGTATTACTATATGGTTTTAGATTATACACATTTGAGATTTCGATTATCAAACTAGAAATTGAGTTCGCTGCCCCCTTTCTCGAAATATGTAGGCGACCTTTTGCTTCAATCAAGTTCATCTTATATTCTTGACGAAAGTCAAAAGATGATCATGTGAAAATTGCCGAGTAACATCTTACATGGTTTGTGTGATACAATCATTTGGTGTAGACTTGGAATGTTTCGTTATGATTATTTCAATAACTTGAAAATTGCTTTGATGTTAATAGTGTGTGAAAACGGCTATTGTCATCCTCTAAGAAAGTTTCAATGATTGAAATAAGAGTTTAGAACACTTAACCAACATTGGATTATAAACATGTTGTGCAATCTTGCATATATGTGATCCATGTTCGGGAACCATAATATGCATACCCGTATGCGTACCTGTTGGTTTGAGAAGTCCGGGAACCTAAGTGCGCGTACTCGTACGCATACTGGCGTAGGTTTGTGACCGGAATTTTCTGCTGGGTTTGGAGGTATGCGTACCCGTTCGCATACTGGCGAAAACCAAACTTGGTCCGGCTATTCAAGTATGCGTACTCGTTTGCATACTTGAATGGTTAAAGTTCTAAAATCGAGTTTGTTATGAACAAAATACATTTATATAATAAAGAATGCATTCTTTGCAACCCGTGGCTATAATGTTTATGAATTGATTCTAGTGAATCAAAACAATTTTTCTTCGATTGTGTTCTTATATACTTCTATGAGAATATAGCAATTGAACAACTCTTTAACTAGTTTCATTTGAGTCATTTGAACTAGTTATGGTTAAGATGAATAAGGTTGATATGAGAGTTTTCATATAGCTAACCTCGGTTAACTACTATTGAGCCAACATGATGTACACGTTTAGGTACGGTTACATAAACCTAAATGAGGGTTCATTTCATTTGTGTATAACAAGATAAGTTCGATCTAACGGTTGAAAGATATTAGCTTGCATATAATCAGGTTTTCATCTAACGGTGAACATTGAATGAATAAGGTTGATATGAGAGTTTTCACTACCACCAAAACTGCATGTTTTCTGTTTTTGGTTTCCCGCCAAAAACAGAATTTGAATGTGAAGGGGAAAGGTTACCCCTTATCCAGTGGTCGCCCCTTATCCGTTGCTAGAGTCCGCATAACACTCGTCCCTTGGGTTGCATTTTATCAACTTTTCGAGCCAATTTCGCCGCAAAAGCTTATTTCTCCAAAAACACCTACAAAGAGATAAAATACCAAAATAAGTACAAAAATGGGTACTAACAATATACACAATAGAGATGAAAATAGACACATAAATGCTTCTATCACTTTTTCAGTTTCTTACCACATTATCCCATAACTTAAGGGATTCTTCTCCACAAATAGGCATTTCCTTCCGAACTCTCTTAGCCTCCCTTTCCATTTCCTTTGCTTTCTCCCTCTCAGCACGAGCTTGTTGTTGTCTATTTATTACAAGAGGATGACGAATACCTTGATACAACTCCATATAATCTTCGACACATTCATTTGGATCTTCACCTAAAGGTACACAATCAGTCAAAGGTAAATAGTACTTATTTAGGTCAATCCAATGTTTTGTCAAAGGAGTTGGTTCATGGTTTGGGATAAAATAGTTGTCGGTGTTATTTGTTCCTCTAACCACCAAATTGATATTTTCATTCTCCACGTCGGGTATAATTTGGACACAAGTAAGTTGTCTTAGTACTCTCTGTGGATTATACATTGAGTATCCGTTAGGATACCACAATGGTCCATAATAACCCGAGGCCAAAAAAAAACCCTGGACTTCGACTTCATCTACATCATCGGGTACACCTTATGGGTGAAATAACACATCGTTCAATGCCATATTATCCAATTTCTCCCTTAACGAAATCAACTGACTTTATTTGGACTTCTTCTGTGTGTCCAAGAAAACCCCCTTTCCTACTGTAGGATCTCCATAGGGATAAGGTTTCTTCTCTGAAGCCAATTTCAAACCAGGGAAGTGGTCGTACACCCAAACTTTGCGAAAAAACGAAAATATTAACCACATAGATGAAAAATGAATTGGAAGTACAAAATCTTGAAGAATAATATGCTAATTTATAATGTAGAAGGTCACCTGAATAAGAGTTAAGTAGCCTCCAATTTGAGTTGTCTTAATCCTCGACCCTTTGTTCAACTCTCCTTGAATGAATGCAAGAACCCAGTGGCCCAAGAGTAGTTGTTGACCTCATCGAGGTCCTCCAAAAGTTGTAGATAATGTATATCCACCCTATTTCCATAAGTGTCAGGAAAAATAATAGTTCCTAGCTGATATAACCAATAAGTAGTGACATGGTACTTAAGCTTCTCCTCGTCCATCACCAACTTTCCCCGTTTTACCAATTTTGTTGTCCCTTCAAATACTTCCTTCAACTGTACCAACTTGAATTTCTTCAATATCTTCTTCTTGGCTCCATTTGCGTCTTTTGGATTATACTCCTGTCCAGGTTCAGGCTCCTTCATAGAACATCTAAACTCACAATGTGCCTTTCTTGCATCCTATCCTAGACACTTTAGAGCTAATCCTTCAAGAGCTTCATAACGCATCGAGTTGTTGTATCCTTCTCGAAGACATTTACCTTCCACTGATAGGCTAGTGATTCTCATGCAATCATCGGTAGTCATTCCCATCTCACCAAATGGAAGATTCATGGTAGACGTCTCCGGATAATGTTTCCCGAGAAATGCAGACACGGTGACCGCGTCAAATTCTTTATGTGCATAATTGATGGCATTCCATAACATACATTGTTTAACGTTCGCCTGAAACTCGTCACATTCCTTGGAAATATCCCATTTGGGCGCATTTTGACGACGAATAAGACGAACTGCATCGTTATGATCCTACAGAAAGAACATCACAGTATTAATACTTAACGAAACATATGTCCAGAAAATAACCAAACTTGTTTTAATAGTTAAGACTAATACCTTTGTCGCATAGATCTTCGCAGCCATGAGTGTTTGTAGCCAAACAATACATTCCCTCCATCATTTGAAGTACCATAAGTTGGGCTCTTTGGTGACAAACACAAATCAGGATGCGGAATATGTGAATATCAAGGACAAGGCGGCTTCAGCTTCTTTTTATCTTTTACAGGAACAATTTCCTGCACTTTTTCTTCTTCTTCGGACTCTTCCTCTTCTTCAGAGTCTTCCTCTTATTCTCCTCCTTTTTATCCTTCTTCTTCTTCGGACTATTCCTCTTCTTCTTCTCCTCCTCCTTCTTGTCCTTCTTCTTCTTCGGACTCTTCCTTTTCTTCTCCTTCTTTACCTTATCATTCTTCTTCTTCCTCTACATTTTCATCCTCTTCTTCCATATCTTCTTCATCATCTTTTCTTCTTCAATAGCATGATCAATTGTATTATCCATCACCTCTTCATTGACATCTAGGACTACATTACCAACATTCTCTTGGTTGATGTCATCGTGGATAATAACTTCCGGTAACGATCCCCCTCCATGCTTAGCATTTTTGGTACCACGGTTTCGGAAATCTAAGTGTATTCTACCACGAGGGGAGGGAGTTCTGAAATCTTAGTCTAGGGGTGGATTAGCTCTTCTTCCTTTGGTCCTAATGAATGAAAATGAAAGTATTAGCTAAACATAATATTGGCTTATCAAATAAAATATAACATGGAACTAAACCAAACACAACATTTAGTGTCAACATACAAAAGTTAGGTTACCTGGTATAAATTTCGAAGTAATCGAACTATATATTTGGTGTTACCATACTAAAGTTTGGTTACCAACAAAATTTTATCGACAAAAACAAACTCAACTTTTCCTTATAAATAGTGAGTTCGGTTACAAATTATTATTTTTGCGAGCTTACTGAACTACACAGTTTGGTTACCGAAAATTCACCTATTTTACAAGAAGTGTTCTTAATAATAGGAGTTCGGTTACAAAATCTAAGGTTTTCTAAAAATCTCCTGGACGAAATTCTTAATGTAACTACCATTTTTCAATGAATTTTGATGATTTCTAATTAATTTCTTCAACAAAAAGAGAATTAAAAGGAATGGGTATGACAAAAATTACACGCGAATTAGCATATTACTCGAATCTGACCTTTTTTTTCCTCTTGGATGCTCGATTTGGATTGAAGTTGTTTATCAATTTGAAATTGATTTGGGAGATTCGCTATATGTGTGAGTCCCGGACTCGATCCTGGAATTCTTGGAGTCTGCTTTGTACGCATTGTTTATAAACGATTAATTAATCGACGATGAAAAATTTACGAATCGACGATTAATGGACAGTGTCGATGAATAAGAAGAAGAAGATGAAGAGAAGAAGAATTTTGAAAGTTAAACTAATCGGCTAGGTTTATTTAGTGTTTAATTAGTGGGTTATTAATATTAGTCATAACTTTAATTAGGGTAAAGGAAAGATTAGTCATTTCCATTCTTCAGGATACCCCTTATAACCGTAGGTGTAGGGTAGATGTTCTTATCACTTAATGGTCCCCACCAAAATAGGGTGGTGCCCAAAAAATGATTCTTATTTTTCCTACCTTTAATCTAAGAGTCAAGTCAAAGCACCGGAAAACTTACTCAACTGGTAACACTCACCAGAACTTTATGTGTCGAATTACTATCCGCACACTCACCGGAAAAGTGTAAGAAACGTTTTGCTACATGTATACTTCGAAATTACTATCCACATGCCACACACTGCTCGTTAATGCTATGATCCAAGATTTTAAGCATGTTAATTGGGTCGACCGATTGGAGGGTCCGAAGAAAGGGAGTTCCTTTTATATATAGTCATTTTTTTGTAAAATGAAGAGTAATGCGAATGTTCAATTTGATAAAAAGATTGTAAAATTCCGTGTAGCCTTTTTTGGTTATTTTGTCACTAGACAAAATTGGCTCTACACTTTAATCAAATTAGTATAACTATTTAAATTTCCAATTACTATAACTTGGATCGAAAGTATCTTTTTTTTTTAAATGGGTGAAAGTATCATTTTTTTCTGAAACGGAGCGAAAATATCATTTTTTCTGAAACGGAACGAAAGTATCACTTTTCTGAAACGAAGAAAGTACCACTTTTTCTGAAACAGAGCGAAAGTATCGGAGAGTACCACTTTTTCTGAAACGGGGCGAAAGTATCACTTTTTCTGAAATGGGGCGAAAATATCATTTTTTTCTGAAACGGGGCGAAAGTATCACTTTTCTGAAACGGAGAGAAAGTATCACTTTTTCTGAAACGGAGCGAAAGTGTTACCTTTTCTGAAACGGAGCGAAAGTATCACTTTTCTGAAACAGGGTGAATGCATCACTTTTTCTGAAACAGAGGGAAAGTACCATTTTTTCTGAAACGAAGCGAAAGTATCACTTTTTCTGAAACGGGGCGGAAGTATCATTTTTTCTGAAACGGGGCGAAAGTATCACTTTTTCTGAAATGGAGCGAAAGTATCACTTTTCTGAAACGGAGAGAAAGTATCAGTTTTCTGAAAAGGAGAGAAAGTATCACTTTTTCTGAAACGGAGTGAAAGTATCACCTTTTCTGAAACGGGGCGAATGTATCACTTTTTCTGAAACGGAGTGAAAGTACCATTTTTTCTGAAACGGAGCGAAAGTATCACTTTTTCTGCAACGGAGTGAAAGTATCACTTTTTCTGGAACGGAGCAAAAGTATCACTATCTGAAACCGGGCGAATGTATCAGTTTTTCTGAAACGGAGCGAAAGTACCATTTTTCTGAAACAGAGCGAAAGTATCACTTTTTCTG
>JAJJMB010004060.1:702733-820648 GCA_023531105.1 Papaver atlanticum
TTTACTTTGACTGTAAAACATGCTATCTTTTACAACTTTAAAATTACGAGTTGTCAATCTACAGTTGTAGATTACTATTTTTCCCGTAGTGGATCTTTGGGGTCACGGCGCCCTCCAAATGTATCTATCTCATCAATGAAAATAATACATGGACACCGCTTTTTTGCAGCAGCAAATAGATCCCTCACTCTCCTTGCTCCCACACCAACAAGCATTTCCTCAAAGTCACTTCCGCTTTTGATAAAGACTGGTACTCCTGCTTCTCCAGCAATGGCTCTTGCTAACATGGTTTTTCCTGTCCCAGGTGGACCAGAAAGCAACACTCCTTTGGGAGCTTACCTCCTAGACTCGTAAACCGCTGAAACAATAAAAAGGTATCATTAAGCAAACTTAACCTCATGACTGAATAAGAACTTTGATCCAATGGGGAAAGTTTCAATGTTGTTTGGTGCATGCAGCATGACCAAAATCAATGCTTAAAGCAAGATTGAGCCAATTCTGAAAATTTTGTTTACAATAACGGGAAAAAACAGTATTTTGTAACATTCTCGGAAATTTGGCGTAACATGTGCAACTCTCTCAACATGCATGCAGAAATGAGAAACAAAACAAGATTCATGTTCTCAGATCATAATTGGAGCAGCAGTTGATAATAGGATCTGTGACGAGCATTTGCACGCTCTAATATGTTATATTGCATTTACCTTAGGATCACGAAGATAAAGGACAATTTCTTCAAGCTCAGCTTTGGCCTCATCAACTCCCTTAACATCACTAAATTTCGTTGTGGAAATCGTGATGGGTTGAATCTCCTGACTTAATCCGAAAGCTGAAAGAAAAACAAATCAAAGGAAGCTTTAGATTTTGAGTGGACATCTTAAAAAATACTCGCAGTCATTGTAAAGCGTCATAATGAACCATGAGTAATACATTTTAGAGTATTCGCTTTTCCAAAAATTGCTCCAAGAAGGAGGATTCCCAGTATAATGTTCACGAAAGCACCAAATAACTGCGCCGTGGATATCCCTTGGTCTACTGTCACCATGTGAATAGGAGTGCTAGCAGTTCCAAGATATACAGGTTCTTGCGCAGTTGAGGCACTGGACGTACCTGAAAACATAGCAAGTCCCAGATAAACTACTTAAGATACACAAACCAAAACCAAAATCGAAACCACCATTGCATAAAAATGGCCGGGCTTTCCAATAAACTTGTAGATCTAAATGACCACTGTTAACAAAATATGAAAACAGCTATTTTCACTTCTGTAGAAGAGAAAATCTTTCTTCTGCCATTGTAATTGATACATGTGAACAAGGCTTACTAAATTAGGAAGCCCACAATTTCTTCAAAATGCGAATTTCAGGAGTTGCATAGAACTCCAGTGTTGAATCCTTGAAGATTGGTGCACAACATGAATTGTAATGCAATTCAACCCAGATTAACCAGATCTGTGAACCTTTTAAGGGCTACGATAGGGTGAAATTTTCTTATGAACCAATTTTTTTTTTCTTGGAAAACATTTTGCCTCTAATCAGTTTTATGATAATATATGGAAATTTCTAAAAGATTAAAAGAAAGGACATGATTAATAATCAAGAAATTACCATGATTTTGTAGTACTGTCCTCAAGCCTACCAATTCACTGTCCTCAAGCCTACCAACTCTCACCAAGGCTTTCACATAATCAATAATTGCTGTTGAGTTAGAATGCTGTTCAGGCTGACTTTCAAACAATCTTATAACTCCTTCAGCATCCTCTAGCAATGAAGCATCAACTAGACCTTCTGAATCAGTAACTCTTCCAGCATCCTCTAGCGATGTAGTAGCATCAGCTACACCTTCTGAAAATCTTCCACCAATAATTGACTCAAACCCGGCCTCAACCCCTTGACGACAACTTATAAGGGTATCTCCTAGATAATCATCAGGAGTTACAAGGAGGGCGAGAATGAAAACATCCACAACAATGATGGTTTTCAGTATCACCAAAATCACCCTCAGAATCTTGAGCTTCATTGTTATTTTCTCTGCCTTGAAATGAAATAATACAGCAAACTAGATCAATGACTAAACCTAACAACACAAAGACTTGGTAGCTAAGAGAATGAGTTGAAAAATGCATTTCTCTACAATAGGCAAAAAGCAGAACTCTCACTGAGGTAATAATTACTAGCTTACTATATCCTGCAATTTGTCAGGTGAATGTTAATTAAGTTGGAATAATAAAATACTTTTATTATATAAAAAAAAAAACAGTGGTTCACAGATAGAAGCAAGACGGAAACAGCTTTGAGCAAGTGGGTGTCAGAAACTAGGCCTGAAAGCTAACACATGTTAAAGTTGGGTCTTTACTTTCCTTGGGAAAATACTAGTACTATTATGACCCTGGTTCGTCTCAAAATTACTATTCATGCCATACATCCCATTTTATTTTTGAGTAGGCTGGGTGAAATTAAATTTATAAATTACAGTTTCTCACTATAAAGTGCTGCAAAGGAGTTGAAATATAAGACACACCACAAAATGAAGGAAAAAAGAAGATAAAACAAAGGCAACAACAGCCTATGAGAATCAAATTTAAACAATGGCAACAGCCTACAAGTATTAGACTATTGCCACTTCTTTCCCTGATATCCACTTCTTCCTTCCTTCCCCGGTTTCGGGTTATCCAAAACAGGCTGCTTGAACCTCGTTTGCTTTTTTTTCAAGTAAAGCACTGATTTGACTTCCTGTGAGGGTTTCTTTCTCAAGTAGAGCATTAGCTAGTGCGTGGAGTTCGTTGCTGTGTGTAGTTAAAATTGTCTTCGCGTTATTGTAAGCTCTGTCCAAGAGTTCTCTCACCTCTTTTTTAGTTTCAGTATCCATACCCCCCCAATTATCATCGTAGTTGTCAGCTACGAGCCCAACTACTTTGCTCATTCCATATTTTGTGACCATTGCTCTTGCTAAAGATGTTGCTTCTTGGAGATCTGAAGATGCACCCGAGGTAACTTCATTTTCTCCAAATATAACTTCCTCCGCTGCTCGTCTACCCATGCAAACATCTAACTTAGCAAGCAGTTGCTTGCGGGAAGCACTAGTCTCATCTTTTTCTGGCAATGGTGCTACGGTTCCTAGAGACATTCCTCGTGGAACTATTGATACTTTGTGAACTGGATGAGCTCCGTCTGTGTGGATGGCTACTAGAGCATGACTACCTTCACGAAAAGCTGTTAATTTTCGAGTTTAATGAGATATCACACCTGATTTACGTTCACTTCCCATTATAATCTTATCCTTAGCATATTCTAAGTCAGTCATGCTCACTGCATTTGCACCATCCTTTGCGGCTTTGAGGGCTGCAACGTTCACCATATTTGCAAGATCTGCACCTGAGAACCCAGGTGTTCCTTTAGCAATGATACTTAGATCAACATCTGCTCCTTTGTGAATCTATCAAATGGCATAGTTGGTGTATTAATGTTTCATGCATTTAAACATTAAACAGCAAAACAATCTGAAAGATTAACCGAGGGGTTTTATAAGTTACCAAAGCCGTAGAAGATTTTCAAAGACGAGCTAATTTACCTTTGACATGTGAGATTCCATTATAAGTCTCCGTCCTTCAACATCTGGATTGGGCAAAACAACATTCCGATCGAAACGTCCAGGTCTTACAAGTGCTTTGTCCAAAGATTCGGAGAAGTTGGTTGCAGCAATCACAATAATTCCATCATTTTGTTGAAAGCCATCAAGCTCGACAAGAAACTGATTCAAGGTCGCGTTGGCATGTTTAAAATCTGTGGAGTTACGCTGCCCTCCAAATGAATCTATCTCATCAATGAAAATTATACATGGAGAGCACTTCTTTGCTGCATCAAATATATCCCTCACTCTCCTTGCTCCCACACCAACCCACTTCTCCTCAAATTCACTTCTGCTTTTGAAGAAGAATGGTACTCCAGCTTCTCCCGCAACGGCTCTTGCTAACATGGTTTTACCTGTCCCAGTTGGACCAGAAAGCAAAACCCCCTTGGGGAGTTTAGCTCCTAGACTTGTGAACCGCTGAAACAATAAGAAGATATTGTTAAGAAAAATCAACATTTACATAATGGCTGGATAAGAACTTTGATTCAATGGGGAAAGGAATATATGAGAAACAGAATGTTCATACATCACAATTGGAGCAATCGGTGATACTGGGATCCTATGTTGCCTAGCTAACAAAACGCCCAATGCGCAAAACTGTGAGCAACTATTATTTTTTATTTTTCTTGTGGGCGCCTAAAAGGCCTTAGGTAGGCGCTAGGCGAGGCAAGGCGATTGGTTTGGCGCCTTGCCTCGCCAAGCGCCTGGCACAACATAGCTGGGATCTATAATGAGTTATATTTCTTTTACCTCTGGATAGCGAAGATAGTGGATAATTTCTTCCAGGTCCGCTTTGGCCTCATAAACACCCTGAACATCACTAAATTTTGTACCGGACTCTGTGCTAGGAGTATGTCCAACCACTGGATTACTTGATACCAGAGATGAAAAAATTTGTGTAACGGGCTTCGTGCTATGAGTAGGTTCAGCCACTTTATCACTAGTTTTTTTACCGGACTTCGGAGTAGGTTCCACCACTTGATCACTGATTTCTTTACCAGATGTTGTGCGTTGATTGCTTGGTGGTGGTCCCAGAGCTGTAAGAAAAACATATCAAAAGAAAACTTCAGATTCTGTCTGAACATCTCAAAAAGTAGTACTTGTTTTTGTTCAGTTGTATCCTTTGTAAACCATTAGTACAAATATATACCAAAAAGAAATTACCAGCTGCCAGACAAAGGATGCCAACGATTGCTACAATAAAACCCAAAGAAGCCCATAATAACTTGTTTTTGATGGATTGCCCTCCTTCTGCTGTGACAATGGGAATAAAAGCATTGGACATACCTGAAAACATCCCTTTGTAATTAACACAATGAATCAAATCTATTCTAAGACATGATTAAGAATCCTGAAATTACTGTTACTGTTAAACCACTAATACGCAACAAGTAAAAATTACCTCTTTGCAGTGTCATGAGCAATTCACTTTCCTCAAGCTTATCAGCTTTCACCAAGGCTTTCATATAATCAACAAGTGCTGATATGTTGGAATGTAGGGCAGGCTGACTTTCAAATAATCTTATGACTCCTTCAGCATCCTTTCTAACATCAGTTAGACCTTCTGAATTACTTAAGCTTACTCGGATAGACTCGCCAACATTATCTGACTCAAACCTTTGCTCAAGATTTTGATGGATTATATT
Source organism: Papaver atlanticum (assembly GCA_023531105.1). NCBI lineage: Eukaryota > Viridiplantae > Streptophyta > Magnoliopsida > Ranunculales > Papaveraceae > Papaver > Papaver atlanticum. The sequence continues at coordinate 708,010 of JAJJMB010004060.1, forward strand.
TTCTGCTGCATCATCAGGAATGCAAAGGGCAATGGTGTAAAAGGTGATCAGCACCACCACCACCAACGTAATATGCTTATTGACTTTGTTCATTTTTTTTTTTTATCGGCCTATGAGATGAAGTAATACACTGCGAGCAACTAAACCAGCCTAGAACTAGAACACTTGCTAAACCTAAAAACACAGAGATAATTATATCGTGGTTCTAAATACAAACACCACTTGTTTTTATAATACTTCGATTATCTATTTCCAAATCTAACTAGCTTTCCTAATCATAGAAACTCTTTGACACTAAAAGATACGCCGGGGGTTATGTCTAGTGGGCAAGTTGGTGACACTAAGTTTTTTTTTTTTTTTTTTTTTTGACAAATAAGTTTTGAAGTTGAAGGTTACGTATCATTAAAATTCATCTTCTCATAAGGAATATAAAACTAGTAATATTACTGTGTTAAGAACTGAAACATCAAGTTTTATCTAGGTCTAGAGTCTAGACTGGAGTTTTGGCCAACACCCCTTCGATTACTCATTCCTGTCTTCAGTACTAATCCATATTCTCAAGATCAGTCAAGTTAAAGCACTGTAAAACTTACCTTAACTGATAAGCAACCACCAGAACTTTGTGTGTCAAATTAGTACCCCAGGAAACTTTTCGATACATGCTTATGTCATTTATCCTTGTGACCCTAGTTCATTTCAAAATTATTATTCATGCTACTGCTCATCAATGGCATAATACTATAATCCAAGATTTTTCAACATATTAATTATCAATCAAAAAAATAAATAAAAGTAAATTCTAAAATGGAGACGAGGCCCTATATATTAATTAGTACATGCATTGTTTTTCTAGATGATATAGTTCTAGCTTGAGAAGGATGAATGCAATATTTTCTATAGCATATTATAAATCCCGTAGTGGTTCAGGACTTTTGACAGGAAATCCCAGCTAAGAGTGTCATAATTCATAAGCTTGAGTATAACATCAATGCTTTAACCCAACATTAGTTCCTCTTCGTTTGATGCTCATCATTTTGAACCAGTTCAGAGGCCATTAGGATATTTTCACTGATACGCCTACCCTTAATAAAAGCTCCCTGCTGACTAGAAACAAACTTGTGCATTAAACAACTTAACATGACATGACAGATTTTTTTTGTTGCACCCTTATGGCAGGACAACCAAAAAATTACAGTAGAATTTAGTCGATTGGGAATAAATTTGTGTCTCCAACAATGAGCAATTTCCTCAACAAGATCAGCATGAACTATCTCCCAGGAAGCTCTATAATAACACCTGGCGAACCCATCAGTTCCTAGAGCACCATAGGGCTCAAGATCAATTTCCTTAGCATTTTTGTGGTCAGCCAATTTGAGACAGCTTTCGTATTCTGGCAAACAATTCAACGTTGAGACCTTCTACGATAGACTCTACTCCATAATAATCTTCTAATTTAGAAGAGACACAAAGAATGTTTTGCCCAATATGTAAAGAAATAACTTAAAGAGGAAGCATGATACATTGCACATTTGAGAGAAATATCAGATGAATTTCCTAAATACTTTCGAGTAATCTTAATCTTTCACTAAATTAAATATTTCTGCAATCCGTGTGTTTGCTTCTGAATTTCTTTCTTTATAATAAGAGACCCCAAAGAAGCCACATGTCATCCCCACAATTAATCTTGAATCTGGTGAGGCCACATCAGCATTAACTTACCCTGTCAGCGACGTCTTATTGGCCGCCACTCTAACAGGCACCACTTATTCAGGCATGATCCATTTGGCAACTTGAAGCTTCACTTTTAAAAGAAAACATCCTTTCAAGGATGCAAGACCTACATCCTTTCCGTAATGCTTAACTGTTTAGCATAACCATTGACCACAAACAGTTGCAAACTCTCACATCTTCAACAATCCTTGGATCCCATGTGGCGTCACAGCATTCAATTTCAACAATACTGAAAAAATAGAGCGCCACGTCAAGATGCCATGTCATACAAAGAGCAACTTTTATGCTGATATGGCAGCACCAAAATCCCAAGAGCCGCTAACTAAACAGATACGTCTTTTGGTTTAAGGTACCCGTAACTTCAGTATCTCACAAGATACGTTATATTCAAAAGACACATCGTTAGCCAAATGATGCAACTTAAAGAGGATGGAGGAGACACCTCATATGAAGTTTCCTTTCACTTCAGACATAAGATGATACGTCATCTGTTACCTACCGTTTCACCAAATCTTGAGTTGCGCCACTTCAAGGGAAACCTTTATATACTAACGTCATTATCACTTAAAATCTCATGTTCGAAAACCTGACAAAGTTAATGTGAGTGTAAAACTAAAGGTTTTTTTTTTTTAATATTTTTTTTATGGTGCGACTTTAAACTCACCGAATACAGACTTTCAGAAGTTATTCTCTGCACGGAAATGGTGGTATTCAAAGTTAGAAGTTTTTTACTCTCCGGATAAAGACTGCTGGGTCCTGACCTTACAACTGTTTGAGAAAATGACTGAGAAAAACATGTGGAATGGAGGATCGATCACATGAATTAAGAGACTTTTTGAAGCTTTATATGTTTTTGTTGGCTTCTAGAATTGAGTAGTGTTAAGTTTGGGAGAAATTTTTTGAGAGTATCAATCAGGGTTTCGTTGAACATATATATGCTGGCAATCAAGTGTAACCTATACATGTTGGCAATCAAGTGTAACCTCCTGAGACTTCGTTGGTATTTTGTGGGTTAAGAACATCTACTGATCCACCTCTCAAACCCAGTATGCGAAGGTTATGACACCGAAAATGTGAATCAAAATATTGAGTTAGATATTGGTCTTACCAAATTTAATTACCATTGTGACTTTCTGCCTAATTGGAAACTGCTTTTGCATGGTTGCTTATCTATCCCTACAGGTATGTAATTAGCTACTTCATAATACTAATTGACAAATTGTAAGCGAAATATCTTTGTAACATTCTCTCTTTAGCATAAATATTACTACCTCTGCAAAAGCGATACTAAGAATTTTGGATATGCATCCTCTTTTTATTTATGTTTTGTTTTCATGGCAGGCTAATTCCAAAGTCGTTATGATCATTCCGGTAAAATTACAAAATTTTGACCGAATCAGTTGAAATAGATTCAAGAAACTGAAGAGTAGAGACAAACATGCGTGCACAAGTGAGCATGAGATGCAAGAAAACTTCGCGCAGTGGGTTCCCAAACAAAAGAACAGGTAGTCACATAAAGAAATCTCATAGACCTACATCTTAGAAAGGAACGACATTGTTTACCATAGGATTACTTAACTCCTTGGGAGAATATAAATTAATAAGGGAAATGGATTTACAAAAGCTTCTACACTGTCATGAAAAAATATTAGCAAATACGGATTGTGAAACACGATTACAGCATGAGAAGAAAGTTAAAAAGATATTTTCCTGATCATTATCGTCACAACGCTTTTCGTAAATAGTACACAACTTTTTAAGTTTCATATGCATTTTTAAGTTTCTTTTTGGACGCCAGTGGTGCAGAGACACTCTCGAAAGTGCCGGTGCGTCTGCACCGCGTTAGATGCTTGTATACAGAAAAACTGAACAATGAGGACACCTAAAACCTTAACTTCCAAGAAAATAAAGACCAACTAAGGAAAATAACAATAATCAAGGTGTTTAAAACGAATAACCCGGTGTAGGAGCTCTCATGAAAGTCCCCACTTTTGGGTTATCATTTCTCTTCTTTGAATTATTCAAAACAGGCTGAAACTGATTCATGGAAGAAAACATCATCTGCTTTTTATTGACTTGGGCAAGTAACGCATTGATTTGAGTTCCTGTCAGTGTTTCTTTCTCAAGTAGAGCATTAGCTAGTGCGTAGAGTTCGTTGCTGTGGGTAGTTAGGATTTTTTTCGCGTTACTGTAAGCCCTATCCAAGAACCATTTCACCTCATTTTCAATAAGCAGTCTAGTTTCAGGGCTCATACCGTCGTAAATATGAGTAACGAGCCCAACTTGTTTGCTCATTCCATATTTTTTGACCATCACTCTTGCTAAAGATGTTGCTTCTTGGAGATCTGAAGATGCACCAGAAGTAACTTCATTTTCTCCAAATATAAGTTCCTCCGTTACTCGTCTACCCATGAAAACATCTAACCTAGCAAGCATTTGCTTGCAAGATTCACTAGTCCCATCTTTCTCGGGCAACTGAGATACCATTCCAAGAGACATTCCTCGTGGAACTATTGTTGCTTTGTGAACTGGATGGCTACTAAAGCTTTACCACCTTCATGGAAAGCTGTCAATTTACGAGACTCATAAGAAATGACAGCTGATTTCCGTTCACTCCCCATCATAATCTTATCCTTTGCATATTCGAAATCACTCATGCTCACTGCATGCGCTCCATCCTTTGCGGCTTTGAGAGCTGCAACGTTCACCATGTTTGCGAGATCTGCACCTGAGAACCCAGGTGTTCCTCTGGCAATGACACTTAGGTCAACATCTCTGCTTTTGAGAACCTGTCAAATCAGTATATTTGGTGAGAAAACCCTACAAGTTAGGTACCCAGTTGTTCTGCAATTAGACATTGCATGCAACAGCGCTGAATATTTGAAACTATATGAAAGATTCCCTTGGAATTAATTCACAAGTTAGCAACGCTGTATCAGATTTTATATGCCAAGATAGTCTTTCGTTATCCATGTTTTACTGAAAACATATACGAGATCTCATAGTCTACATACCTTTGACATGTGAGATTCCATTATCTGTCTCCGTCCTTCAACATCTGGGTTAGGAACAACAACATTACGATCGAAACGTCCAGGTCTTGTAAGTGCTTTATCCAAGCACTCAGGGAAGTTTGTTGCAGCAATCACAATAATTCCATCATTTTGTTTAAAGCCATCAAGCTCGACAAGAAACTGATTCAAGGTCATGTTGGCGGCTTTATAATCATTGGGGTTACGCTGCCCTCCAAATGAATCTATCTCATCAATGAAAATAATACATGGAGAGCACTTCTTTGCTGCAGCGAATAAATCCCTCACTCTCCTTGCTCCCACACCATCCCACCGTTCATCAAACTCACTCCCACTTTTAAAGAAGAATGGTACTCCAGCTTCTCCCGCAATGGCTCTTGCTAACATGGTTTTACCTGTCCCAGGTGGACCCACAAGCAAAACTCCCTTAGGAAGCTTAGCTCCTAGACTTGTGAACCGCTGAAATGATAACAAGGCATTGCTAAGAAAACTCAACCTAATGACTGGATAATAACATTGATTCAATGGGAAAAAAGCTTCCATTCCATATAGTGGCGAAAATTTGGTGTACTGTGTACATATTACTCAAGTTTCAACATGCATGGAGAAATGAGAAACATGGTTATATAATTATAACGTTGCGCGCTCTAATATGTTATACTGCATTTACCTTAGGATTGCGAAGATAGTGGACAATTTCTTCCAACTCCGCTTTGGCCTCATCAACACCCCTAACATCACTAAATTTTGTACCGGACTTCGTGCTGGGAATAGGTTTAACCACCGGATCACTTGATCCCAGAGCTGAAAGAAAAACAAAATCAAAATAAAACTTCAGATTTTGTCTCAACATCTTAAAAAGTACTTCTAGTTATATACCTTGGCTCGATACTACAGCTCCAAGACCCATGAAGCCAGCGAAGGCTATAATAGCACCCACAGAAGCCCATAACAACGCGTTTTTCATGTATTCCCCTTGTCTTTCTTCTGTCACAATGTATATAGGAGCGCTAGCAGTTCCAAGGACACCATCTTTCGTGGACTTGTCAACATTCTCCATCGAAGCATTGGACATATCTGAAAATGATTCAAATCTATTACAGTGTAAGAATAGATTACTGTTACAGGTGAACCACTAATTAAAATAATTAACAAGTGCTAAGAATTTGTAAACCTGTTTGCAGTGTCTTGAGCAATTCAACTTTAACCAAAGCTTTCACGTAATCAACAAGTGCTGCTGAGGTAGAAAGTTTCGCAGGCTGGCTTTCAAATAGTTTTATAACTCCTTCGGCATCCTTTGTAACATCAGAAGTTAGACCTTCAGATTCGCTTAGTCGAGTAGGATTGTGAACATTTTCTGACTCAAACCTTTGCTCAAGGAGGATATCTTCTGCATCATCAGGAATGCAAAGGGAAATGTTGCAAAAGGTCAACAGCAGCAGCAACACCACCAGTATGATATGCCTATTGACTTTGTTCATATTTTCTTATCTTGTTTGGGATGAAGCAATACACATCAAACAACTAAACTAGCACTTATAGAGCAGTGGGGAAACCTAAAAACACAGAGATAATTATCATTGACATGAATCCTAACAGTTTTGTTGGATAATGATATCAAGTTGGAGAAAATATTTTTAAGTTAGTACGCCAGATTTTTTCGGAACTGGATCAAAGATACAAAGGATCAGTGAATACAAAGGCCGGCCCGGCCTGGTTCCAAAACTTGGGCAACATTTTCGAAACGTGCTTGTTTCAGGCCATGGTTCCAGATTTTAAGTAAAAGTGTATATTTTAAATCATGAGAAAGATTTCAGGTCATGACAGCAAATTTCAAAAGTTTAAATTTTAAAGATTTCAGGCTACGAGTTTTTGTTGGTTAGTTACAATGGGCATAGTGGTCAAACCATCGGATTACCAAGTTTGTGCATTTTGTATATTTTGGAATGAACGATTTTTTTGGTGACCATGGTTTTTTTGGGACCATTGTTCTATTTTGGGTAAGACATTTAGAAGTAAATCTGGACACTCCTTATCCAAATATTTTTATTAATACCAAAATTACCCTCTGATTAATGTATTCTTCCCCAAACTCAATCTCAAGTCGAAAATGGTGGATTTTACCAACCACAACCAGAGGAAGACTATTTGGGTACTCAGGTATACCTCAAACTTAGTTAATGTTGCTTACAATGGTCAAAACTTTCCTAAAAATGTAAACTTTTAAGTAGATTTCGGTTAGGTCAAGAGAATTCGGTTACCTGATGTGAAGAACAGGTAGCCGAACATATCTAGAAGTGTAGTTTCGGTTACCGTTTCAAAATTCGCAGGTAACCGAACCACTTTTGATAGAGGTTTTGCATAGTTCGGTAACAAAATTCAACATGTAGCCGATTTTTTTTTTATAGGATATACAGAGTAATGTTCGGTTAGTTCGCAAAATTCCATCAAACAAAGTTCCCAATCGAACCTTATGTACAAAAATAGTTTAATAAAGTGTTAAAGTTCGGTTGGTTCGCAGAATTCCATCAAACAAAGTTCCCAACCGAACTCAACATATGTGTTTACTGAGTAGAGTTCGATTATCAATTTTTTTTTGTTTGCGAACCAACCGAACTCAGGATTTGTTGTTCTATACAAGAGTTCGGTTAGGGGACAAAATTTTCCAACTAACCTAACCAACCGAACACAATATGTTGGTTTTCAGAGAGGAGTTCGGTTAGTTTTTTTTGTTTTTTTTGCGAACCTACCGAACTTACCATTTATGGTTCTATACAGGAGTTCGGTTACGAGATTTTTTTTTCGTAATAGCCGAAGTGTTCTTTGTGTTCTTGGTTTCAGAATGTTCGGTTAGCATATTTTTAAACTACTGCTAACCGAACAAGCTACTGTAACTTCCATTTAAACCCTATTTTGATGATTTCTACTCAAATTTTTCGATCAAAATGAATTAAAAGTGATGGGTTTTTCAATTGAACGAGTAACGTCATGGAAAAAGGGAAGAAAAGAGAATAATTTTTTTTTCAAAACTAAAATTTTTCGTTGCCTCACATCTCTTTCACGTTTTTGTTTATAATTATGGTTAATGATTTATTTAGATTAGATATAAATGACTAGGTTTAGGTAGTTATTAAGTTAGTTTTAATTTAAATTAGGATAAAGGGTAAATTAGTATTTTCCTAACTTTAGGACACCCCTTATAAATGTAGGTGGCCTAATCAAATCATGGTCCCAAAAAAAATGCATGGTCCCCAAAAAAATCATTCTTTGGAAATGAATTTGGGCCATAAAACAGAATTTGAATTGTGGTGGGCAAGTACGATCCAATTGTAAAATGTATTTGGATCTGATGAGGCTAATCTGAGCTCTGCAGCACCAAACTCAGTAGTCGAGTAACTCGGTAGTTGAGTAACTGTCCAATTATCTCTGTTTTCGTATAAAAAAAGTAAAACGTAGTATCATGCTTCAAAAAAACAAAAACAAAATAAAATGTAGTACCATACAATATGTTAGGCTCCCAAAGCAATTCTTTGCCAATGCAGTTAGTGGTAGATCGTGGGTCTCTCAACATTGTTTTGATCGCATGTCAAATTTTGGGTCTCAGCAGCACCGTTCTCTAGTTTAGCAACTTCTCGCAGAAAAAATAAACTTATTGTCTAAAATCTTCATTGCTCATTACTACTTGTGAAACTGCTGATTTGAACCCAGAAAAAATCGAACACTACAGAAAACATTTAGTTACGCTCAGACTCACTAAGAAAACAGAAAGTTGAAATACGCCACGTCTCCACTACCAAGCAAGTGATGTATTTTTTACAATATTTGTAATCTCAGTGAAGTAAAAAAATTCCCATAATCAGTATAAGCAACTCTTAGTTAGATTAATATTCACGTACCAATCCAATACCTAAAAGGTTGTAGAATTTATGCTGGACATAAGTCTCAGGAAATGAAATTCACTGAAAAGGTGAACCTCATGGTAGACACGATAGAGGTATGCTGATACTAGCAGTTCAAGTACGAACATGCATTTTGGCAATGAATGCATCTCAAAACAAGGTTGAGCATTATCAAACATGAAACCTACAATGCAACGTTCAGGGATCATACACATTATCTCAACTTGAGTAAATATTTTTCAGAAATTGAACCTTTAAAGAACATAAAAGAAATGTTAAAGAAACTTAACTTTACGTTACTGACGAAGGTTTGAACCAGACAAGTTCTTCAGGAGTAGACTTTGACCAATTAGGTTCAATCCAAGTGCAGTTTCCAAGCCAGCCTTTTGTGCCACAAAAGTTCTTAGCAAAATGCTGAGTCCGGAAAGAGTGATAATTACCTGATTCAAGTGAATAGAATAAGACCCCTTCACCATTTAAACATAATCTAGGAACAAAGACTTTGTTCTCCATCCCACTTTTCGGAGAGATTGCAGAGAAACAAGTGATGCCGCTGATGAACAACATATGCTTCCCAAAACTCTTAACTTTAACCCATTCCATTTCAGCAAAATCCATTCTAAAGATTCTAACCGGCATTTCAAGACATCCTAGTTTCACTAACAAAAGATCATCTCCGCACTCCACCAAAAAACTTGGATATGAGTCCTCTAATTGTTGATAGGGTTTCTCAAGAACCTCACTATTCAAATTACCATTCTCTAAATAAAAATTTCCTAAAGCTCCATCGTAACCTACAGAATAGAAGTCCCCACCAAACGAAGTTGGAGTATTACGTAATGGCGAGTACAATTCCTCATTTAAGTCAAAAGAATCCCAATCCCGTTCCCCCCTTCTAATGCAGTGTATGGAGATCTTATTGTCATCATCTTCATCTTCATATGACCCACTTTCCTCGATGGCGAAAATAATACAGCTTGAAGAAGTCGGAATAGAGGAGAAAGAAATGTCAGATGTGTCATAACACCCTGGATAATCTGGAAGTATGATAATCTCTTTTGTGAAGGGATTGTAGAAGAATAATTCATCCTCTCTTGACAATAGTAGCCAACCCCCTTTTTGAAAACGTATTGTGGCACCTAATAGCAATTCCGAGAAGTTCATAAGGTATTCCTCGTTATTATGCATCGGGTTCACAAAATTGTAGACAGTGGAGCTGTTATCTGCACAGAACAATAGCCACGGGGATAAATATGTGGTTTCTAAGACCTGGTTAGAAGTAAATGTAGACCGTACTACAGGCATTTTCCGTCGATTGGCTTTACAAACTGAACGAAAATGCACGTAATCCAATGGGTGCAGATAGCTTGCAATCAACACCACCATTTCTTCGTTAAGAACACCCCAGGTGTTTCTTCTTCTAGTTCTAGTGCATTGAGTCTTACAAACTGCTTGGCGCTCTCATTCTCTGAATCATTATAACTAGATAAACTTATTTTTTCTTCCCCTGCCTTTGAGATGTAATATTGGTCTTCTTCACTAATACTCAACTTACCTTCCTTCCTTCTCTGTCCGTCAGGCATCATGATCCAATCAGGTGCAAACAATGGTTCCGGCAGCCTTAAACACGGCGAAATGTCAGAGTCCCCAGCACATTCAACTTCAAATTTGTACAATTCCAACCCCACATCTGCAGGAGAGATTCGGGATCCCATTGGAAGGCACAACTGATCAAGTTTTCGAGAAGGATGAGTGTAATACAAACAACCCTTTGCAAGTCCCAACTTAGCAGCTGAGCAGCATACACTGTTTTTCCTGCCAACAAACAAAACATCATCACCTAGACTATTCACCAACTTCCACTCCTTTAACATGAAATCCAACCTGGTTATACATACTGAGACTATTACCCTCTCAGATCCTCTATCATTGAAACCTATATAAATCATGAATAGGTCATCATGGCCTTCCGCAAAATACGTCCAGCCCCAGAAAGTGCCACTTGCTCCACTCAATTGCAAAGAAGTGTGGTTATCTACATGGAACGACTTCATAGACAGAGACACATTATCATCAATAGGTCCTTGATGTTGTTTTTCAATCTCTAGGCAACCCCCATTGACACCGATAGCATATAACTTATTTCTAAGACAATGGAGGTCTGAAACCTCGCACTTTTCTCCATCAATTTCTTCGGAAAAAAGTTGGGTTCTCCACTGTTTTTCTCCAGGGTGACAAAATAAGAAAGTGTATGCGCTAAAGTCTGACATGGATTAATAAAGAACTAACACTAATGGATCATTATCATTACAATCAACATCCACATTAACATTTGCACTAGTAGCAGTGGTTCTAGGAGGTGATGATAACACACAATCAATTATATGCTCGCCATGAGGCTCAAAAGTAATCCATTTGAGTAGACTTGGTAATTGAATTGTCTCTACTGTTAAAGGGTTCCATAAAAAACAATCCCCATATTTGCAATTTCGCATTGAATTGTCATCTTTAACATCACATAATACAATTAACCAACCTTGATGAGATTGTTTCTGCCAAAAAGTTTTGCCACTCAACTCAGGTATGGATTTTCTACTAGTTGTATCATGAGGTTCCCAAATATTATAAAGAACATGATTTTTCTTACCTTCACCATATGGGTAAACAAGCCAAGGTGCTTCGTTTGGTGATTCTAATGATGCTGCCCCTTCCTCCATCAAGCAAATAAGGAGAGACCTTTACTCTGAAATCTGAATTACTGAAATTGGTGACTATGGAAAGAAAATGGTAGTAAGCTGGAATTTTTCTTCATCCCCCATGGAAGAGAATCGTAATAGTGAAATTGAGAGATGCTTTATTGTTTTCTACTAGGGTTTCCTTTTCACGAAATCGGGTGGCATCGAAAATGTTAAGCATACAACGGCAAGTCCTCCTAAAGACTAGCCAACCGAGTCAGTGAGACGAAGACTATAACTGCACAACTATGCAGGCTTGTAACTCGTTCTTTTTCGTTAGCTAGTATCCCGTTGTTTAGGGTTTGAATATGTTTATCTTTCTAACAATTCTGTAACAAGAAGAGTTCTACTCTTCCATATAAATAAAAACCCTATCTCCACAAGTTCAGTGTGGAAGATATTCTACCAAATATCATGTTCAAAGTGAAAATAACGGATTTCATTTTATTTATTTATTTTGAAGATTTTTTCTTGAAGAAAAAGCCTAATAACTGATATATAACGCTTCGTAACGTTTTATACACTTACCGGAAACGGTCATAGCAATGAATTTCGCCTGTATGTAAATATTGCAAATACGCTTTTTCTTTTTCTAATAAGAAAACGAGCATTCTACCGGAGTGGTAGAACCTCACACGTTACAAACAGAACCTGCAGAGCGGTCTTCAGCATCATCCATCAGTCTTGGATCATCCTCAATCCCGTTTACAGAGCTAATATAATGTAGTAGTTTTGTTAAAAATTGTCTAAATGACTAGTGCAAGAATGTAAGCTAGCTAATTTGGCCGCCGTAGTGTTCTGATCCTTAGTGATTTTAATCAGCTTTCCCAGGACGAAAAAAACCGCTTCAAAATTTCCATCCTTCATTTGATGGTATCCCAGGTTCAATCTTCCTTGGACCTCAGCATTATACTAGTCTCCTATCTCCTTCATTTGGCGTTTTCACATTACAACAATGTGAATATTAGTTCCCCGAAGATAAATCCGACAAAAATACCGAGTGAGAGAATGGGAACCCACTCTTCCCGGCACATATCCTAGATTCTCGACGCTAAAAGAGCTGGCCCGAAACCATCTGCCGCTCGATTTGCCAGACCGTCTTCCGCTTGATTTCCTTCCCTGTAGACATGCCTAATGGTGTATTGCTGAATTTGGGTAAACCTTTGCTTGATTTCTACAATTTGATCAGATATATACCATGGGGCATCGACGTCCGAGGTTAGAAATCTCATTAAATTCTTCGAGTCCGTTTCGAATTGAACCTTTAGCCACCTCCGATCCATCGCCGTTTTAGAAGCGATGAGCATGGCCCAATTTTCTTCTACAAGAGCAGTGGTGATGCCCAACGGTTGTGCTATTGCTAAGAGTGTGCCGGCTTCCTCGTTTCAGCATATAATACCTGTTCCCGCTATTCCAGGATATTCCCTTGCTGTTACAAGAGTCAGAAATCTTATTATGGGATCTGAGAAGGTAAAAAAATAATCTAAGATGGGCAATTAGGTATACAGTAGAACCTTCATATATTAGTAGTCATGGTTCCTCTTTGAGGAGATGTCATAGCATACTCGCCTCTACGTGTACATTATTTTTTTAAGAAAATTTGACCGATAAAAAATTTGGTGTTGAATTCCAACTTAAGTTATTGATATTATCATCCAAAGACTTTATCACTGTATAAGAGTGAACATATTATTTTTTTAACCAAATGTGAATTTGCTATGCAAAGAAAAACATGTCAGCTAACCAGCGTCACTATTTAGTGGCATATTTTTTTATCAATTTTGGGTAAAATCTATAATTTAAAATTGTATAGATGGAAGGAAAGAGGTATCGTCAATAACTAGAAAAATGCCACTTCATTACGATAAGGTAATCATGTGCTGAGTTGATCACAACCTTATTGATTTTACTGTTGGTCTAGAAATCACTTCCTTTATTGTTCATTTGTTCTTAATTTCCGGAAATGCTATGTGTTCTTGGAGCTTCTCTTTGACCTTTACCTTGATTTGAGCCCTTCAAATCTAAAACCCTTTCAATTCAGATATGTTTCTTTATCTTATGCTGAATTGTGTTTAATATTATCCACTTAAACCTTTGATTATGAGTTCATTTCATATAAATCTATGCTTCTCAACCCTGTAACCCAAAAACATAAATATATCCCTTCTTCTGCCAAGTTTCTTTTGGTGTGTTTATAGTGTTTAAATTACATCATGCGTCCTTGAAGTCTCTGTATGTTGATTTTAGTTAGTCTCCTGCTGGTGCAACATCTCCTCTGTTAGGAACGGTGTTGGTCTCCGTTTTATGTTCTTTCTTTGAAAGGTGTTCAATTTGACAGAACTGCCTTGTGGTCAGATAGCTAGGGTGTTTCCTCTATTTTTCTTCTCAATCAGATGTAGGCTATTCTGTCAAGCCTGTATTCCTTGCCATACTTCCGTAGCTATGTTTGGAGAGACTTTATTGATGTGATTTGGGTCCGGGAATTTTCTGGAGAAGCAAGCCTATTTCAGTGGTGATGGAATAGTATATATGAAGATTTCTTAGGAGATAGACATGGTACAACTACATCAGCTAATGTCATCCAGTTTTTTGTTTCGCTTGAGAGGAATTATGGAATGGTGTATAAGCGATCTCATATTTTTATGTCCACATCTTGATACTAAATCTGACAATGGAAAGGAGAACTTCATTTGAATTGCAAGGCAGTAATAGCGACTCCCCTTCAAACATGCTTCAATCTCAGCAGCTTTTTTCACCATCGAAGATTCGCGTATGGTTTTTCATTGTGTTTAGCAACGAAGGAATTTACCTTGAAAACATAATCATCTGCATGACTAGCAACAACCACAGTAAAACTCTCCACAGCACACTCAATAGAAACATCATTATTAGATCCCATAGATGAGAGCATACTTCCGCTTACAGAGTAAAGAAGCTTAATCGATGTGTTTTTTGGGTCGGCGGACTGTTCTCCATTTCAGTTCGTTTTAGCCTTTAATTTCAGTCGTATCTTTTGTAATCTAATTTGAATCTGTTTTCAGGTCTTGTCTTAATTTTAGTTTAATAGCCTTGTGATAGTATTTTTAGTTTTACCACCTCTTCTCCTAAAGGCGGAGATTAGAAATCGTTGGTTTAAAGAGTCTTTAGTAACCTTTGTAATAGGATTTGTAGCACTTTTCCTTCAAGGGTAGAGATTAGATTCTACTTCAAGACTCTATCAAAGATAAAATCTCAATTTCAAGTCATGGATCAAACCGAAAAGCAAAAGAGCAAACATATATCACTCGGGCAACTCTTCGCAGCATCAAGATACGAAGGCATGACTAGCAACCTCGATCAACTGCATCAGACACATCTACCTCCATCTGAGTTACTTTGGACGCTGCGGTGTCCATCAAAAATATATCTTTTCTTGTGGAAAGCATTGACCGAAGGCCTTTCGATTTTCGTAACCAACATCCGCCCCCGGTGCAACTCTGAACCGAATATTGCTATTCTACTCCAATATTATGTTATCGTGAATTCATGGCTTACCAGTCTAATTTTATTTGATGAATCTTGGGGTATTATGTACCCTTATGTAATACCCCTTTAGTAGTTTAATAAAATTCATGCTTAAAAAAAAATGCCAATACTAGATATTCCACCAACAACCTTTTCACTAGGAGCGGAGCCAGAATCTTATTATGAAGAGGCAAAGCCGATATCACCAGAATACAGTGATAAAGTTATTGGGTGATTATACCGTGACCTATGCAGTAAATTTGTCGACACAAAAAATGTTTTTACTGATCAGTGATCACAGAGAAAACAAATATTGCCACGAGGCAAAAGAAGTTTCTAGAGTGAAATGGGCTTAATTTGTAGACCAACGACTGTAGAAATGGTCCCATAATCCAACCAAGTAGTTGAGGTCTTACTTTTTAGAGACATTTTACGCTGTCGATAGTATCATCAGCTTGTGGTTCTACTGTATAATAATCATTACGAAAGTATCCTCTTATTATTCCATTCAAAATGCATGTATGTGAATATAGATTTGTCTCAACTTCATGCTTTTGTGTCTAGAGTCTCAACTCAAGTGGAATATCAGGGTATTAGATAAATAGCTCTCAAATTGGTCGAAAATATGTGATTTGAATGAGATACAAGGCGCAAACAAATGTTTTGTTCAACATGAAAAGAGATAACTTAAAAAAGAGAAAGCATGATACATTGCACACTAGAGAGAAATATATCAGATGAATTTGCTAAATATTACACTAAATTATAACGTTACTGACATATATTATTTCTGTAAGAAAACAGAAGAAGGAGGGTACATAAAGCCTTAACCTCCAAGGGAAAGAAAAAAAAACAAACAGGAGTATAGAAAAAGAAAACATCTTCGAACTTACCCTAGGCGTTTAACGCGAAAACTCGGTTTAGGAACACTCACTGGAATCCTCTTGTTTGGGGTACCATTTTTGTTTTTCGAATCATTCAAAACTCTCATTTGCTTTCCATCAACTTGGTCAAATAAAGCATTGATTTGAGCTCCAGTGAGTGTTTCTTTCAAAAGTAGGGCATTAGCTAGTGCGTGTAGTTCTATGCTGTGGTTAGTTAGGATTGTTTTCGCGTTAGTGTAAGCCCTATCCAATAAATCTTTCACCTCCTTTTCAATAATAAGTCTAGTTTTAGTGCTCATACTCTTCCCATCATCACCGTAATTGTGAGTGACGAGCCCAATTTTTTCGCTCATTCCATATTTTGTTATCATCGCTCTGGCTAAAGATGTTGCTTGTTGGAAATCTGAATATGCACCTGCAGTTACTTCACTTTTTCCAAATATAAGTTCCTCAGCAACTCTCCCTCCCATGCAAACATCTAGCATAGCAAGCATTTGCTTGCAAGTAACGCTAGTTTCATCATCTTTATCGGGCAATTGAGCTACCATTCCAAGAGTCATTCCTCGTGGAACTATTGTAGCTTTGTGAACTGGACGAGCTCCATCTGTGTGGATGGCTACTAAAGCATGACCACCTTCATGGAAAGCTGTTAGTTTTCGAGATTTTTCAGAAATCACAGCTGATTTGCGTTCACTTCCCATCATAATTTTATCCTTTGCATATTCTAAATCAGCCATGCTCACTTCTTTAGCACCATCCTTTGCGGCTTTGATGGCTGCAACGTTCACCATATTTGCAAGATCTGCACCTGAGAGCCCAGATGTTCCTCTGGAGATTATACTTAGATCAACATCTCCTCCACTGAGAACCTGTCAAATGGCATAGCCGGTGAGAAAACACGTTTCTCCCTTGGAATTTATAAAATGACAAGCTAGCCTTTATTCAACCATGTTTAACTGAAGATATATACGAGAAAACACATTAATTACCTTTGACATGTAAGATTCCATTATCTGTCTCCGACCTTCAACATCTGGAAGCGGAACAACAACATTACGATCAAAACGTCCTGGTCTAATAAGTGCTTTATCCAAAGATTCGGGGATGTTGGTTGCAGCAATCACAATAACTCCATCATTTTGTTTAAAGCCATCAAGCTCGACAAGAAACTGATACAAGGTCTCCGGGTGTTTCTGTTCTTTGGGGTTACGACTCTTTCCAAATGCATCTATCTCATCAATGAAAATAATACATGGAGCGCACTTCTTTGCTGCAGCAAATAGGTCCTTCACTCTCCTTGCTCCCACGCCAACAAGCATTTCGTCAAAGTCACTCCCGCTTTTGCAGAAGAATGGCACTTCAGCTTCTCCCGCAATAGCTCTTGCTAGCATGGTTTTACCTGTCCCAGGTGGACCGACAAGCAAAATCCCCTTAGGGAGCTTACCTCCTAGACTTGTGAACCGCTGAAATAATAACAAGGCATTGTTAATAAAAAGGAAATGATAAACAGGATTTATCTTCTCAAATCATAATTCGAGCAACAGTTGATAATTAATGCATTTACCTTAGGGTCACGGAGATAATGGACAATTTCTTCAAGCTCCGCTTTGGCCTCATCAACTCCCTTAACATCACTAAATTTTGTACCAGACTCGGTGCTGGGTTGGTTCTCTTCACTTAATCCCATAGCTGTAAGAAAAACAAATCAAAGGAAGCTTCAGATTTTGTCTGAATATATTAAAAACTACTTGTATTTATTGTAAAGCGGCATAATACACCAAATGGAATACCATTAAGCAATCCCCCTTTCCCCATCATTGCTCTAAGAATGAGGATTGGCAGTATATAGTTGAGGAAAATACGCCATAACTTCGTCTTGAAATCCCCTTGTTCTACTGTCACCATGTGAATAGGAGCGCTAGCAGTTCCAAGAACATCTGAAAAACATCGCTTTGTTAACACAAACTATTACAAGTCCTAGATAAATTACTGACTATAACAGGAAGCGTAAATATTGCCCACTTGGCAAGTAAGACTCGATTCTCAGCAAAAGTTGATACAAAAACCAAAACGAAAACCTAAATTTATGCCAGGCAAAGATTGGTGCATGCAGAACATGAATTGTAAAGCGCCCGCCTAAAGTTGCTTATCGGCCCTTTTTCTGTTATTGTAAAATATTAGGTCTCTAATCAGTTCTAATCTATATATATCTAAAAGATTAAAAGAATGGGGTATGTGGTTAGTGCACCTGCAGGAAGAAGTTTCAATATAATATGGACCAGTCGATATATTACAGGACATGATTAAGAGAATCTGGAATAACAGTTACTGGTGAACCATTATTAAAACAAGTGATAATTACCTCTTTGCAATGCGCTGAGCAATTCACCTTCCTGAAGCCTATGAACTTTAACTAAAGCTTTAACATAATCAGCAACAGCTGTTGAGTTAGAACGTTGTTCAGGCTGACTTTCAAATAACCTTATGACTGCTTCGGCATTCTTTAGCAATGTAGGATCAGTTACTACACCTTCTGAATCATGTACTCGAGTTAAATTGCCACCCATATATGATTCAAACCCTTGACGAAGATTTCGAAGGTTCTCTCCTGTATAATCAGGAGCAATAAAGTAGGCAATGATAACAATGTACAGAACCACACTTATTGCCGTCTTAATGTGCTTGTTGACCCCCTTCATTATTAAGTGATAGAGCAAGCTACTAGTCTAGATCAATTGTCTATAACCTAAAAACACAAAGATAATTCTAACTCAAAGCTAAGAAAACTTGATTTGTAATCCCGAAAAAAGATGTCTAAGAAAATAAGTTGAATGTGTAGAATGTGTGTTCTCTACAATATTAGGCGTCCTTTATATAGGCAATAAAACTAAGAGAATTACAAAACTCCGACTCGGGTAATAATTCCGTAACATACTTGGATAGGAAATCCTAAATAGACACAAGACAGGAAATTTAAGCTTAAAAAAAAGAAAGCGTGCAAAAGTTTCTAAGAATGAGACCACCTTGTTTGTACACAATTTGTTTACTAATCCTACTACGATTTTGTTGGATATTGATCTTCGTTACCGATTCTCCAATAATACAACTCGTGTATTATCCACCGATCCGTTACAACTCTTTATAACATGTTTTTCATTTATGCATTACATTTCGTAATACCAATAACAAAACAAGAAAAGAAGGATAGAAGAAGATGATCAATCACAAAACTTAAACAAACTTACTTGGGTGTATTGAGGCGAGTAATCTCTTTGCTTAAAACATTTGATGCCCTATATATAATGCTGTTATAGGTTTAGCGGCATATGTCTCCAACATACAACAATACCTCGATGTTTTTCGCAGCACTTCGATAACATCGAACAACGAACGCGAATAGATATAGCACAAATTCTTCTTTAACTTTTGAAGACACATGCAAACTCCTAAATTTCTAGTACTAGTTTTATGACTCTAAAAACACACTTGCAATGGAGAATGAGTGGGGTTCATATAGGTTTAGAGGTGACTCTTGGAGAAATCCTTTCATGAAGAGTCACAACCCTTAGTGGAGACTCACATCGCATGGGATAAAGCACTACATATTGAAAAGGTTTAAGTGAGTGGACACATCCATTCACAGTAACTAACTGACTCATATTTCTATTCAAAATTCCAACAGATTTGATTAGACCGGACATGGCTTAGGTTTTTGGATTTATTTATATTCATTTTTCACTAACTTTTAAGTCTTATATTCATGTTTTGACCCTATACAATGAGATTTTTTTTTTACCTCCTATTAATTTCGATCCTAGCTTCCCCTACACGCATATCTTTCTGGAACTGGATCAACATTCGGTGGTAAGGCTCAATGGTTAAGAGAGAAACTAACTAGATCCCAACGAAAGTTTTTTTTTTTTTTTTTATGCAAAATAAATTTTATTCATAAAAATTAAGAGATTACAGATTGATCATGATAAACCCATTCCTAGATACCCAGTGGAAGAACAGACTGAAATTCAAAATTGGACTTCAGAATTCTAGTTTTTTTTGGCTAACTTATCCGCCACTCCATTAGCATCTCTCTTTACTGAAACACACTGCTACTGATCTAGCTTACTTAAAATAAACTTAATGTCTAAAATTAAAGACTGATTCATCCAATAAACACAATAATTTTGTTCATTAATAGACTTTATTAGGACTTTTTTTTTTGATCGGTAAAGAATTTGATGCTGGTGAGTTTCGAACTCCTGTCACTGGTATCATCACCCAGTGACTTTACCACACTGTACTATAGTGACACCGGCGACTTTATTTGGACCTCACTATCTGATTTAAAAACAACTTTCTTAAAACTCCTTGTGATTGCAAAAAAAAACAACTGCAACCATAGCCTTGCAATCCATCTCTTCAACTTCAATTCCTACTTTCATTCCTCCATCAAAATATTCTCTTTGAAAACCAATGCAGCTACCTGCAAAATCCTCACAATTAGTCATATCCCCCCTTTCAAATTATCTTGTATAAAAGATGCATCAAAATTGATTTTCAAAAAATCATTATCTGGAGGTTTCCATTTTTGAATCTGCAAAGAGCCACCGTCATGAGTAGGGTGATGAAATTCAGGTCCAAGGAAAGTTATATTACATGATAATGCCGGAAATTATAAAATTTCCCGCAAGATTTAATGAAATTCAAGTCCAAATCCCGACAACTACCCAAATTTAGGGGGGGAAAAAGAAAAAAGTCCATTGTTTTCCTCTCAAGGGTCTCTCAAGTTTCTAATGGTTATGGAGGTTCTCATGATGATGACAATGAACATGCGATGTTGGCGTGCAACATTCTGACGTGCGTTCTGAGGGAGAAGGGTAAAATTCTTGTGAAATATATCGTCTTATCTTATAATATTGCTGGTAGTTACTTTTGTTGGAGGTAGTACCCACAAAAAATAAGCACACTCCGAAATACCAAACATCGCCATGCAGTCTTGATTCTGACAGTTGAAAATTCGCCAATTTTCGACGATTGATTTTAAAGTTATAGATGGAAGAGTTTTACGTTTCGTAATGTGCTCATTTTTTGTGGGTATGTGGAGTTTTGTAAGGCGAACATATCCCCAAAATATTAGCTTCAAATACGCTATCGTTTGATTTTTGTGAAAAAAATTAGTAGCCAAAGTGTGAGATATATAGTGTGAAAATAAGACTATGAGACATGCATTATGCAATAACTATAAAGGAGAATAAGTGGAAATTCACTTAATTGTTTAACAAGACTACGCATCAAATATATTGAGATTCGCGATTAATTTTTGTAAGTTATTAATTAAGAATTGCACATTTAACTTTTATATATATTTATTTTGGAACATTTAACTTTGTGATACTCATCAAAAACATATAATTGATGACCATCTCTTAAGACTTAGTTAACAAGCATAAACATTAAATATTCAAACACATCAAGTCTAAGATTCAATTCAATTTTCATTGGCACAATCATAAACAACCACAACTTCATTCATAAACATGTTTGGTTTTGAAATCAATATGTTATTGATAATGTAGTTTGATATAAAGTGATTGGGAAGGTAAAAATGTGGGGAAGGTTTTGAAGTTTAGAGGAGGTGAGTCTTCGAGGGATCAAAGTGTATCCTAATGGAAAAATCCCAAAACAAAACAAAAACAAAAAAAAACATTTAACTCCATAAGTTAATTTTTAAGAACTGGACATTTAACTTTTATATATATTAATTACAGTACACATTTAACTTTCTGATACTCATCAAAAACATATATGCAATGACCATCTATTAAGACTTAGTTAACGAGCATAAATATTAAATATTCAAACACAATATTTCTAAGATCAATTCAATTTAGTTTCCCATTTTTTTGAAGATTACATGCATCTGTAATACAAATTTATAATCATCCACAAAGTAATTTAAAACTTTGATGTCCTAAAAATATACGAATAGATGAATAACCATCACTGTCAATAGTGAAAGAGAGCTTTTAAGGAATGATATAAATGAAGTGTAAATGAAGAAGAAGAAGAAGAAGAAGTATAATTGGTGTTCATCATGGTTGAGGGATTATCAAGTGGGATTAAAAATGTTGCATTGAATGGAAATTTGAAAGCTTTTGTAGAGATGAGTAGTATTTCAACTAGGTTACTATAATCCTTTAGATCTTCAACATTCATATGAAGTTATGATGATGCTGAAGACACTTGATCATTATCCGGAATAATTACGCTTGTGCACATGTGTCAATTGAGGGATTGAAGTGCGGATGATGAGGATAAAAGAGATCATTAGGTAATTAGTAGTCATTGATGAAGGAGAAGAAGACATCAGAGAAGAAAATAAATAAATTTGAATGAGTGAATTTTGTGCGAGAATGAATCCAAGTTATTATGTGTCCCACTTTCCTTGTTATCATAATGAAAAGCGAATTATAAAATTTTGTGCCATGTAAAACGAATTAGGAATCCCTTCCAAAAACTCTCTCGCTCTTTTTGTTGTTATACAATGCTGGCAGAATTCCTCCTTTCATCAGACACTTTTCATCAAGTACAATGCAATTAATTAATCATTACATCGTATTCGATAGTGCCTTTGACGTCCTAACCGTCCATCTTAATCTCACATAGGAAAAACGCGACAGAAGGCGTACACATGTATCAGATATATGATCGAGCGGAGCACGTGAAAGTTAAATGTAGTAACATAAAACATCTAGTAGCACGTGAAATTGATTTGGTCACACAAATTCCATGCTTGGTTTCTCTAGAATTATTGTGAACTTGGGGTTTGTGAAATACAACAAATTAAGCGCATCGTATTTGATACACCTTTTTATTCTAAACCATCCATCACTCTAAAAATCAAAAAAAAAAAAAAAAAAAAACTCGAAACAGGCGTATGCGTGTATTGGATGTATGTCCTCACAAATTCAGCAGAGCACATGAACACACCTTTCTTTTCTTTATCATAAAAGAGAGAGATAGAAAAAGAGAAATTCAAACACAATTTGCCTGCACTTTTCTCTTTTTTCTTTCTCAGAGTCAATCAGAGAAGTCTTCATCTTCATCAACAATGGCTAGTTACTTTATGTTCTTAATCATCATCATCAACATCATCCTCTTGGCTTATCGCACCCAAGGAATTTCTCCAGTTACTGATCATGGTGAAGTCTCTCCACGATCAACACGAGACAAAGTTTATGAAGCTATGATGAAGTTGTCTCCAAACTCTGTTTGGGCTGATAACCTTTACCTACTCCCTATGAAAATTTCCCCTCTTCCATTTTCTATAACTATTATGCTCCCACTCAATTACCCTCCATCACTCGGGAATACAACTTCACCAATTATGCTATTTCGTTACCATATGATCCCTCAGAGATTTACGTTCTCTAAACTTCAAAACATTCTAGTTGGATCAACAATTCCAACCTTCTTACCATCTAGATCACTTCATGTAACAAGAAATTCCAAGTCAAATTACATAATCGATGACATTGATATTTTAATTCGAAACCTGTTAATGTTGTGTGAATACTAATAAAAATGAATAATTAGTATTCACAGTTTGCCTCTTTTTTTCTTCGTATTCTACCGAGAGTAGGATGGGAAGAAAACCCCCCACAAAAAAAATATAGTGTCCAGCTTTACTAACTTGATTTTCACGCTTTTGTGGCAACTGTATTGGAAAAATGGTGCGTATGGCACAAGGTGTAGGCACTAATATCCCATTCATCGGTATGTGTATCATTTTTCCTCTTGAGGAGCAAGATATACCATTTTAATACGGATACCTAGTTGGCATTTTTCTATGCGATAAAGCGATTCGTTTTCGTTCCATATTTTTTATTTACGAAATTACCATATGTATAAAACCGGAATCAGAACCAAGTCTATCTAATTGAAGGACATATAACATATTCAGATGAGGAGTTTTGTGGAAAAGATATGTAATATTCACCGGTATGGGTCCGTTAGTTTTTCCGTTATGCCAAACAACATATTAGGATGAGGAGTTTGTCTTAGAAGGCTACGGTTATTAGGTTAGAGGAACATGCACATGCACCTAGACTAGAGAGTGTAAAATTATTGCCTTCTCATCATGAAATTCGAATGGGACCCACGAAGATTTCACCAGACACTTTTCATCAGGTACAATACAACCAATTAATCAGAACATCGTATTCGATAGTGCCTTTGGCGTCTTAACCGTCCATCTTAATCTCAAATAGGAAAAACACGACATAAAGCGTACACGTGTATAAGATATATGGTCGAGCGGAGCACGTGAAAGTTAAATGTAGTAACATAAAACATCTAGTAGCACGTGAAATTGATTTGGTCACACAAAATGCATGCTTGGTTTCTCTATAATTATTTGGAACTTGGGGTTTGTGAAATAAAACAAATTAAACGCATCGAATTTGATACACCTTTTTAATCTAAACCATCCATCACCCTAAATATAAGAAGAAGAAAAAACTCGAAACAGACGTATGCATGTGTTGGATGTATGTCCTCACAAATTCAGCGAAGCACATGAACACACTTTCCTTTTCTTTATCATAAAAGAGAGAGATAGAGAAAGAGAAATTCAAACACAATTTTCCTGCACTTCTCTCTCTTTTCTTTCTCAGAGTCAATCAGAGATTTCTTCATCTTCATCAAAAATGGCTACTTACTTGATGTTCTTCTTCATCATCAACATCATCCTCTCGGTTTATCGCACCCAAGGAATTTCTCCAGCTACTGATCATGGTGAAGTCTCTCCACGATCAACACGAGACAAAGTTTATGAAGCTATGATGAAGTTCTCTCCAAACTCTGTTTGGGCTGAAAACCTTTACCCACTCTCTATGACAATTTTCCCTCTTCCATTTTCTATAACTATTATGCTCCCACTCAATTATCCTCCATCACTCAGGAATACAACTTCACCATTTATGCTATTTCTTTACCATATGATCCCTCAGAGATTTACGTTCTCAAACTTCAAAAGATTACAGTTGGATCAACAATTCCAACATTCTTATCATCTAAATCACTTCATGTTACAGGAAATTCCAAGTCAAATTACATAATCGATGACATTGATATTTTAATTTCAAACCTGTTAATGTTGTGTGAATACTAATTACAATGAATAATTAGTATTCACAGTTTGCCCTTTTTTTTTCGTATTCTACCGAGAATAGGATTGGAAGAAAACACCCACGAAAAAAATCTAGTGTCCATCTTTACTTACTTGATTTTCACGCATTTGTGGCAACTGTATTGGCAAAATGGTGCGTATACCACTAGGTGTAGGCACTAATATTCCATTCATCCGTATGGGCATCAGTTTGCTTCCTGGGGAGCAAGATATACCATTTTAATACGGATACCTTTTGGCATTTTCTTATGTGATAAAGCGATTCGTTTTCGTTCAATATTTTGTATTTACGAAATTACCACATGTATAAAACTGGAATCGGAACCAAGTCTATCTAATTGAAGGCCAAACAACATATTCAGATGAGGAGTTTTTGTGGCAAAGGTATGGCCTATTCACCGGTATTGTCCGTTAGTTTTTCCGGTACGCCAAACAACATATTAGGATGAGGAGTTTGTCTTAGAAGGCTACGGTTATTAGGTTAGAGGCACATGCACCTAGACTAGAGAGTGTAGACCTGTTGCCTTCTCATCAAGTAATTTGAACAGGCCCCACGAAGATTTCATCATACACTTTTCATCAAGTACAATACAACCAATTAATCAGTACATTGTATTCGATAGTGCCTTTGACGTCCTAATCGTCCATCTTAATCTCAAATAGGAAAATACGATAGAAGGTATACACATGTACCAAATATATGATCGAGCGGAGCAGGTGAAAGTTAAGTATAGTAACTTAAAACATCTGGTAGCACGTGATATTGATTTGGACACACATCCATTCTTGATTTATCTAGAATTATTTGGAACTTTGGGATTTTGAAATACAACGAATTAAGCGCATCGTATTTGATACACTTTTTTAATCTAAACCATCCATAACTCTAAAAATCAGGAAAAAAAAAATCAAAACAGGCATACACGTGTATTGGATGTATGTCCTAACAAATTCAGCGGAGCACGTGAACACACCTTCCTTTTCTTTCTCATAAAAGAGAGAGACAGAAAGAGAAATTCAAACACAATTTGCCTGCATTTCTCTCTCTTTCCTTTCTCAGAGTCAATCAGAGATGTCTTCATCTTCATCAACAATGGCTAGTTACTTGATTTTCCTCATCATCATCATCAACAACATCCTCTTGGCTTATCCCACCCAAGGAATTTCTCCAGTTACTTATCATGGTGAAGTCGCTCCACGATCAACACGAGACAAGGTTTATGAAGCTATGATGAAGTTCTCTCCAAACTCTATTTTGTCTGAAAACCTTTACCTACTCCCTATGACAATTTTCCCTCTTCCATTTTCTAAAACTATTCTGCTCCCACTAAATTACCCTCCATCAATCAGGAGTACAACTTCATCAGTTATGTTATTTCGTTACCATATGAATCCTCACGGATTTACGTTCTCTAAACTTCAAAACATTCCAGTTGGATCAATAATTTCAACCTTCTTATCATCTAAATCACTTCATGTTACAATAAATTCAAAGTCAAATTACGTAATCGATGAAATTGAGATTTTTATTCCAAACTTGTTAATGTTGTGTGAATACTAATTACAATGAATAATTTGTATTCACAGTTTTCCCTTTTATTTTCATATTATACCGAGAGTGGGATGTGAAGAAAACCCCCCACGAAAAAAATATAGTGTCCAGCTTTACTAACTTGATTTTCATGCTTTTGTGGCAACTGTATTGGAAAAATGGTGCGTATGGCACTAGGTGTAAGCGCTAGTATCCCATTCATCGGTATGGTTATCTGTTTGTTTCCTAGGGAGCAAGATATATCATTTTAATATGGATACCTAGTTGGCATTTTTCTATGCGATAAAGCGATTCGTTTTCCTTCCATATTTTTTATTTACGAAATTACCACATGTATAAAACTGGAATCGGAACCAAGTCTATCTAATTGAAGGCCAAACAACATATTCAGATGAGGAGTTTTTGTGGCAAAGGTATGGCCTATTCACCGGTATGGGTCCGTTAGTTTTTTCGGTACGCCAAACAACATATTAGGATAAGGAGTTTGTCTTATAAGGCTATTGTTATTAGGTTAGAGGCACATGCACCTAGACTATAGAGTGTAGACATGTTTCCTTCTCATCACGTAATTCGAACGGGCCCCATGAAGATTTCATCAGACACTTTTCATCAAGTACAGTACAACCAATTCATCAGTACATCGTATTCGATAGTTCCTTTGACATCCTAATCGTCAATCTTAATCTCACATAGGAAAATACGACAGAAGGCGTACACATGTATCAGATATATGATCGAGCGGAGAACGTGAAAGTTAAATGTAGTAACATAAAACATCTGGTAGCACGTGTTATTGATTTGGTCACACAATTTCCATTCTTGATTTCTTTAGAATTATTTGGAACTTTGGGTTTTTTAAATACAACAAATTAAGCGCATCTTATTTGATACACATTTTTAATCTAAACCAACCATCACTCTAAAAATCAGGAAAAAAAAACTTGAAACAGGCATACACGTGTACTGGATGTATGTCCTCACAAATTCAGCGGAGCACGTGAACACACCTTCCTTTTCTTTCTCATAAAAGAGAGGGACAGAAAGAGAAATTCAATCACAATTTTCCAGCATTTCTGTCTCTTTTCTTTCTCAAAGTCAGTCAGAGATGTCTTCATCTTCATCAACAATAGCTACTTACTTGATGTTCTTCATCATCATCATCAACATCATCCTCTCGGCTTATCCCACCCAAGGAATTTCTCCAGTTACTTATCATGATGAAGTCGCTCCACGATCAACACGATAAAAATTTATGAAGCTATGATGAAGTTCTCTCCAAACTCTGTTTGGGCTGAGAAAATTTACCTACTCCCTATGACAATTTTCCCTCTTCCATTTTCTATAACTATTATGCTCCCACTCAATTACCCTCCATCAATCAGGAGTACAACTTCATAATTTATGTTATTTCGTTACCATATGATTCCTCACAGCTTTACATTCTCTAAACTTCAAAACATTCAAGTTGGATCAATAATTCCAACCTTCTTACCATCTAAATCACTTCATGTTACAAGAAATTCCAAGTCAAATTACATAATCGATGAAATTGAGA
Source organism: Papaver atlanticum (assembly GCA_023531105.1). Taxonomy (NCBI): domain Eukaryota; kingdom Viridiplantae; phylum Streptophyta; class Magnoliopsida; order Ranunculales; family Papaveraceae; genus Papaver; species Papaver atlanticum. The sequence goes on from JAJJMB010004060.1 coordinate 736,089, forward strand.
TTTTAATTCCAAACTTGTTAATGTTGTGTGAATACTAATTACAACGAATAATTTGTATTAAGAGTTTTCCCTTTTATTTTCATATTATGCCGAGAGTAGGATGTGAAGAAAACCCCCCACGAAAAAAATCTAGTGTCCATCTTTGATAACTTTATTTTAACGCTTTTGTGGAAATTGTATTGGAAAAATGGTGAGTATGGCACTAGGTGGAGGCACTAATATCCCATTCATCGGTATGGGTATCTGTTTGCTTCCTGGGGAGCAAGATATATCATTTTATATGGTTACCTAGTTGGCATTTTTCTATGCGATAAAACGATTTGTTTTCTTTCCATATTATTTATGTACGAAATTACCACATGTATGAAACCGGAATTGGAACCAAGTCTATCTAATTGAAGGAAAAATAACATATTCAGATGAGGAGTTTTTGTGGCAAAGATATTCCCTATTCACCGGTATGGGTCCGTTAGTTTTTCCGGTACTCCAAACAACATATTAGGATGAGGAGTTTGTCTTAGAAGGCTACGACTATTAGGTTAGAGGCACATGCACATGCACCTAGACTAGAGAGTGTAAAATTGTTGCCTTCTCGTCATGAAATTCGAACGGGACCCACGAAGATTTCATCAGACACTTTTCATCAAGTACAATACAACTACTTAATCAGTACATCGTATTCGATAGTTCCTTTGGCGTCCTAACTGTCCATCTTAATCTCATATAAGAAAAACGCGACAGAAAGCGTACACGTGTATCAGATATATGATCGAGCTGAGCACGTAAAAGTTAAATGTAGCAACATAAAACATCTGGTAGCACGTGATATTTATTTTGTCACACAAATTCCATGCTTGGTTTCTCTAGAATTATTTGGAACTTGGGGTTTGTGAAATACAACAAATTAAGCGCATCGTATTTGATACACCTTTGTAATCTAAACCATCCATTACTCTAAAAATCAGAAGATTTTTTTTTCGAAACAGGCGTATGCATGTATCGGATGTATGTCCTTACAAATTCAGAAGAGCACGTGAACACACCTTCCTTTTCTTTCTCATAAAAGAGAGAGAGGGAGAGCGAAAGAAAGATAAATTCAAACATAATTTGCTTCCACCTGTAAGCCCTTTCTCCGAAAGTGATTGTTTATATACTGAGTCGAGACAATACAACTAATCGGTTCACACTTCGTGTGATCGTCTATGGATACGAGAACGAGACAATACGACAACAAGATAACTTGTGTGATTGACTATGGATACAAGATCGAGACAATACAACAACGAAGTATGTTTACTTGATAATAGGTTCGGACTTAACCAAACTTTAAGGATTGTCTATCAAGTAAAATAGGAATTAACGTTTGTGTAATTTACTTTAAATTATAATAACAACAATTATAATTGCGGAATATAAAAGTAAATGACACAACAAGATTTTGTTAACGAGGAAACCGCAAATGCAGAAAAACCCCGGGACCTAGTCCAGAATTGAATACTCTTATAATTAAGCCGCTATACAAAATCAAACCAACTTCGTATAGTTGAGACCTAGCAACTAAACCTATAGTTCACCTAGTTTCCTCAGTATTCCTGCGCCTCCAACTTGTTAATAAGTCACGCACTTGGAACAATTCCTTTGGGTTGTATTCCAAACAGTAAAGGAACAACAAATCTGTTCGGTAACAACTCTTTTCAAACAACGTGATTTGAGTTTGACAAGGGCTCTTCCGTTTTACCAATAAACTCCTTTGTCGGGTCCTTCGATCAATCTCTCAACAACTACTGAAGTAATTGTTAGACTATGCAATGAAAACTATTAATCACAAAGAAGTGTATTGATGCTTATCTACTCAACTAATCAATCCAATCTTTCACAAACATAAACCGATTATAGTTGGATCCCTTTCTAGCCGAAACAAGTATTTTGCACACCAAAGATTATGAACCCAAAAAATCTTCTTGTCTTTAAATCTTCTTTAATCTTCAATCAGCACCTGCACACAATCAACTTGAATCTCTTGTGATCAATCACATACAGAACGGAGTTTGTTAACGTTGGATTATCACAAGATGTCTTTAGATCTACAAACAGTATAAAGATCCCCGTCGAAACTTCGATCTAGTTTGAGTGAATCTTATACCAGAAGAGAAGATTCTCAAGCATAAACAAACTAGGTGCAATCAAAGTTCAACAACCGTAAGTCAATCAAATCAATCGAAAACTAATAATAAACCGCAATTATCTAGTTTCCCACCAACGGTACTAATAGAGCTTCTCAATCCGAAAGAAGTCTTTAAACTGAGTGGCTGTAAGAGATTTCGCCTAATTAGGTTGCTTTCCTCTCCGAATAGGTGGCTCCACCAGTAACAACACAACTAGGTAGTTTTGCTGTCTCTGAGGATTAGTTTGCTAGAAATGCAAACTTCGATATTTATAGACAAGGAAGTTTGGACACCAAGGAATTTCCAAAACCGAATATTCTCAAAGATATGTAATAAACACAAATTCGGTTTTCATAATTCCTGGAAATGCACTGTCCAAATATTGACCGAAATCCCAATAGAAAAATCTATAATCAGTAAATGCACATTACTAATTATTGTTTTCTAAAGATATGCATTTAATTGCTGGAGATTAAATAGCATATAAAAACTAAGAAACCTTAAATAAAAGATTCCCAATTTATTTCGATCCTGGGATTCTCCTTTAGCTATTAAAGAATATCTTTGAACAATTAATGATAAGAGTTACTGCACATGTTCAAAGTATGTCGACATCTTTTACTTTGTAAATCCTTTTTCATACTTACAATCTTGGAAACGATTTGCCACACTTCCAAACAAGTTTAGAATTGGTTCGTATGAATTCCAAGAACTATGTGATTGATTATCCTATAAAATCACCAATTATGGGTTTCTCGGTTCTACCAAAACAAGTTCGGTTCTACCTCCATGTGAGTATTGTGCATAGTCACGCTAGTTACCAAAATTCGGTTGACTAGGTACTAGGATCGGTTCCCCACAACTTATGGTAACTACCTGTATTCGGTTGCACATGTTCATAGGATCGGTTCCCCCAAAACTACAAACTTGTTGCACATGTTCATAGGATCGGTTCCCCCATCTACTAAAAACGTGTTGCACCTCTTACAAGGATCGATTCCCTCTTGTAAATTTGTTGCACCTCTTACTAGAATCGGTTCCCCAATGACTAGATAAATGTTGCTATTTACAAGGAATCGATTATACCATCTTGAGTGATTACTTAAGATTGGTTTCACTAATAAAAGTCATACCAACACATAAGTCAGGCCTTGTGAATAGTTTTACCAAGATACATAAACAAGTTTATGCGCGGTTATACTAAACACACATATTGGTAATTCAAAATAGATTTGCAATGAATAACAATACCAATAAGCCTAGCGATTTCCCTTTCGATTCACAAAACAAGTTTATGAACTTACTTCCTAAAAACGAATGTAAAACATTGTTTCCTAGGATGAAATCTTCACTCATACCCACACATAAACACAATAGCATTCATATGATCATGTCGATGTCTTATATACAAAGTTTAATGGTTAAGCAATAAACCTCGTATTGTATTCCTTAATACTATGTCTACCTAGAGTTTCATACACATCTTCGTAGTTATGTTTTCAATATACACGACTTGAAAGATATGTTAGGGAAAGAAACAGTTCAAGTCAAATATTACTAACCTCAAGCGGAAGGATGATGTTGTCGTTGTAGCTCCATACTTCTTTACATTCTTCAAGTCTTCATGTAATACTTGTAAGTCTCATAACCTAACACTTTCAAGCTAACCTATACGAATCTGACTCTAGTATGTAATCAAGCGACTCTTTAAATGATTTTTGATTCACTAAAATATGACAACCAAACTTGACATACCAACGCTTGGTGGGTTCAAACAAGCTATGCTCTAACAATCTCCCCCTTTGTCAATTTTAGTGACAAAACTCTTACATCATATGGATAAACAAATTACAAAAATTCATTATACACATACGCTTGATTCCAAGTTCAACAACACAAAACCTGCATTAAATTCAATCCTTAAATGCCGTTGCTGACATTATAATAACAAAGCTAATACTCCCCCTATAGGTAAGATAGGTAGATTTTCAATCCGCACGTCTTTGTTATTTCCATGTAGTTCCTCATAACTACATATCATATGGTATGTTACTCCCCCTTAGTCTATGCTTTCACTCTCTTCGTTAGAATAAACGTTTTAGCACAAATGTCCTTTCCCTTAGTGATACCAACTCACAACAAGTCAATATCACTTGTTTACTCCATATATTTCTCCCCCTTTTTGTCACAAAATGATAAAGAAACGAAAAAAATAAAGGACAAACCGAAAGGATCTTACAAATCTCACAAAGAGAATTTGCAAACCTATAAGAGTTGAGCACGAAGGTTTTACACACCATTTTAGATAACCAATATCAAAACCGAAATTACAAGTAATTTGGTTTTAACATGTTATCTAGGAAACAATTGCCCGAAGCAATTTTCCCTAATAGTTTAGCATATCAAAAATCGACTAAGTACCTTAATTCTTTTGCTAAACCGATTGTACAAGTACAATCGCTTTTTCGATAAGACCAAAATAAAGATCAGAATTAACTTTATTTTTCTCATCAGGCTCTAATTATTCTCAAAAATAACTTAGACCTTTCACTTTTAAACAAGATAAATACTAGGTTAGTTAACTAGTAATTCTTGTTAAGGCATTCGGTTAGACTTGAATAACCGAAACCTTCACATTTGATAAGTCTAACTAAGATCCGAAAAACTTAGTTTCTCTTATCCGGAAATCACTTGGACTAAAAAAATGATCCCGAAACACTTTTGTTAAGCCATAAACAATCCATACAAACCAAATAAATCAATTTGCATAATCATTTATCTGAACCGGAAGCAATTGAAACAAACATAGACATTATAGCACTACAATTGCACCGAAATTTTGTAAGCCTAAACAATTGATACCAAACAATAACGAAAGATAACAATAGTTTTTCTTAACCGGAAACAATTGAATCACAATCAAACATCCATACACAAATACTGGAATAAACATCAATTGTACCCAAATTTTGTTAAGCAAAAGCAATAAGGATATGAAATAAAATCATGCTTTTCTTAAACAGGAAAACAATTAACTAACAAGATTGTTACCTCAAATTCCGCATCCTCTTCTCCCCTTAAGATATGTCATTTAGCGCAAGTTCACTTAGAACTCTCCCCCGTTAAAATTGTCATCCTCCTGCCAAAACAAAAGAACAACAACAAAGAGCAACCTTTACCAGAGAATGGTTGAAAACCGGTTTTAACTATGCAATGCAAAAGTTGAAACCTCGAAACACATATGATTTTATGCTAAACCAAAAGATTCAACATATTGTGACTTTTTCACATATTGTTTCTACAAGAACCCCTTATGATCCTTTTATAAAGCCTACCAACATGGGCAAGAACTTAATCCCGCTAAATCAAAAAGTCACCCAAACCATAAGGGTTCACACATTATGAGATCGAATATCAAGGTAATAAAACCGAAATAAAACATCCCATAAACATACATAGCAATAAAATAAAGCATTCAAGCACAGGCTATGTAACCAAAACTATCACAAGAAATATTATAAAATAATAATTTTATTCATAATAATAAGATAGTTTTATTCATAATAGACTTTACAATTATTGAAAGAAATCAAAAACTGAAGTCTATTTTTTTTAATTTTGATTTAATCCTTCAAGGTTGAAGATGGATCTGATGATTTTATAGGATTCCAATCATCTTCTATGATTACTAGTCTTGATTCAAGACTAACAACATTGTCATTGACTTCCTTTACTTCCTTTCAAAGATCTTTTTCCATTTTCCTTACTTCACATAGGATTAGATCTAGTTTTAATGACAGATTATTGAGAAGATTGTCATTGAGAGATGAAATTTCTTCATTTGGAACATCTTGATGAAGTTCTGGAGATGAATCTGAATCACCATCGGAGGATTCGAGATGAAGCTTCTTGTTAGGAAACAGAATTGTCAAGACTTTTTCAGTCTTGCGAGAGTTGCAGCTAGAGGAAGACATTCTATCAAAACTCTATAAAATGAAATAAAAGTTCTTTCTTATTATAAGTTCTCAAATTTTTTTTGAGAATATTATTCAATTAATTTTTTAATCGAAAATCCATTTAGAAATATTTTTATTCAAATATTTACAATTGTATCCTTACTGTTTGTTTTTGTAAGTACAAGTAAGGATTCATGATAACCGATTAGGTTTTCATATTTCGGTTGTTGATTTTTCTTCCTTTGAAGGTTTCAACATTCATAAGAAATTCAGAAACACTTGTGTTTGAACTTTTAGGTTCAACTCTCAATCTCGAAGTAAGATTTTGATGTTCAACAATCATATTCACCCTTTTAGGAGTTATTTTTGATCTAGACTTAGATCTTGGATTTTTGGGTTTGTAGACTCTCCCATTTTGAATATCAGGACATTGCTGTTGATAATGCCTCTTTTGTTTGCATTGAAAACAAACCCCAGAAGACATCTGGTTGCAGGATTCGGGTTTCACAAATTTGTTTGACCTTGTATCCTTGCCTTTCGATATATCGATATCAGGTGACGATTTTCTGAAGCAGTTGAGCTCGTCTCTCAGTTTCTGATTTTCATCTTTTAGCTTCCTTATCTCATCTCGACAGTATTTGATCTCGAGAATGAGTTTAGATACTTGAACCTTTTTGGAACATTGAGAGACCTCGATTTTCTCTAATCGCTTGTTGAATTTTTCTTTATCATTAAGAAAACTTCGTTTGAGTTGATCAAGCGATGATTTAATTCTATTGATGTTAGTTTCAAGAAACTGAGTTCTATTATCTTTACATGGAACCAATTTTTTGAAAATCGTAGGTGTAACCTCTTCTTGAGTATCTACTGTTGACGATGTTTCAGAGTTAGAGACTTCTGCAATGGTTGCAATATTATCCAACATATCTTCTTGATTATTCTCGTCAGGGGAATAGTCAAAAGTTGCAGTGTATGCTTTTGTTTTCCATTGGTTATCCTTAGTAGGACAATCCGGAGAGATATGACCAAATCTTCTACATTTGTAGCATTGAGGAATATTATCATCATCATCCCAAGTGTCTTCACTATTACGTGTAGAAATATGTTTTCTTTTTGACACAGGAGATTCTCTTTTCCGATGTCTCAACAATTTTTTGAGTTGTTGAGTAATAAGAGACAAATGATGATTTATATCACCCTTATCTTCAGCATTTTGATCTTCCTGATCTAAGGAGTTTTCCGAACATTGATTCGGAATCTTTCTACTAGCATTATAAGTCAGATTATTTTTTTGCTTAGACGAATACTCTTGATCAAATATCTTTAGTTTTCCAACAAGGTACCTTCTTGATAATGAGGAAAGATCATTGGCTTCAATGATTGCATGCTTCTTAGAATCGTATCTTGATGGCAACGATCTGAGAATTTTGCATACTATATCTTTTTCAAAAATAGTCTTTCCAAGAGAGAAAGAAGCATTAATTATCTCAGAGAGTTTGACATAAAACTCTTCAAAAGTGTCGTTGTCATCCATTCGAAGGTTTTCCCAATCGGACAATAGAGTTTGAAGTCTAGCTTCTTTCTCTGAAGTACTTTCTTCGAATACGATCTGAAGATTATCCCAAGCTTCTTTCGAAGTTAGGCATGTTGATACATGATGTTGTAGATCACGACTTATAGCATGTACAATAGCATTAAAACCATATGAATTCTGCTTAGCAAAAGCCTTTTCTTCAGTTGGGTAATCTACTAAGTGTTTAAACTTAGTTTCCGAATTTTCTACTTTCGGGCGATCATAACTATCGACGACTAATAGCCATGTATTAAAGTCTCGTGATTGAAGAAAAGATCTCATAACAGATTTCCACCATAGATAGTTTGATCCGTCAAATCTTGGCGGTACGTTAATCGAAGTCAATTCGTGATAAATAGAATTCATTTCTTATAAATTGGATCGCACCAAACACAGATTGTTAGATCTTTTCGTGTTTGCCTGCTCTGATACCAATTGAAAAGACGAGGGTACCCAAATATACTTCAATCTAAAACTTTTCTACATATAAGTCCTTTCTCCGAAAGTGATTGTCTATAGACTGAGTCGAGACAATACAACTAATCGGTTCACACTTCGTGTGATCGTCTATGGATACGAGATTGAGACAATACGACAATAAGATAACTTGTGTGATTGACTATGGATATAAGATAGAGACAATACAACAACGAAGTATGTTTACTTGATAATAGGTTCGGACTTAAACCAAACTCTAGGGAGTGTCTATCAAGTAAAATAGGAAATAACGTTTGGGTAATTTACTTTAAATTATAATAACAACAATTATAATTGCGGAAAATAAAAGTAAATGACACAGCAAGATTTTGTTAACGAGGAAACCTTAAATGCAGAAAAACCCCGGGACCTAGTCCAGAATTGAATACTCTTATAATTAAGCCGCTATACAAAATCAAACCAACTTCGTATATTTGAGACAAAGCAACTAAACCTATAGTTCACCTAGTTTCCTCAATATTCCTGCGCCTCCAACTTGTTAATAAGTCACGCACTTGGAACAATTCCTTTGGTTTGTATTCCAAACAGTAAAGGAACAACAAATCTGTTCGGTAACAACTCTTATCAAAGAACGTGATTTGAGTTTGACAAAGGCCCTTCCGTTTAACCAATAAACTCCTTTGTCGGTTCCTTAGATCAATCTCTCAACAACTACTGAAGTAATTGTTAGACTATGCAATCAATACTATTAATTACAAAGAAGTGTATTGATGCCGATCTACTCAACTAATCAATCAATCTATCACAAACATAAACCGATTATAGTTGGATCCCTTTCCAGCCGAAACAAGTATTGTGCACACCAAAGATTATGAAGCCAAAATGTCTTATTGTCTTCAAATCTTCTTTAATCTTCAATCAGCACCTGCACACAATCAACTTGAATCTCTTGTGATCAATCACACACAGAACGGAATCTGTTAACGTTGGATTATCACAAGACGTCTTTAGATCTACAAAAAGTATAAAGATCCCCGTCGAAACTTCGATCTAGTTTGAGTGAATCTTATATCATAAGAGAAGATTCTCAAGCATAAACAAACTAGGTTCAATCAAAGTTCAACAACCGTTAGTCAATAAAATCAATCGAAAACTAATAATAAACCGCAATTATTTAGTCTCCCACCAACGGTACTAATAGAGCTTCTCAATCCCAAAGAAGTCTTTAAACTGAGCGGCCGTAAGAGATTTCACTGTCAAAATATTGACTGAAATCCCAATAGAAAAATCTATAATCAGTAAATGCACATTACTAATTATTATTTTCTAAAGATATGCATTTAATTGCTGGAGATTAAATAGCATACAAAAACTAAGAAACCTTAAATAAAAGATTCTCAATTTATTTCGATCCTGGGATTCTCCTTTAGCTATTAAAGAATATCTTTGAACAATTAATGAAAAGAGTTACTGCACATGTTCAAAGTATGTCGACATCTTTTACTTTGTAAGTTCTTTTTCATACTTACAATCTTGGAAACGATTTTCCACACTTCCAAACAAGTTTAGAATTGGTTCGTATGAATTCCAAGAACTATCAGATTGATTATCCTATAAAATCACCAATTATGGGTTTCTCGGTTCTACCAAAACAAGTTCGGTTCTACCTCCATGTGAGTATTGTGCATAGTCACGCTAGTTACCAAAATTTGGTTGACTAGGTACTAGGATCGGTTCCCCACAACTTATGGTAACTACCTGTATTCGGTTGCACATGTTCATAGGATCGGTTCCCCCAAAACTACAAACTTGTTGCACATGTTCATAGGATCGGTTCCCCCATCTACTAAAAACGTGTTGCACCTCTTACAAGGATCGATTCCCTCTTGCAAATTTGTTGCACCTCTTACTAGGATCGGCTCCCCAATGACTAGATAAAAGTTGCTATTTACGAGGAATCGATTATACCATCTTGAGTGATTACTTAAGATTGGTTTCACTAATAAAAGAAATACCAACACATAAGTCAGGCCTTGTGAATAGTTTTACCAAGATACATAAACAAGTTTATGCGCGGTTATACTAAACACACATATTGGTAATTCAAAATAGATTTGCAATGAATAACAATACCAATAAGCCTAGCGATTTCCCATTCAATTCACAAAACAAGTTTATGAACTTACTTCCTTTAAACGAATGTAAAACATTGTTTTCTAGGATGAAATCTTCACTAATACCTGATAGACGCATTTATGTGTCTATTTTCATCTCTATTGTGTATATTGTCAGTACCCATTTTTGTACTAATTTTGGTATTTTATCCCTTTGTAGGTGTTTTTGGAGAAATAGGCTTTTGCGGAAAAATTGGCTCGAAAAGTTGTTAAAGGCTCCGGGAAGGACATTTGCTATTTGGACTCTCATTTTGGATAAGGGGTAATCCATTTCCAAGCAGCTGCTAAGCACAAACCGGCACTGGATAGGGGGAGGTCACATTTCTTCTCAAATTTCCAAAACAAAATTGGCGGGAAAATTTTCTACAGAAAACAGAATTTTCTGTTTGATTTTTGGACGATTTTTAAGGAGATTCAAGGGCTGATTTTCGTTGGGTTAACCCTGTTAAGGATAAACAAGTTTGGTATGAGCTGTAGAATCGATTAAACATGGATAGATATCCGTGTTGGAGCAAAACAGGGAGTATTCATATTTTGAGATATTTTCGGTTTACAAAAGAAGTTTGTGAAGATTTTACGGCAAGATTGGAGTGTATGGAGTCCTTATTCAGTCTTGGGAGAGTTTAAGAGAGTTTGGAAACCAAATTGACGCGTAAAGAGGGAAGAAAAATCCCGTAACTTGAGGAGAAAAAAACCGAGAATATTTATGGATTAAGTCGAGAGATTTTATGTTTAGTGACTATATATAGGTTGATTCGAGTCATATTTAGAGATACGAACAATTTGGTAGAGTGTGGAGAAGTTTAGAGCCTTAGAGAAGCGTAAAAAAAATCAACTGGAGTCGATACAGAAACTTTTCTGCTGCTGCTGCGAAGAAGAACACGAAGAACATTAGACCCCCAGAGTCAGTTGCAGAGGCAGACTTATTTTAAGTGACAACGAGGTACGGTCGCATCTTACTGCAGTCACCGAAGCCTTTCAACAACCATTCCGACTTCTGATTCAGACCTTCAGCAACTGCAGAATCCGTTGTTTTAACACTTTTCTCCCTTTTAATGAACTTTTGAGCCATAAACATGTATTTTGAGATTATGATTAATATGAAGAGCTAAACCCCATTGCTGAGGCGATAGAGGAAGCTATTTTTCCAACAAAAAGTGGTATATTCTATTTTATTTATTTTATTTCAATTATTTTTATGATTATTTGCCTTGATTTATAATTGTTTGAATGATTTTTGTTAAGCAATTGTTATTTCTTTTGATAGAGCATGCTTAGCCATAGGTTCTTGTTGCTTTATACTTTGGATTTACACTTGTTATTTTGAAAATCTATATGTTGCAATAGCTTAGAATCAAGTTAAACGCAAAAATTGAATAAATATAAATACTAGATAAAATCACTTTGAACTAGGAAAAATAGTGGAATCTTAGCCTCAGTGTTCTTTTAATATTGATATCAACTTTGTCAGTGTTTGCTATAATTTTTAGTGATTTTTCTATTTAGTTTTGAATTTAAGTCTAAAGTTATCCTTCACAAGTTCGAGCAACGAATCTTTTTACCACTACAACTACAAAACACATCAATACCCATACATAATCACAATAGCATTCATATGATCATGTCGATGTCTTATATACAAAGTTATCTAATTGACGGACTAACAACATATTCAGATGAGGAGTCTTTGTGGAAAAGGTATGGCCTATTCACCGGTATGGGTCCGTTAGTTTTTCTGGTATGCCAAACAACATATTAGGATGAGGAGTTTGTCTTAGAAGGCTACGGTTATTAGGTTAGAGGCACATTCACATGCACCTAGACTAGAGAGTGTAGACCTATTTCCTTCTCATCATGAAATTCGAACGGGATCCATGAAGATTTCATCAGACACATTTAATCAAGTAAAATACAACTAATTAATCAGTATATCTTATTCAATAGTGCCTTTCATGTCCTTACCGTCCATCTTAATCTCAAATAGGAAAAACGCGCTAGTAGGCGTACACGTGTATCAGATATATGATCGAACGTAGCACGTGAAAGTTAAATGATATTGATTTGGTCACACAAATTCCATGCTTGGTTTCTCTAGAATTATTTGGAACTCGGGGTTTGTGAAATACAACAAATTAAGTGCATCGTATTTGATACACCTTTTAAATCTAAACAATCCATCACTCTAAAAATAAGGAAAAAAACTTGAAACAGGCGTATGCGTGTATTGGATGTATGTCCTCACAAATTCAGCGGAGCACGTGAACACACCTTCCTTTTCTTTCTCATAAAAGAGAGAGAGTGAGAGAGAGAAAGAAAGAGAAATTCAAACATAATTTTCCTGCACTTCTCTCTCTTTTCTTTCTTAGAGTCAATCAGAGATTTCTTCAACTTCATCTTCTTCATCAACAATGGCTACTTACTTAATGTTCTTCATCAACATCATCAACATAATCCTCTCGGCTTATCCCATCCAAGGAATTTTCCAGTTTCATGATAAAGTCGCTCCACTATCAACACGAGACAAGTTTATGAAGCTCAGATGAGGTTCTCTCCAAACTTTGTTTAGGATGAAAACCTTTACCTACTCTCTATGAAAATTTCCCCCCTTCAATTTTCTATAACTATTCTGCTCTCACTCAATCACCCTGCATCACTCAGGAATACAACTTCACCATTTATGCTATTTCGTTACCATATGATCCCACAAAGATTTTCTTCTCTAAAATTCAAAACATTCCATTTGGATAACCAATTCAAACCTTCTTACCATCTAAATCACTTCATGTTACAAGAAATTCCAAGTCAAATTACATAAGCGATGACGTTTAGATTTTAATTCCAAACTTGTTAATGTTGTGTGAATACTAAATACAATGAATAATTAGTATTCACAGTTTTTCCTTTTATTTTCGTATTATACCGAGACTAGGATGAGAAGAAAACCCCCCACGAAAAAAATCTAGTTTCCAGCTTTACTAACTTGATTTTCACGCTTTTGTGGCAACTAAAATTTATATAGTGTCGAACATCTTAGTTTTTCAGATATATGATCGAGCAGAGCACGTGAAAGTTAAATGTAGTAGAATAAAACATCTAGTAGCGTGTGAAATTGATTTGGTCACACAAATTCCATGCTTGGTTTCTCTCGAATTATATGGAACTTGGGGTTTTTGAAATATAACAAATTAAGCGCATCGTATTTGATACATATTTTTAATCTAAACCATCCATCACCCTAAAAATAAGTAGAAGAAAAAAATCGAAACAGGCGTACACGTGTATTGGATGTATGTCTCCAAAAATTCAGCGGAGCACGTGAACACACCTTCATTTTTTTTCTCATAAAAGAGAGCGAGAGAGAGAGAGATAGAGAGCGAAAGAAAGAGAAATTCAAACATAATTTTCTTGCACTTCTCTCTCTTTTCTTTCTCAGAGTCAGTCAGAGATGTCTTCATCTTCATCAACAATGGCTACTTACTTGATGTTCTTCATCATCATCATCAACATCATCCTCTCGGCATATCCCACCAAAGAAATTTCTCCAGTTACTGATCATGGTGAAGTCGCTCCATCATCAACACGATACAAAGTTTATGAAGCTCTGATGAAGTTCTCTCCAAACTCTGTTGGGGCTGAAAACCTTTACCTACTCTCTATGACAATTTTCCCTCTTCCATTTTCTATAACTATTCTGCTCCCACTCAATAATCCTCCATCACCCAGGAATACAACTTCACCATTTATGTGATTTCGTTACCATATGATCCCTTAGAGATTTACGTTCTCTAAACTTCAAAACATTCCAGTTGGATCAACAATTCCAATCTTCGTACCATCTAAATCACTTCATGTTATAAGAAATTCCAAGTCAAATTACATAATCGATGACATTTAGATTTTAATTCCAAACCTGTTAATCTTGTGTGAATACTAATTACAATGAATAATTAGTATTCAGAATTTTCCCTTTTTTTTTTCGTATTCTACCGAAAGTAAGATGAGAAGAAAACCCCCCACGAAAAAAATATAGTGTCCACCTTTACCAACTTGATTTTCATGCTTTTTTGGCAACTGTATTGGCAAAATGGTACGTATGGCACTAGGTGTAGGAACTAATATCCCATTCATCAGTATAGGTATCAGTTTGCTTCTTGGGGAGCAAGATATACCATTTTAATATGGATACCTAGTTGGCCTTTTTATATATGATAAAGCGATTCGTTTTCGTTCCATATTTTTTATTTACGAAATTACCACATACATAAAACCGGAATCGGAACCAAGTCTATCTAATTGAAGTCCAAACAACATATTCAGATGGGGATTTTCTGTGGCAAAGGTATGACCTTGTCACCGGTATGGGTCCGTTAATTTTTCAAGTACGCCAAACAATATATTAGGATGAGGAGTTTGTCTTAATTAGAAGGCTACAGTTATTAGGTTAGAGGCACATGCACATGCACCTAGACTACATAGTGTAGACATGTTGCTTTCTCATCATGAAATTCGAACGGGCTAACGAAGATTTCATCAGACATTTTTTATCAAGTACAATACAATCAATTAATCAGTACATCTTATTCGATAGTTCCTTTGACGTCCTAACTTTCCATCTTAATCTCACATAGGAAAAACGCGACAGAAGGCGTACATGTGTTTCAGATATATGATCGAGCGGAGCACGTGAAAGTTAAATGTTATAACATAAAACATCTGGTATCACGTGAAATTTATTTGGGCACACAAATTCCATGCTTGGTTTCTCTAGAATTATTTGGAACTTGGGGTTTGTGAAATACAACAAATTAAGCGCATCGTATTTGATACACCTTTTTAATATAAACCATCCATCACTCTAAAAATCAGAAGTAGAAAAAATCCCCCGAAACAGGCTTACACGTGTATTGGATGTATGTCCTCACAAATTCAGCGGAGCACTTGAACACACCTTCCTTTTCTTTCTCATAAAAGAGAGAAACAGAAAGATAAATTCAAACATAATTTTCCTGTAATTCTCTCTCTTTTCTTTCTTAGAGTCAATCAGAGATGTCTTCATCTTCATCAACAATGGCTACTTACTTGATGTTCTTCATCATCATCATCAAAATCATCCTCTCGGCTTATCCCATCCAAGGAATTTCTCCAGTTACTTATCATGGTGTAGTCGCTCCACGATCAACACGAGACAAAGTTTATGAAGCTCTGATGAAGTTCTGTCCAAACTCTGTTTGGGCTGAAAACCTTTACCTACTCTCTATGACAATTTTCCCGCTTTCATTTTATATAACTATTCTGCTCTCACTCAATTACCCTGCATCACTCAGGAATACAACTTCACCATTTATGCTATTTCTTTACCATATGATCCCTCAGAGATTTACGTTCTCAAAAATTCAAAACATTCCATTTGGATCAACAATTCAAACCTTCTTACCATCTAAATCACTTCATGTTACAAGAAATTCCAAGTCAAATTACATAAGCGATGAAGTTTAGATTTTAATTAAAAACTTGTTAATGTTGTGTGAATACTAATTACAATGAATAATTAGTATTCACAGTTTGCCCTTTTATTTTCGTATTATACTGAGAGTAGGATGAGAAGAAAAGCCCCCACGAAAACAATCTAGTGTCCATCATTAATAACTTGATTTTCACGCTTTTGTGGCAACTAAAATTAATCTAGTGTCCAACATCTTAGTTTTTCATATATATGATCGAGCGGAGCACGTGAAAGTTAAATGTAGTAACATAAAACATCTATTAGCACGTGAAATTGATTTGGTCACACAAATTCCATGCTTGATTTCTCTAGAATTATATTTAACTTGGGTTTTTTGAAATACAACAAATTAAGCGCATCGTATTTGATAACCTTTTTAATATAAACCATCCATCACCCTAAAAATAAAAATAAAAAATAACTCGAAACAGGCGTACACGTGTATTGGATGTATGTCCTTACAAATTCAGCGGAGCATGTGAACACACCTTCCATTTCTTTCTCATAAAAGAGAGAGAGAGAGAGAGAGAGAGAGAGAGCGAAAGAAAGAAAGAGAAAATCAAACATAATTTGCCTGCACTTCTCTCTCTTTTCTTTCGCAGAGTCAGTCAGAGATATCTTCATCTTCATTATCTTCATCAACAATGGCTGCTTACTTGATGTTCTTCTAGAAATTTTGCCAGTTACTTATCATGGTGAAGTCACTCCACGATAAACACGAGACAAAGTTTATGAAGCTCTGATGAAGTTCTCTCCAAACTCTGTTGGGGCTAAAAACCTTTAGCTACTCTCTATGACAATTTTCCCTCTTCCATTTTCTATAACTATTCTGCTCCCACTAAATTACCCTCCATCACCCAGGAATACAACTTCACCATTTATGCTATTTCGTTACCACATGACCCCTCGGAGATTTACGTTTTCTAAACTTCAAAACAGTCCAGTTGGATCAACAATTCCAACCTTCTTACCATCTAAATCACTTCATGTTACAAGAGATTCCAAGTCAAATTACATAATGGATGACATTTAGATTTTAATTCCAAACTTGTTAATGTTGTGTTAATACTAATTACAATAAATAATTAGTATTCACAGTTTGACCTTTTTTTTCTTCGTATTCTACCGAGAGTAGGATGAGAAGAAAACCCCAACGAAAAAAATCTAGTGTCCAGCTTTACTAACTTGATTTTCACGCTTTTGTGGAAACTGTATTGGCAAAATGGTGCGTCTGTCACTAGGTGTAGGCACTAATATTCCATTCATCGGTATGGGTATCAGTTTGCTTCCTGTGGAGCAAGATATACCATTTTAATACGGATACCTAGTTGGCATTTTTTTATGTGATAAAGCGATTCGTTTTCGTTCCATACTTTTTATTTACGAAATTACCACATGCATAAAACCGGAATCGGAACCAAGTCTATCTAATTGAAGGTCAAACAACATATTCAGATGAGGAGTTTTTGTGGAAAAGATATTCCCTATTCACCGGTATGGTCCGTTAATTTTTCCGGTACGCCAAACAACATATTAGGATGAGGAGTTTTTTTTAGAAGGCTACGACTATTAGGTTAGAGGCACATGCACATGCACCTAGACTAGAGAGTGTAAAATTGTTGCCTTCTCGTCATGAAATTCGAACGGGACCCACGAAGATTTCATCAGACACTTTTCATCAAGTACAATACAACTAATTAATCAGTACATCATATTCGATAGTTCCTTTGGCGTCCTAACGGTCCATCTTAATCTCATATAAGAAAAACGCGACAGAAAGCGTACACGTGTATCAGATATATGATCGAGCTGAGCACGTGAAAGTTAAATGTAGTAACATAAAACATCTGGTAGCACGTGATATTTATTTTGTCACACAAATTCCATGCTTGGTTTCTCTAGAATTATTTGGAACTTGGGGTTTGTGAAATACAACAAATTAAGCGCATCGTATTTGATACACCTTTGTAATCTAAACCATCTATCACTCTAAAAATAAGAAGAAAAAAAACTCGAAACAGGCCGATACGTGTATTGGATTTATGTCCTCACAAATTCAGCGGAGCACGTGAACACACCTTCATTTCTTTCCGATAAAAGAGAGAGAGAGAAAAAGAGAAATTAAAACACAATTTGCCTGCATTTCTCTCTCTTTTCTTTCTCGGGGTCAATCAGAGATATCTTCATCTTCATCAACAAATGGCTACTTACTTGATGTTCTTCATTTTTAACATCAACATCATCCTCTCGGCTTATCCCACCCAAGGAATTATTCCAGTTACTGATCATGGTGAAGTTGTTCCACAATCAACACGAGACAAAGTTTATGAAGCTCTGATGAAGTTCTTTCCAAACTCTGTTTGGGATGAAAACCTTTACCTACTCTGTATGACAATTTTCCATCTTCCATTTTCTATAACTATTCTTCTCCCACTCAATTACCCTCTATCACTTAGGAATACAACTTCACCATTTATGCTATTTCGTTACCATATGATCCCTCAGAGATTTACGTTCTCTAAACTTCAAAACATTTCAATTTGATCAACAATTCCAACCTTGTTACCATCAAAATCACTTCATGTTACAAGAAATTCCAAGTCAAATTACATAATCGATGACATTGGGATTTTAATTCCAAACCTGTTAATGTTGTGTGAATACTAATTACAATGAATAATTAGTATTCACAGTATTTCCCTTTTTTATTTCGTATTCTACCGAGAGTAGGATGGGAAGAAAACCCCCACAAAAAAAATATAGTGTCCATCTTTACTTACTTGATTTTCACGCATTTGTGTTAACTGTATTGGCAAAATGGTGCGTATGGCACTAGGTGTAGGCACTAATATACCATTCATCCGTATGGGTATCAGTTTGCTTCCTGGGGAGCAGTATCAGTTTGCTTCCTGGGGAGCAAGATATACCATTTTAATAAGGATACCTTTTGGCATTTTCTTATGTGATAAAGTGATTCGTTTTCGTTCCATATTTTTTATTTACGAAATTACCACATGTATAAAACCGAAATCGGAACCAAGTCTATCTAATTGAAAGTCAAACAACATATTCATATTAGGAGTTTTTGTGGCAAAGGTATGGCCTATTCACCGGTATGGGTCCGTTAGTTTTTCCGGTACGCCAAACAATATATTAGGATGAGGAGTTTGTCTTAGAAGGCTACGATAATTAGGTTAGAGGCACATGCACTTAGACTAGAGAGTGTATACATATTGCCTTCTCATCATGAAATTTGAACGGCTCCATGAAGATTTCATCAGACACTTTTCATCAAATACAAGACAACCAATTAATCACCATCTTATTTGATAGTGCCATTGACGTCCTAACCGTCCATCTTAATCTCACATAGAAAAAACGCAATAGAAGGCGTACACGTGTAGCAGATATATGATCGAGAGGAGCACCTTAAAGTTAAATGTAGTAACATAAAACATCCGTTTGCACGTGAAATGGTTTGGTCAAACAAATTCCATGCCTGGTTTCTCTAGAATTATTTTGAACTCGGGGTTTTGAAATACAACAAATTAAGCGCATCGTATTTGATACAACTTTTTAATCTAAACCATCCATCACTCTAAAAATCCGAAGTAGAAAAAAAAAACCCGAAACAGGCGTACACGTGTATTGGATGTAAGTCCTCACAAATTCAGCGGAGCACTTGAACATACCATCCTTTTCTTTCTCATATAAGAGAGAGACAAAAAGATAAATTCAAATACAATTTGCCAGCATTTCTCTCTCTTTTCTTTCTCAGAGTCAATCAGAGATTTCTTCTACTTCATCTTCTTCAACTTCTTCTTCTTCATCAACAATGGCAACTTACTTGATGTTCTTTATTTTTATCATCAACATCATCCTCTCGGATTATCCCACCCAAGGAATTACTCCAGTTACTGATCATGGTGAAGTCGTTCCACGATCAACACGAGACAAAGTTTATGAAGCTCTGATGAAGTTCTCTCCAAAATCTGTTTGGGCTGAAAACCTTTACTTGCTCTCTTAGACAATTTTCCATCTTCCATTTTCTATAACTATTCTTCTCCCACTCAATTACCCTCCATCACTCAGGAATACAACTTCACCATTTATGATATTTTGTTACCATATGATCCCTAAGAGATTTACGTTCTCTAAACTTCAAAACATTTCAGTTGGATCAATAATTCCAGCCCTGTTACCATCAAAATCACTTCATGTTACAAGAAATTCCAAGTCAAATTACATAATCGATGACATTGGGATTTTAATCCCAAACCTGTTAATGTTGTGTGAATACTAATTACAATGAATAATTAGTATTCACAGTATTGCCCTTTTATTCCGTATTCTACCGAGAGTAGGATGGGAAGAAAACCCCCAAGAAAAAAATCTAGTGTCCATCTTTACTTACTTGATTTTCACGCATTTGTGGCAACTGTATAGGCAAAATGGTGCGTATGGCTCTAGGTGTAGGCACTAATATCCCATTCATCCGTATGGGTATCAGTTGTCTTCCTGGGGAGCAAGATATACCATTTTAATACGGATACCTTTTGACATTTTCTTATGTGATAAAGCGATTCGTTTTCGTTCCATATTTTTTATTTACGAAATTACCACATGTATAAAACCGGAATCAGAACCAAGTCTATCTAATTGAAGGCCAAACAACATATTCATATGAGGAGTTTTTGTAGCAAAGGTATGGCCTATTCACCGGTATGGGTCCGTTAGTTTTTCCGGTACGCCAAACAACATATTAGGATGAGGAGTTTGTCTTAGAAGGCTACGGTTATTAGGTTATAGGCACATGCACTTAGACTAGAGAGTGTATATCTATTGCCTTCTAATCATGAAATTTGAACGGGTCCCATGAAGATTTCATTAGACACTTTTCATCAAGTACAATACAACCAATTAATCACCATCTTATTTGATAGTGCCTTTGACGTCTTAACCGTCCATCTTAATCTCACATAGGAAAAACGCGATAGAAGGCGTACACATGTAGCAGATATATGATCGAGCGGAGCACCTTAAAGTTAAATGTAGTAACATAAAACATCCGGTAGCACATGAAATTATTTGGTCACACAAATTCCATGCTTGGTTTCTCTAGAATTATTTTGAACTCGGGGTTTTTGAAATACAACAAATTAAGCGCATTGTATTTGATACACCTTTTTAATCTAAACCATCCATCACTCTAAAAATCAGAAGAAGAAAAAAAACCCCGAAACAGGCTTACATGTGTATTAGATGTATGTCCTCACAAATTCAGCGGAGCACTTGAACACACCTTCCTTTTCTTTCTCATAAAAGAGAGAGACAGAAAGATAAATTCAAACACAATTTGGCTGCATTTCTCTCTCTTTTCTTTCTCAGAGTCAATCAGAGATATCTTCATCTTCATCAACAATGGCTACTTACTTGATGTTGGAGCTCGGGATCTTCCGCCAGGAGGATGGATGATGAATATTTTTTTTCATATATTTTTTTGTTTTATTTAGTTTTTATCTTTTAAAAAAGTTAACTTTTTTTTGTATCTCTTTGTATTGGGTTCTGATAGACGCATTATTGTGTCTAATATGTCTCAATTGTATATATTGTTGTGTTCGATTTTGTATTTATTTTGTTATTTTATGTCTTTGTAGGTATTTTTAGAGAAATAAGCTCTTGCGGCGAAATTGACTCGAAAAGTGGTGTTTTACACCCCAGGATAGAGTACTAAAGGCACCCCAGAAATGCACCGGAAGCACCCCAGAAATGTGTCGGAGGAACCCCGGAAAAATTACTATCTACGCCCACAAATTACTATTTGCACCCCATAAGACAAGTGCTAAAGGGACACCCGTGCAGGATTAGGGGGAGGACATGTTCTTCTCAAATTCAAAAAATGAATTTTGGCGGGAAAATATTTTCATTAACAGCAGAATTTCAATCGGATATTTGGACGTGATTTAGTGAAATTCAATCCATGAAACTTAGTGGGTAGACGTGATATGACTATAGAAAGCTATTATGGGTGATTTTATCGATCAAATTTGGCTGGATAACTTGGTTTAATCCAAACAGGGAGTTGGAGGAAAAACATGAGCTTGCATGAGTTGTGAGAAATTTAAACGTGTACTGCACGTGCTTGGAAGATTTAATCGATATTATAGAGCGTTAAGAAGGTATAGAAGGAAATAAATACAGCTGCAGATGCGTGAAAATCAAAATCAATGAAAAAAATGGAAAAAAATATACCCGAGTAAAAGAAGATTATTTGTAGTTAATGGAGGAGATTCAATGTCGCAATTATGTATAAATAGGTTCCTAGGATCACATATAATGGGGGTAGAGAGTTTGGGGTCGATAGGAGAGCTCAGGAGGCGTGAATCAAGAGTTTTCAGAACTCTGTTGTTGCTGCTGCTGCTGCTCGTGAAGAACAGGGAAACAGCGACGGTTTCTTCAACTAGTTGTAACAGTTTCTTCAACTGGTTTGCAACATTTATCTTCGTTGTAACAGTTTATTCAACTGGTTTGCAACATTTATCTTCATTGTAACAGTTTCATCATCCTCTTCTGCAACATTTATTTTCATATTTGTAACGATTATCTTCATCATAACAGTTGAGAGTTGAAACAGTTGGTCTGTAACGCACCTGTGCTGTTGCAGATTTCCTGTTTCATTATTTTCTCTTCTTGTAAACACTTTTTGAGCCATGAATACATATTTTGAGTGTGTTTTCGACATGATGAGTTAAACCCCAACACTGGGACGACGGAGGAGGCCGAACTTCATACATGGGTAAATTTATTTTTATTCTTTTTATGACTTTTGCATTAAAATTAATTGAAATATGATTTGATTAAATTGGTTGTCATTTGATTAGATGGGTCATGCTTAGCTTAGGTGATTTGATGTCCCATGCTTAACATTTACAATCAATGTTTTGAGAATCTACCTTGGCAAAAATAGATTCCATGTTTATATTTCTTGAGCTAAAATTGTTGAGAATAAATAAGTGAACCTTATGTTATAAAGATTGGCTAAATCCTTAGTCCCAGTACCTCTCGCCCATTGTTAATAGTCTTTGTATATATTTATTTAGTATTTTTAAAAACTTTAATCTCTACGAATCCGAGTGAACGACAACCCTATTTCTTACCACTATTTAAAATTACACCAGGTTCGGCTAAGACAAAAAAAAAAAAAAAATCTAGTGGAACTCGAGGTTTCGGTAGGAAAACAAAAAAATAGCTGAACCCGATGGTGTTCAAACCATTGAATTAGCTAGGATAGCATATTTAAAAGAAAAAGCTCGACTAAGAAGGAAAAAAGATAAAACCTACGCGAACCTCTACATTGCTTTTAAACAATAAATATTCCATGAATTTGACTAGAAAATAGTTGTTTTCCGGATAGGACTTAGAAAAGGGTAAAATTCCTCGCACTTACTGTTCCTGATCGGAAATTCCGATAGTAACATTTTGGAATTTTAGCAACTGTTTTATACCTTTTTTGTCCTCGAAAATAGACTTTTAGCAACTGTTTTGCTCAAACGGGGACTCATTGAGTCCCACAAACGTACAACAAACGTACCATTGACCGTTCACTATTCCAGTTGACTGACCCAAGCACTCAGGTGCACTCCTACTGGACACTCGAAAAACGTACTATTGACCGTTGACTAAATAGTATTGAGTGGTGTTGACCATGAACATGAGTCCAGTTTACTTGTCAATATTTTGAACGCACTATTAGTGCACTCCAAAAAATGTTCCCACTACATTCATAGTGCAGTCGTGTACCGGGACATGGGCGTCATTTTTTTGTCATATTTTGCCCTTTTGTTCATGTATGCTGTTTTTGGAATTTAGTAGTACGTTGACTATATACACGGAATTGGGCGAGTTTTTAAGGATTGTTTCGGCAAAAATCTCACTATAGAAAAAAAGTTCAGATATAAAATAAAAAATCCTAGACTAACCTCTATGTTGTTTAAAAAAAATGAACAACCCATCGGCTAGGGCAAAAAAAATAACCGAACCCGAAATTCGGCTATAAAACCGTCCTAGCCGAACCTTTATCTTGTTTTTATAAATGAACAACCCATTTAATTCAGCTAGAAAAAGCTATCCGTAGATAATTAAGAAAAACCTCGCCGAACCAAACCTAATAAAAAATATAAAAAAGTCAAAATCTCCCCCCTTAAAGGCCTTGACAAAATAAGCTCTCACGTTGAGCGGTGATGAAACCCTCGCTTCCTATTAGCCGAAATAGACTTTTTCTAATATAGAAGCTCTGATGAGGAAATTTGGCATAACTATATTGGTCGGAATATTAAAAATTGAGTTACACTTTGTTTACATCAAGTATTTAACCATTCGTTAGTAACGGCGTCGACAAAAACGTAGGTGAATAACACTTCCGTCAGGATTTTAACCTGATTAATTTCGTTACACCGTGTTTACACCTAATATTTAACTGTATGTTAGTAATATCATCTAAGGTGGACAATATTTCCGTCATTCCGTCAAACAAAGGAAGAAATTTCCCGTTCAAAATTTTGATAAAAAAAATCTTTTCGTATTCATGTCAAACAGGAAAGTGACCATGTTAGGATTCCAAAACTCAGTTGGATTCCTAAACCGTGTAGTCCATAATATGGAAACCATGTTAAGCATCTGTCGTCTATATATAGGGTTCACAAACTACTGAATTTAATCGAAAAAAGAAGAACGACTCAATAAAAATCAAAATCATGTTAAGCTTTCATCAAAATCAAAAAAGTTTCAGAAAGAAACAGCTCATCTATTGTGCTATTTTTCTCATGGTTTTATGATTTTTCATCTGTGGTAATAATTTACTTCACACACGGCCCTACACAGTTTTGTGAAGAGAAGCTCAATTTGAATTTATCTGCATCTGAGGACTATGATTTTGATTGTTGTTCATGATGTAGGAAAAAAATTGTTGATTTGTTTCCAACATTCCGCAAGAGCTTTCTAAAAAAGAAAATTGAGAGAGAAGCTTTTTCCGCAAAACCAAGTTTGTCACTGTACGTATCAGCAATTACATATAGTTAGCATTAACAAAAACACGTACAGACTACAAATATAAGGAATCCATGGCAAAACTTATACGCTTAAAATCAAAATTTTAAAAACTAATTCCTTCCGCCCTAGATTTATCAATCTAGGGTCTCTTTATGTATCTTAACATGGGTGGTGGGTAATGGTAGGGATGGATTAAGAGTTATGAAAAAAAAAATTAAAAAAAAAAGAAAAGATTATATGATACTGGATGGGTAACACAGGTACCCCAAAGGGATGACCTGAGAACACAAGTGGTGCTTTGTTATGCTTCAAAAACCACCACATGTTAGATTTCTCCGTATTACTCATTTGGGTATGAATCTTTGTTAGATTCTTAATCCCTCTTTTGGGGTATCAATTCCGTCAGAATCTTAGAGTGAGAACATTACAGATGTGTGATGAATGGATTATGAAGTTTTATCAAATGCTTTGGAGGAATGGGGTTTTGATGAATTCAACTGAGACTCTGAGAGTTTGGTTGGATTTTATGGACCTTTGTGTTCTATTTTTCTTTTTTGGCGCAATTTATGGTACTGCAAAACATTCTGTGTTATTTCTTGAGATCAAAATGTTGGATGTCATTGACCTTAACAAAATGATTTTAGTTTAGTTTGTATGGTATAGAGCTAAATACTTGGTTTCTTGCAGAGATCACTGTGTTGTTTATTTTGAGTTGATGTTTCAAAGATCAAATTTTGTTTGTTCTTTTGCAGGATTCTTGCATTGAGGGAGCTGAGACTTCCTCCACTGCAATAGAAAGGGCAGTATCTCGATACTGGAAATCCCTTTAACAATAAAGTAGCTACAAGACATAGAATAGATATATGGTGCAAGCGGTCAGAAGAAAAAAAATGTCTAATTCAAAAGTTAACTGAAGTCGTGATATTAGTACTTAAATTTCTAACTTATGTTGTGAGTTGTATTGGCATACTTGCAGAGTTCTGATTCTTTTGGAGCGTCAGATTAAAGAAGAAACAACAACTGAAAGTCACGGGTCAAAAAAGGCACTCATGCTTAGAACAAAGGTATAAGCATCAATATAATATCTGTTAACTACTAGGCATTGAATTTGTAGTTTTTATACCCATTGTTGGTTTCATCAGAGTACAACTTACTGATGGGATTTAGTAATTGTTTCAGCAGTGAGAAAAGTACAAAAAATGTATGTTATTCGTAAAGAAAGTATATAAAATGTTACAGAAGATGAGAAGCAACATATACCGATTTGGCAAGGCCTTTCATGGACAACAGATGAACCAGAGGTATGCCGATGTCCAATAAATATTAAAATGTCACTCAACAGGAGTACAACCCTAGAATATGAAATGTAGAGCAGAACCAATGAAGATTGTGCGAGCGTTAATGAAAACCCAAAGCATAAGGATAAATAAGTTTAAAGGTGTACAAAGTAGTTTGGAGAAAATAAGTGCGATGCATCATTGAGGAAAACAAAGCCACTCAATGACAGGGCGGGGCGATCCGCACACACAAAATCAAAAATGCATCGTCACGGGACAGAGAAAAACCTCGCACACATCAAGTGAAATGAAAAAAATGCCCGGTGCATAGCGCAGGCGTAAATTAAGAAGAACCGTGTTAAGCATGTAAGTAAATATCTGTCGTTAAGAAGAACGAAAGATGCATTTTAATTATGGATGCTTATAATGTATAATCTTCAAGAGAAGAGATACTGTAAATTTTAGTCGTTGACATGTAAAGTGTAAATCTGATAAATTAAAATTTTCAAGAGAACAGATACTGTCACATGCCCGGTGCGAAGTACGGGCACAAAATCTAGTAAAATAAAATCATATATGGCATTTTGGCATTAACTAAAATACGTAGATAAGGAGCGTTGAATTTTACTTCATAATGACCTAACAAAAATGGAGGAATGATCCCCTTCAAAATGTCATGATGCCCCAAAAAAATCGTTTTATTTGTGAATCGAATCTAATGAGCCGTAGTCTCTTTTGAGCGTGAATTGATATTTCTGACGAGTGGCAGAACTAGGAATACACCGTGAGGAGCTTGGGCTTAATAAGAAGTTTGTACTGGGTTTGAGTCCATAACTATCCACTAAACGCATATTTAGTAGCGCACCAAATAGATTCGGTTTTTAGGGGTCGCTGTAGCCATGATAAATCAGACACTGGTCTGGTTCTGCTCTTATCCCTAAGGAGGAGCATATCCATAAAAGTTGCATCGATATTTTGTGGGAAAAAATATCTGAATCTTGATATTTTTTGGGGAAAAAAATATCGATTAATATCTTTATCGTGGATAAATATCCCCCTTCGCAAAAAATATCGACAAAATTTATATGATTGGAAAATATGGATCACATATATATCATATTGAGTTATACTTTCACTTGTATCGCTTTTAGGGCCTCAGTATTAGTCCTTGCATATACGCAAAGCACGATGAGAACGTAGGATGCTTGTTGTATATCATCACCCCTGGCGACAAGTTTGTACAAACATTTAGGCTTAATTTGGTATTGCAGTGAGTTTTATAAAACGCTGTTCTGCTATGTAAAAATAAGTTAAAAGTTTAATAAAATATAAATAAATGTTAAAGTTGATTAAAAAAGTATGCGTAATTGGGGGATACTTATATTAATTGGGGGATAGAGGAAAAAGACAAAAACGAGATATAAATAGTAAATCAGAGTCACCCCTTATCCATGTAATTTATCTAATTTCTAATGTACCCCTCACTAATCATGTTTAGTGATTAAATATAATTAGGTAAGTTAATAGATTAGTTTGATAATCATTAGAATAAATCATTATCATTGAATTTGTTGATGCAACAACATTAAATCAAGATATTTATGATCATGAAGGTTCCGGTAAAGAACCAACCCAGGAAAGTAAACAAGCTGAATATACAAGTGCTCCAATTAGTCATATATAGGTATTAATGTATTAAAATTTGATTTTTTTTTCATCGAATCTGCCATTGTTACGCCTGAAAAACTCAGTGTCGGCATGGTAAAAGTATGAATACCATGCCGGAAGGGATCAAATCGGCATGGAATTCATACTTTCACCATGCCGATACACAATATCCCCCAATTTTGAAATTGTAAGTACACTGCCGACAGAGAAAGTTCATTATCGAGCATGCCGGTAGTAGTGCCGGCATGGTCGATTCTCAAGTGTACCGTGCCGGTTTGAGGACAAAAACATACAGAAAATCTGTCTGAAATAGCAAGTATCGTCATGGTATTCATCCTGAAAAACCATGACGGCACTAGTATCGGCATGGTATTCATCTTGAAAAACCATGCCGGCACTAGATATCGGCATGGTATTCATCCTAAAAACCATGTCGGCACCAGATATCGGCATGGTATTCATCCTAAAAACCATGTCGGCACCAGATATCGGCATGGTATTCATCCTAAAAACCATGCCGGCACAAAAAACAGTAGGGCATTCATCATGAACACAAGCCAGGAGATGATTCTAACCTAAACGAAGTTTTAAAACAACAACACTTTAAATATGATTGGGTATCATGTACCTTCTCAATGAAGCCATTTCTTCTTCTTCTTCTTCTTCTTGCTCAACAACAATCCAATTTAACATATCTTTAAGAACTTGTTAGGATTTGATTTTGATTTTGATTTTTAGTTTTAAATTTTAATTTAGATGGAAGGGTATTTTAGTATTTCCTCCCCCAAAAAACACCCCTTAGCGGACACTATTGGATGGGGTTAGTAATTCATATCCCCCAATTAATATAAGTATCCCCCAATCACGCGTTCTTAAAAAAACGATCAAATTGTGTCCGATAATATATCAAGTGTAACTATCGTTGGTGTTGCAAATAATAGTTAAACTTGCAACATATGTATGCTATTAATTTTCCCAAACTTTTGCCCATATGTATTGCACGAATAAATTTTATCTCGGGCAATCCACTTTTATTAAAGAATTTTTCGATCTTTTTATATGCTTCAGCTTCCTGACCCATGAATTGTTTGCGTACCCGATCTTGGGCCTTTTGAATAAAACTGCTACCAGTATATGACTCAAACCTTTGAGGAAGATTTCGAAGGTTCTCTCCTGAATAATCAGGAGCAATAAAGTAGGCAATGAAAACAATGTACAGAACCACCCTCATCACTGTCTTAATGTCGTCCTTCATTATTAAGTAATGATACAGCAAACCACTAGTCTAGATCAATGTCTATAACCTAAAACCAAAAAAGATAATACCAACTCAAAGCTAAGAATACTTGAATTTTAATCCCGTAAAGATGTACAAATACTAGCTAATTGGCATGAAATTTCAGAGGATTTCATTATCTCTTTGTACTGGACAGCACCGTCAAATTGTTTCCTTGGCACAATCATATCAAAATATTCATAAAATCATGTAAATTGAGAGTTATCAAGAGTAATAAACAGAATTATATTAATGAATGAAAATTGATTACATTTATTTATATTTTATCCCAATTAATTTTAGCATACTCAAATATATGCTAAAATTATCTGGGACTCATGATAACAATTTCACTGTTGTAGTAGTAAATAATTGATAAACATACGAGGCACGATCTCGGACGACGATCCACCAGAAACAAAGTAGAATGAAACATCGAATCATCCTCTATAACAGGGGTTCAAGAAAAGAGGCATCTACCAAACACACGTGTAAAGTAAAGAATCGGATGTGATGGAAAGAGGTGTATCGGGAACCAAGGCGTTAATCACACTGACAGGACCGGTGGGAAGAGCAGAGGAATCTGGTCAATGTGGGGGGGGGGGTAAGAATCAAGAATAGCCGATTCGGGTTGGGAGGAATGACGACGTCGGGTCAAAGAACATTAGGACCCCAATATCGGGAAGACGCATATCGGAAAGTATATCTATCGGGGTAATGCAAGACCAGGCGATAAGTATCGGGGAAGACAGTACCAATCACCCGACAGGACCATCAAGGAAGATAGAATGTGACCTACACTATAACTTCGTTGTATGAGCATGTTGGCCTATAAATATAGACCCGTTGTATTGAGAAAAGGGCAAGTAATTTGTAAGTGAGTGAGAGAGAAAGAGATAATATTTTTGAGAGTGTTCTCCCTTGTGTGTTTGTGCGAAGTAATAAGATCATTCTTTCACCGCGTAGGTAATCATACCGAACCACGTATATCTTGTGTTCTTTTGAGTCTCTTTCTTGCTTACATTACTATCTTTCCATGTTGATTGTTGGATGTAGTTGTATGATTTTCTACGCCTACAACTGTAATGCCTCTTAATAATAAATAATAAAAAAGACTCTTAATAATTTAAAAAAAAATAATCAAATTATAACTTTTAAAAGTCTGAAACTTCTAATACTGAACAAAGTGAAACACCAACACTGTAATACTCAACAACGTGTAAGTAAGCAATAGTGTAAGTTTCGAAGCATTCCTAAGTTTCCAGGTAACAACTCCAAGAAAGAGGATTGCAAGTACAACATAGATGAAATCAACCCATAATTCCCTTAATTTCAGTGGGTTAATTGTCCCCAAGTGAATCAGAGCGCTTGTAGTTCCAAGAACAATCTTTCAGGAACTCTTCAACATTCTTCAAAGCTGAAACTCCACCGATACTTTCTCCCCCCATGGAAGCATTGGAGATTCCTGAAAACCTTTGAGGAATTAGTGAGAGGGCAATGAATGTAATGGTGGTCATCATTATTACCACCATAATATGCTTGTTAAGCCCCATCATTGTTGAGCCCCTAAAGTTGGACCCATTAGCAACTTAGGACCTGATGGGTAATTACCCGATTGGACCTGAATGTTAATGGGTCCAAATGGGTAATACCCGTCGGGTATCCGTGGGTAATGGATACCCGGTTATTTATCCTTTTATTAATCTTTTTAGCAAAATTATAGGTATTTTGCTAGTTTCGGCTTCGATTTTTTTTCCATTTTTCTTTTTTTTTTTCTTAAATTTAATCTTTATTTAGTACATTAATAAAAAAAATGATAATAAATTTTTATTAAAATAATTTAGATTCAAGTTAAAAAGAGAAAAAAATTAAGATTTTAAGATTTTCTTTATAGTTTTTTTAATACCCAACAGGTACCCAGGACTTTAAACGGGTCCGGTTCTAGGTCCACAAATTTAGGAACCGGACCCGACCTTTATAAGTAGGGTCCGGGTCTAGTGATACCCGAGAGGACCCGGACCCATTGACAGCCCTATTTTTAACGTGTAAAAGTGTGACTTGTGATCGGTCAAGTAATTACATGATTTTAGACAAGATAGCACCATGAAAAGCTCTGTTTCTTTAACAAAATCATATCAAACAATTCATTTATAAAAAGTAAATGAAACTAGTCAAGACTCCTGTATAAGAAATGGAATTGATTACATCGTGGGATATCCACATTACAATATAAGCTCCTCATCATCAGATCTTACACAAGATATTTGCAATGGTTACCATGGGAATTATACTGCTGAGGTTGTTATTACCAGATAGGCCATTCCTTGCAACAATTGCTTACTCATTTACGTTCGCTGTTTCAAGTCCAATTGGAGTAGGCATAGGTATTGGTATTCTAACGTCCTACATCAGTATCGATGCAACTTCAGAAGGAAATGTATCTGATTGGATCTATGCCATCTTATTTCTAAAGGCTACAAACTAGAAAAACCTTCTTACTTTGATATCCCGTTTTGTAAGTTGGCTTCCGGTTCTTCTTGGCGTGGGGGTGTAATGGCAGTGATCATGATCTGGGATTAGTACTGAAGTTGGTAGTATAAAATTTGATTATTATATGTCCTGTGAAAAGTTGTTTTGTCGCTCTCAACCATTGCATTAGTGGAGTTTCAAGACTCAATTGAGTTGGATTTGAACGTAATTACATGGCATGCAAAACGAGTACCAGAGGGCCTTAGCTACCTAATTGGCATGAATTTCGAATAGATAACTCATTCATCAATAAAAATTTACGCCTTGGATAGGAATTCGCAATACAACACGGCACCATTAACAGCTTTGTTTCTTTAACAAAATCATATCAAAAAATTTCATTCATATAAAGTAAATTTCCAAAACCCCTAGCTAGAAAATGAAATCGACTCGACTATATATAAACCCTACAAGAAAAAAGAATCCGGAAATTACCGTTACTGGTGAACCACTATTACAACAAAAAACAATTACCTCTTTGCAGTTTTATGAGCAATTCACTATCCTCATCAAGCCTATCAACTAAGGCTTGAGTTGCACCTTCTGAACCACGTCCTCGAGTAAAGTAGCCACCAGCATATTGACGAAGATTTGGAAGGTTATCTCTTGTATAACCGAAAGGACCTGGTGAAAGTTCAAAGAAAACAAGAATCATCAGTAGTACCACCGTCATCACCGTGTTGACCCTCATTATTATTTTTAGTCTAGATCAATGTTCAAACGTAATGGATATATTTCTCTGAAAAATAATGTTAGGGGTGTCCATGTATATGCGAATAAATCTAACACAATATCAAAACTCCTTTACTAGTAATAATTCCTAAACAAACTAGGATAGCAAATCCTATTTAGACACAAAACAGGAAAACAGGAAAATTTAAGTTGAAAAAAAGAGGAAAACTTTCTTTGAACGGATCACCAACTTGCTGGAGAAAAACTAACAAGGCCACTTTTACTCAGATGTTGTTGGCAATTGATTAAACAGGATGATGTTTAAATTGCATCCAATGCACTAATACTTGAATTGTTTTAAAGCAATTGGTGGAGTTTCAAGACTCAATGCCATCCAAACTGAGTACAAGAGCCCCTTGGGCACTTAGCTACGTACCTTGGCATGAATTTCGATTGGATACTGGATCATTCACCCAATAAACTTTTTCGCTTTGGGTAGGAATTAAAAGTATTAGTGTGAGCTTATAAGCTTAGACAAATAGACAGGACACAACACTCTTGTATAATAAGAAACGGAATTGGAGTATATGGATTATAGAAAAGCACACAAGCCGTGTGAAGGTGATTACAACTCAAGGCGAGCAAAAGCTCGAAGAAAAAGCGAAGGAACAAGGAGAACTCTAAAGAAATAGAAGAACGATGTTCTACGTACGCGAAAAGATCAACTTGGCGTACCTAAAGACATCACTTTAAACGCAACTTGCATATCAATTTTTTTTTTTTACCACTGACCTTTATAATTTTATTGAATCTCGTTAAACATATTATGGAACATATCTCTACGAGACTTTGAGCCGAAATCTCATTATGGCCATTGAATTTTGTTTGGAAGATTTCTCTTTGTTATACTTAAAGAATCTTTGGCAAAGATACCCACTGCTTTTGATCCCAAAATAGGCTCGGACGAAGGCGGTTTAACGCTACTAATCTTCTAATCATCCAATTGAAGCTGAGGTGTAATCACTTGCTCTTATTCTTCTTCTAGCTCCTGGAATTTGTTGCGAGTGTGGGTGCAAAATACCGCACAACCAATAGGAACGCGAGAAGATCATTTTAGGGTCAGGCGAATATAATGTGCTCCCCATATCTTTGATGACGAGTACAATGACGTCACTAAGTCACACCAAAAGTGTGAAGATCAGCGCGGCATTTATAAGGATCAGTGCGAAGATAACTAGATAGGGCGATCCTATCGCCCTCCAGATCCGAAAATAGGGGCTTTATTAGCTGTCTTCCACTATGTAACCCCTATAAAAGGGACAAGAAGCCATTGTAAGAGAGAGAGAGATCTTTTTGAGAGCTTAGATAAGAAATTTAGGAGAAAGAAAGTTGTTTTGTTCTCCAAGTTAGAATTTTCATACATCTCCTTTATATTTGTTCTAACTTTTAATACAATGATTTAGAGTTTTCCTTTTGATGTCTTAGGTTTATTTCATAAGATTTACTTGGGTGTAGGTTGTAGGATTTCCTGCAACTACATTTTGGCGATAGAAATCAGCTTGGATGAGTAAGAGGGATATTCCCTGCATGTGAAAATCTCTAGAATGTTTTCAAAACAGTTATATGTTTTATCTTCAAACTAAAAATTTCGCTAGTGTTTTCGTTAACTTTGAGAGTTTTTGAATTTTAGATCTAAAGAAAGGAGTCTAAGTTTTCACTTCAGAGAAGGAATTTTTGGTAGTAGCTTTTTTGAATCTCGAAAGAATACTTTATACTTTGTCAAAAGAGGATATTATTTCAGGAACAGAGAGCAGAGCACGTGATAGCAACCAGGAGGAGTAGGCGAATCACAAGAAGAAGAGGAGGTGAAATCGGTGAAACATTAGCAATGGGAGAAAGAAACAACCAAGCACATCAAATCCAATCTCAGATCCAACGTGTGCAGGAGGAAAATAATGTCCGCAATTATGATGAGGTAAGTATGCATACAACAGATACAGATATGACGGAAGAAAACGAGGAAAGAACTCAGGAGGAAGGACCAATCGAAGGAAGCGAAGAAAACATGACAATAGGGGAGCTGAGACAACGATTAGCTGAAGAAAGGAGAAGGGAAGAAGAAGCGAGAGCGAATCTAACGCGTCAAAACGCTGAACTAAGGGAAGAGAACAACAGATTGCAGGAGCAAAGGTCGCGTACGACATCTAGGACAACACGTGCAACTTCAGCATCAAGGAAAAGCAGGAGCACGTCAAGGCGTAGCTGATCGAATCATAGAGATAACCGAATAGAACAACCCTTGAATAACAACTTTGTTGAACATCTTAATGTAGGAGACAACATGCAAGAGCAGCGCCGTAATAACCGCATGGAACAGCATCACAGAGAGGATCGATATGAACCACAAGGCGAATATAATCGCGCTGGTGATGATAAGGAAGATGAGGAGGAAGAAGCAAGAAGAATACTGGAAGGGAGAAGGTGGATGCCCTATCGGAATCTACATCATCATCGCACTGAGGAAGATGAAGACAATAATGAAGTACAGATTACATTAAATGAAAGACGCAGGCGTAGGAGAGAGGATGCAGAAGAACGGGAATTTCAAGAAGAAGTGCGTCAAAGTAGACAAGACAACAGAGAAAAACAGGCGAGGCTTAAAATACCAATGCAATAAGATCAAAATATCAATCAAACAATACTAAAGGAGTTAGAAGAAATGAGGGCCATGATGACTACGTGAAAGGATAGAGGAAGAAGGCAACTAGAATAGGAAATAAAAGAAGCAGGAAAATCACCCTTTGTGCGAGGAATACAACATGCAGGGATCCCAACAAAATGCACTTTACCAATATTCACTAGCATCTTCGATGGGACTACATGTGCAATCCAACACATAAAGGCGTACAACTTGTCTCTTTTGCAGTGGGAGCACAAAGATGCGGTACTATGCAGATATTTTCCCGCAAGGCTAACAGGATAAGCTCTAAAATGGTTCGATGGATTGCCTGTGGGAACTATTAGATCATTTGATCACCTGCAGAGCATATTCTTGGGAGCATACATTAGTAACAACATGCTGCGCCCCGAAATTGAGATGGTTTTCAGCTTAAGGAGGAGAACTAATGAAAGTTTACGCAGTTTAACTTCGCGCTGGAGAACCATGTGCAGTGAGATGGCAGGAAGGGTATAAGAAAGGAATCTGATATTAGCTTTCATTAACGCCCTCTTTCCAACAGATTTATTGTACACGTAGATATTCATATTTAAAGACAATAGAGATGAAAGAATTGAGGGAGTACCAAGAGGAATATATCTCCCTCGAAGAAAAACAAAGGGAGATTGAGTCATACCCAGTTGATGTCACTAACGCCAAGGAAGGAAACGCAAGACTATTACTAAGAACAACAAATGCGGTTGCAAGTACCTGCCAAGGAAGTCAGGAAAAAACGAACATAGAGGATAACCAAAAACAAGTAGCTATGAATAGCAGAGATCAAGAAATGTTCGACAGAGAATATAGAGAAAGGAAATATAAAAATCATGCAGGTAATAACAAGATTGCAAGATTCTATAATCAAGGAGAAGGATATGGTGGTCAAAGAAGATATAATAACAATCAAGGACCAGGAGGAAGCAATAAGGGGTGGGAAGAGATAAAAATGCCGAACCTAAACACCGCAATCGACAAAATTTGGGAGGCAATGATTCTAATGGAAGAAATACCAACACCACCAAACCTTGGAGTAGAGCCATCATCAGGAAGAAGGAGCCAAGAATTTTGTGCTTATCACTGCTTTCATGGGCACACTACAAATAACTGCCGAAATGTGCAAAGGATTATACTGAGAATGATCAACCAAGGGAAACTCAACCATTTCCTAGCAGCACAACAACCAAATTTACCACCACCGCCTGAGGGACCTGCACCAGGAGTAGAGACAGGAAAGAATACATACTTGATTGAAGTAGGAACAAATGCAAAGAACCTATATTGCAACTCGATAATTCACTCATTCAGAAGTATAGAAGACTTTCATGATAATGTGTTAAGTCGAGTTAATGCCCTAGATGATGAAGAGAAGGAAATATTCAACGTAGCCAAGATATCACCACTTCAAGATTGGCAGAAGCAACCTATCTCATTCAATGCAGAAAAAGTTCCAGGAGGCGGAGACTTGCATGTCGGCCCATTAGCTGTTAAGCTAGAAATTATACCAAATTCAAGGATCGAGGAAGAGGAAGATGATGATGTAGATGCATGGGAGATAAATAGAATCTTAATAGATTCTGGTAGCTCAGTTGATATCTTATTTTACTATGCGTACAAAACTATGGGCGGTAAAGATTCAGACCTCATCCCTTCGACTTACAAAATTTATGGGTTTAATGGATCGGCAAATAAACCAAAAGGAGAAATCACCATGCAAATTCCCCTCAAGAACATAACTACAGAAGTAGTATTCTGTGTAGTCGATGACGAGTCTCCTTACAACGCCTTGATAGGCAGACCTTGGTTACATGGAATACTAGGAGTCCCCCTCACCTTCCATCAATGCATCAAGTTTCAACTACCTCAAGGCATAGGAATGATAAGATGAGATACAACAGAGGCGAAAACTTGCAATGAGATAGATATTGACAAGAGTGAAGGGCGTGCACATAAAAGAAGGAATTGGAAGGAGGAGATAAATGAGGGAAAAAGAAAAGAAAGATTAATGGTCGATGTTGTGAGAAAGAGCGGAGAAATGGGTCAGAATCACACTAAGGCGGAAGCATCAAAACTAATGCAAGAAAAAAATACTGTCGCGAAGAAAGATGCAGGCACGACTAAATCGCATGGATCACGCGTGAATGTTTTCCCATAATAGGCAATAGATCATCATGAAGAAGTCAGTTAAAGAAAAAGTGCGGAAATATAATCACTCTCTGAAGTCAAGTTTTTTTTGGGGAGTAATATATTTAGAGTAAGTAGTTATTATATAGGAGAATAAATGAAGAAAGAAGATGTCAGCAATGTATGGATTAGAAATATGAATGAAAATGAAAGATTTCTTCTTAAAAAAATCAGATATTTCATATAAATTACAAGTAGAAGAAAGAGGCAAAAATAAGACCTTAATAGGAGGCAATAAACATTAAAACCTCTAATTAGGGAGGCTAGGCATCCAATTGTGGCGTGCACCCTAGTTCGCATAAATGCAAGAGGCAAAATAAGTAAGACCTAACGTGCGTCATAATTGCGATACACCTAGTAATGCATGTCTCAGGGGAAAGCAATACCAACCCGGAGCCTGAGCCCTTCTCAATTTGCTGAAGATGGCCCTTCTCAATAGCTACAAAATAAGACAGAAAAGTTAGTATCGCATGTGAACAAAATTAAAAAAGGTGCGTAGGATTGCTGAGTGGGCTAATCAAATAAGGATTGTAAGCAACCTTCTTTTTCAGAAATAATAGCCTTAACCGTTTCAGCATGATCAGTTTCTAAACTAACATATGTAGCCAAGCCTGTCCTAGCATTATCAATAACCCATACAGCCCATTCAAATTCATCATCACTTTCTATAAGCTAGCGAGAGCGGATCATATTTTCTCGGGCCTTCAAGGCGTTATTTTCTCTTATAACCTTATCTTTCTCAGTTTGAACGAGAAGGATAGCTTCTTGGAATTGCTTTAACGCCATGTCGCCTTTAAGAACTGCTTGGTCCTTCTCATTAATCAGGGCATTCCCCTTCGCCTTTAGAGCTTTAATTTCTTCTCTAGCATCATGAAGGCGATTCCTGAGCTTATTAGTAACGGAAAGCATGGACCTATGATCAAACTTAACTGCTTCATATCTTGATCTGAGCTCCTCTAAGCCAATATCCCCTAAATCATCAACCGGAAGATCATCCAAGGAAGCATTAAGATGTTTTGAAAGAACAAAATCTTCGACAGGGAAATTGATTGCTTGATTGGTTAAATTGTAAATATCTGCAAACACATATTATTAAGAAGGACGAATAATAACTCATTAACGTTTAAAATGATAGAAGATTAAAACACTCACCTACAAGTTGAGTGTTTCTTTCGCGGAGCTCTACTACATCTCTAGTGTAAGCTGAGAGATCGCCGCTGATTTTGAGATTCTCATCCTCTAGAGTGCGGATCTTTTCACGTTGATCAGTCTAAAGATTATGGACCTTTTCGCATAAGTCATTAATGACAGCATGAGATAAACGAGAATTGTGCATCGACATGAAGTAGGCAACAACGATAAATGATAGGCACAAAATTTTGATGAAGATTAATACACGAGAAGGGAACCTACCAAGGACTCGATAGCAAATTAAAAGTCTGGGCTCAAGGCATAGGCAATTCCACGAAGAGATTCATGACTTGAAGAAGGAGCCTCACAAAGTTTGATAACCGCATCACAAGCTCGACCAAGCGCGGGATTATTGATAGTTGACAAAGAATTGCTGAAGATATCAGAAAGGAGCTCCATGGAAGATTCAGACGCAGAACCATCAGGCGAAAGTAAAGCATCATCACGCGAACAAGTATTCAAAGGAGCGGTTGGGACTCTTTTCCTCTTCTTGGAAGCGTTCTCAAGCAAAGGATTTGGGGGCACACCCTTACCCTTACCCTTTGTCTTTGAAACATTATTACCGCCTTTGGATGAAGAAGATCCATCATTAGAGCCAGAAGAAATGTCTCAAGTCTCGCCCTACACCCTCCAAGTTAGATAAGAAACAGAGACAACCATATTGTTAAATAATCACTTCCTTGGAGTGTGAAGCCATCGACTTCAACAAATTATCCTTCTTCTTCTTCTTCTTCTTCTTCTTCTTCAACTTATGGAATCAGAAACAGCAATGAGTAAAATGAAGGAAGAAAAGAGAGAAATGAAATTAGGACGAAGCATACCTTTTTCTCTTCTTTAGGCTAGTGAAGGACCCAGGGTTTATAATTAGCAAATTGAGCAGGAGGGCGAGATCCGACCCATCAACACCTCTACCAGCAACGTAAGGACCCTCCATAATAAGAGGATACTTCATCCAGTGAGTATCCTTTGACAAGCGAGCAGAATCACTGGCTTTATTATGAAAGTCAACGTCCCGCATGATCTTTTCGTGTTCTGCAAAACCATCTGCCCGCCTCAAGCGAATACCCCAACAATAACGCTCATCAGCAACAATGGCGATATCGTAGTGCTTAAAAAAGTTCTCTACCGTATACTCTTCTTTCTTAGAAGGGACTTTCACGTACGGTAGATAGGAGGACTCGAAGCCAGCAGCGCGACGAGAATACTCCATCATTATCCTGATAGCATCGCCATTAAGCTGGAATATTCTGCGAGAAAACTTCATATTCTCTAAGAGCTCATAGAAAGAGGAATCTCCGGGTTATAAAGAGGAATGGGGAGACCAGCTGAAAGTTGCCCAAGCGAAACAATGACTCTCTTATCGTTCCATTGTTCAAGCGCGAACCAATTGAGTCCAAGCACGGTATCGTGATTCAATCCTGAAGGAACTGTCAATATGATTCCTTTCGATTTAAACTCATCCCTCAGTCTTGCGAGCTCTTTAAGTTGTTTCTGACCTGCCCTTGGAGCCATTTAGAGTATGGGAATATGGAGCAGAGAAAATTTGATCAAATAATTTGAAATCAAGATAATTAAGGCTAATCAAGATCAAGATGATCAAGAAACCAATGAAGAACAACATGAATAGGGAAGTTAAAATCAAAAGAGGTGGAATGATAAATGTGAAAAGAAGGATAGTGAAGATGATGGTAATAAATTAACGAGCGAATGATAATGATGATGATAACAGTGAAACAACAAATCACCAGTAGCAGCAGAAGAACAGCAGCAGAAGAAGAAAGTTACAGAGAGGGAGAAGAAAGAAGGGAAGATTGAAGGCGTATTAGAATAGATAAATGATTTGATTCCTCTTCCCGAGATATTTCATCTCACAGGCGCATTTATTAGAAGACCAACAAGAAGAGGCGGTTACCAGTAAAAACGGAAGAAATCAAAGACGTGTCAATCAGTAAATACTTAAGTCAACACGTGTAGACGGTCATGTGGAAATTCTGGAAAAATGTCGGTAGATCTGAAGAATACGAAAAGACAAGGTTGACGCGGAAGAATGAGACTTCTCTTATTGCCCTTTCCTCCGAAAGAACAATATGAGAAGAGGAAAAATGTGGATGCAAAATACCGCACAACCAATAGGAACGCGAGAAGATCATTTTAGGGTCAGGAGAATATAACGTGATCCCCATATCTTTGATGACGAGTACAATGACGTCACTAAGTCACACCAAAAGTGTGAAGATCAGCGCGGCATTTATAAGGATCAGTGCGAAGATAACTAGATAGGACGATCCTATCGCCCTCCAGATCCGAAAATAGGGGCTTTATTAGCTGTCCTCCACTATGTAACCCCTATAAAAGGGACAAGAAGCCATTGTAAGAGAGAGATCTTTTTGAGAGCTTAGATAAGAAATTTAGGAGAAAGAAAGTTGTTTTGTTCTCCAGGTTAGAATTTTTATACATCTTCTTTGTATTTGTTCTAACTTCTAATAAAATGATTTAGAGTTTTCCTTATGATGTCTTAGGTTTATTTCATAAGATTTACTTGGGTGTAGGTAGTAGGATTTCCTGCAACTACAGCGAGTTTCAAAACCCGGTGGAATAGATGGTCAGTTGAAACAGTGTTTGCCCTCTCATTACTTGTTCAACTCTTTTATCCACATCCTTTTTCAAATCCTCTCGACTCTCCTCCAACAAAAATAATTTTCTTTTTCTTGTTAGATCACCTATTCTTCTTCTTACTGATCTCATTGGGAACACTAGTATCCACAATCGCATTAGACACGTCTTATTTAATTGATCTACATTCTGAGACCAACAATTTTGCAATAGAATCAAAACTTGGAAACTTTGGCGATATTCCAAGCTGATACTTGAATTACGTTTAAGCAAATGAAACTTGCAGCATCTAAAATGAGTACAAGAGACCCCTTAGCTACTATCTAACTAATTGGCATAAATTTCGAGTGTTATCCTTTGAATAGGATTTGAAAGTACAAGTGTGATTTGTGATTAGTGAAGCAACATGATTTAGCATAAACAGACTGACTGACTTGGACCGACCTTGGGGTTGGGGGTAAAATTTTTGGTGGGCATTATATGTGACGGATACTGTGTGACCTTTTGCTTGCCCAATAATATTTTCCCTTTGCAAATTCAACTTTTGCATGAATGGATTTTGTCATTGGAATGCTAGTTCCTTAAACCAACCGACCTTGGGATTTTTTCCTAATCATGTAAAACCCAATGAGACATGGGGCACAAGATCTAAATGACAAAAAAAAAAAAAAAAATCTCACTTTATGTGGTGCACTATCTTTGGCTTTTTGGTCGCTGCTTTCACAAGTGAAAAACACAGTGTCGATTCTCTCATTACGGACATATCTTCCTGCGTGATTTGTGCTACAAGACATTCAGTTTCTTATCATTAAAACAGTAAAGATGTAAAAAAAA
The DNA here is from genome assembly GCA_023531105.1 of Papaver atlanticum. Lineage (NCBI taxonomy): Eukaryota > Viridiplantae > Streptophyta > Magnoliopsida > Ranunculales > Papaveraceae > Papaver > Papaver atlanticum. Next base: position 777,903 of record JAJJMB010004060.1, read on the forward strand.
AAAAAAAAATGGTTGGTAAATTAGTTCCAAACTGCAATTTACTACAGTACATGATTTCCTTTTTTTCATTTACACATTACAACCATAACATCATTTTGAAGTACTTGTCTCTATACAGAACAGGAAAAGGAAAAAGTGAATGAAGATGAAAAGAGAGAAAGATGAGGTTGACAAGGTTGTATTTGACCGATCAAAAAAAAAAGAGAGAAAGAAAAGTAAGATGAGATTGACAAGGTTGTATTTATATGCCACTGTAAAAAACATTAGGGAAATCCCAAAAAGTGCAAATAAAAAGTAATTAAGAAGAATAGATGAAAAGTTTTTAAGAGAATCTTGCAAACAATTAATTATACTCTAAATTTGTTCAAAATATTCAAGATCTTCAGATAGCGACGTCAACGGAAAGTTAACCAAATTTTCCGAACTATAACTTCGTCCGTGTTGTGTATGGTCCTCTACTTCCCAGGAGTTTATCTTCATTTCTTCTTCTTCTACTTCTTCAGATTTTACCCCATTGAATTGAAACTCTTGAAATGTAGATTCTAACTTATTAGTCACCTCAGCTATGTCCCAAGAAAAAACTGAATTCTCCATCATATTGTTATCCATCATGTGTAGTTCATTATCTTGAATGTTCAAGACATTGCAACTACTACTACCAGAACATTCTTTAGTTTCGCTCAAGAACAAGTTGCTCATTCTCGAACTCGAACTCTCGCAAATGTCTGTTTCCGTCGAGTCTGTCATGTTATTATTATGATCACAACTATAAGTTAAATTCCGCATTGGCGAAAACCCAAACTCATAGTTATCTCTATAACTTTGTTCACTATGATATTGAGATAAAATGCTAGATTTACTGGTACTCCCTGTTTGATCAGAACCCATTTGTGATTCAAAGCTAGAAAATGGATCAAAAACTTGTTTATTCATGAAATCTTCATCTGGATAATGAGATTGATCAGCGCTAGTGCTGCTTATTAGTCCATTACGGAACACGCTCGAATTGTTGATCACCATTGCTTGGCCCAGCTCGGTTGAGGATGTTTGAAGATTTTCATTACAACACTCTTTGGTTTCACTTAATGGCATATGTGTATTCGGATCGATTCCTTGTTGTTTGAGTTTTTTCTTTATACATGAATTCCAAAAGTTTTTTATCTCATTATCAGTTCTTCCAGGTAATTTTGTTGCAATTTGAGCCCACCTGAAAAAATATCAGTCAAAAAACAATTTTGCAGGATACTGCCCATTTCGCATTGAACATTGATTATTTTATTTTTTTTAAATGTATAAACATTTACCTGTTTCCTAAGAGTTGATGGAGATTAACAATCAAATCCTCTTCTTCTTGTGAAAACATTCCTCTCTTAACATCTGGTCTTAAGTAATTGATCCATCTCAATCTACAACTCTTTCCACACCTTTGTAAGCCTAAATAAATGAAACACAAATCAGTATGTACGTACTTGTATAGCTCGGCGTAAATGAACCAAAAAAAAAAAAAAAACTCGAAATGAATTAACGAACGCAATTCGTGTAACTAGTACCTGCTTGCTTAGGAACAGAACTCCAACATCCAACACCAAATGTGGTAATGTAATTGAAAAGCTTTTCATCTTCTTCAGGCGACCATAAACCTTTCCTTAACTTTTGTGTCAAACAACAAGAATGTCGACCCATTAATTGTTAATGGTTACGGGTTATTTCACGAAATTGAAAAGAAGGGAAAAAAAATGAATCTTATGTGTATAGAATTTATAGATAATCCTAGTATATATTCTAGTCCAATTAGTTGCTATAAGAAGAAGATGATGAAATTATTCCAAGTACTAGTACCAGCTAGTAGTAGTACCAGGTACTGTAAAAAGAGAGAGTGTTGAAGAATCAAGAAACTTGCTTCTGTTGGTTTTAATGTAAGAAAGTTGAGAGAGAGTGTTAAAAACAACTATGCTTAGATTTCAAGTTAAGGGGAGAAGAATGTAGAAAGAGAATGAAGCAATCAGTGTGGGTTTTACGCAAAACAGGAAACACTTTATTTTTGCATTGAATTGGATTGAGTTTTAAGACATCTCCATCTTTAGATGCATCTACACATCTATCTATCTCTATAAGCTAGATAGTAGCAGTAGAAAACTAATAATAAAGAACAAACTTTGTAAGGGTAAGCCAAGTAGGTCAATTCTACTTGGTTTTGTCTTGTTAATTTTAAAAAAATTCTGCTGAAAAATGAAAGAAGAAAAAAGTGGTTTTTTTTTTTTTGTAGAAAAAGATGAAAAATAATATATATCAGCCGACACTTATCATGTAATGTATGTAGGGTCCTCCAATGGAAGAATTGCTTGAAGATAAAATTGGGGTATCATTTAAGCTACGAACAAGAGCATCGAACAAACAACCTAAATTATGTGAGATAATAATGAGTTTGGTTAAGAAAAACAATTAATTTAGGCGTAATTATAATGTATTTCTCATAAAAGGGTTTCTTTTTCCAGGAGAGTAAACAGATTACCCTTCAAATTTACATCTTAATCATTCATTAGTAACCAAGAAGATTGACCAACAATAATACTCTAGTTAAATTTATGATCTTTGTTAAAGGGAAAGCCAAAACATTTAGGGGAAAAGATGACTTTTGGTCATATATATTTGACCTTGACTCAGTAGGGTGCAAAAATAAATTGCTACTAAAACTCATCCATAACCTTCATTCTTCCTCGTAGTCTTTTACGACTATCATCACAAGACAACAGTACTGAAGGACCAATGACCAAAAATAGTTGCAAGATACGCTTTGGCCTCTTAACCCGCATATATTAGTTAAGAGGGAAGCTTCCGAATCACTTTGTTTCTTCCTTGTAAAAGACCGAATTGTTGATCAATCCAACCAGTCACCTGAGTGTTAATTCAATTGAACCTGATTGAGCCTGCGCTATTGTGAAGTAGCTTGTCGTCCAGTACAAAACATCAAAGCAAGTTACGAGGGTCATCTTTATCGGCAACACTACCACTCGCGCACTATCTAGATTAACACTGGTTTATAAAAACACAAAAGCACTGTAATTTGTAAGTGATGAAACTGGTATGTTACAGTAGCTAGGCGTCAATATACTAAGGATTAACATTTGTAAATGTAACACTAGTTTACATCCTACTTTATTGGAGTACTACATGTTGGGTACAATAATCAAAAACAAGGGGAAAACAAATAAGCAAAATTTATTGACACTTAGCTCATTTATAGTGGAAGTGATTGATTTGACGAAACGGACGAGCTCCCCAGATCTCCGCAACATCAAGCAAAACTTTAGAAAAACAGAGTGAGTCACGTGTTCAACACGTTGTCCTTAAGACATTAGCGCTCGGCTATACTCAAGAGTGATGATATAGCCCTCACAAGATGGATATCTACAGGATAAAACATCCTACTACACTTACTACTAGCATATATAGTAGATGTTCAAGTTGAGCTTGGCAACTCCGAAAAAACCCTTAAGGAAAATCGCGAACGATGAAGAAAATAATATAAAAATATTTTCTCTTAGGGGTCTCTCTAAAACATAGAGAAACACCTTTCCCATAGATTTACAAAAGTAGAGAATTTGTTTATACAATGTTATAATATAACTTAAGAAGAGGAATTTCCCGATGTCGGACTAATAAGATTTTCATTCACAAAGAAAACAACAATTAATTTTATTTAGTTTAAAACCTTAAAAATAATAATTAATAAATATTGTTTCCAACAATCCCCCACATGAATGAAAACCTCAATAAAACATCAAAACACAGATAGATCTTGGTAAATCAACATCCCAATCTCACGACCCGAACGGACTGATGTCATACTAGCCATTCCAACATCCTCTGCCTAGTATAGAGAGCTTCCATCTTTAGTTTCTCACAGGTGAGACTAAAGGTTTCTTTCACCAAAGTGAAAATGCATGAACTAGTGAACCCTTAGTGACACTTAGGTCTTAAGTTCCAGTATTACCAAAACCATCAAAGAAAAATGAAACAAAAACCAAAAATCACATAAAAACGTAGGAAGTATCATTTTAGGAAGAGGTGTCCATGAGGTCTTGAACCTTTGCTTAGTGAGATATTACCGGAACTACTTGCTAGAGACAGTGAACGCGATGTCTTGAACTGCTTGCGTTTGATGTAATTCGCGATAAAAACCACGCATGATATCTCCAAGGTTGCTGCCAAGCTTGTGCCGTTGTGTCCGTTTTTGCCCTAGACATATCCTGTTTCTCAGAATGCTCTAGAGAATTAGCTCATATTCTCATAGGAAGTGACCCACTTCCTCATTCAGATAGGTGAGTTCCATCAAGAGTGTTTATTACTACACCCCACTTCAATCTTAAATTGAAACTATATAACTCATTAAGACTTATTTAAAAGTCATGCAGTCACACTATCACGTCTAAACCATAGGGAAAGGACAGAGAATGAAATTCTATGATAGTGTTTACCTTTACCCACCAAAAATTAGTTGTCTCATTCGAAACCTTGATCTTAGGATCTACAGTCAGCAAGGTTGAGTATCCTTCATGGCAAGTTTAATTGATGAGCTAAAGCCCCATCCCCTCGATGCAATCTTAACTATCTTTTTGGACAAACCTTTCGTCAAAGGTTGCTCGATATTCTCCTTGGACTTTATCCAACCAATGGAAATAACGCCTATTGAGATTAGTTCTTTTTAGCTTTAGCTATTTACAGCTTGGCTAACACAATGTACAGATATAGTTGGCACAGGCCTATGCCAGAGAGGAATGTCTTCTAAAAAGCATCTTAGGCCCTTGGCCCCCTTTCGTACTTTATCCAACGCAATACTCTCATATTCCATAATGAATTGAGCAGTATATGTTTGTTTGGAAATCTTCCAAAAACAAACCCTCATGCTAGTGTGAAAACATATCCACTCGTAGACTTAGAATCCTCTGAGTAAACTCTCCAGTTTGCATCACAAAGTCCCTCAAGGACAGCAAGATACCTTTCATAAATCAAACAAAAGGTAATAAAGTATTTTAGGTACCGTAATACTCTACTAAGTGCATCCCAATGCTCTTGCTCTAGACCACAAGTATATCTACTTAACTTACTCACAATATATGCAATGTCTGGACTCTTACAGTTCATTAATTCATCAGACATCCTATAACTCTTGAGTATTCTAGTTAAGAGACTCCATTACTCTTATTTTTATTGAGTCTACAATAAGAATCGTACGGAGTACAAGAAGGCTTACAATCATATTGCCTGTATCTTTTAAGCACAAATTCAACATAATGAGAATGACTAAGACTATAAATGTTAGATTATCTTCTAATCCTCATCCCTACATTAACAGGACCTAAGTCTTTCAAGTCAACGTTCTCATTCAGCGCATGTTTTTAGTGGAATTAATCACATCTATGTTTGTATTAATTATAAGCATATCATCAACATACAAGTAAACAATCACACAGGCATCCTTAACAAGTTACTTATAAATATACTTTTCAAATTCACTAACTTAAATCCACTACTCATTATCACATGATCAAATTTTCCATGTCACTGTTTATGTGCTTATTTCAAACCATACAAAAATTTGTTAAGTTTACAAACTTTGTCTTCATAACCTTTCACTACAAAGTCCTCAGGTTGTTCTATGTAAATTTCTTTATCTAATTCACGGTTTTAGAAAAGCTGTCTTAACATCCATCTGATGTATCTCTAAGTTGTTTATGGAAGCAACATCAATTAGCATCTCAAAGGAAGTAATTCTCGTCATAGGTGAATAAGAATCAAGGAAATATACAACTTCTTTTAGTTTATATCCTTTCGCTACCAACCTAGCCTTTATATTTTTTCACAGTTCAATCTACCTTAAGTTTCCTCTTAAAGACTCATTTACATCATATGGTCTTACTCCCTAGAGGTAAATTAATAAGCTCTCAATTCTGGTTATGACGGACTGAGTCCATTCTAAATGAATCTTCTTACCAGAATGGGGTTTCAGTAGATGTCAAGGCTTCTTTACAAGTCTGGAACTAAGACTAAGATAGGAATATTATGAAGTCAGGTCTCTAAGAAGTCTCAAAGCTAATCCATTTACTTCTCCTAGGATCAACGCTACTTCATCTTCTTTCGAAGGTATATTCTGACTAGTTGAAAGACATCTAGGGGATCAACAACACATCCCTAAGAAGAGACAGGTTTCAAAATAAACATGTTCAAAGAACTCAACATCCCTAGACTCCATAAAAATATTCACACCAATGTCAGAAATAACATTACTCACAACCAAAAGCTATGCAATAGGATACTCAGGATATCTTATCTAAACACCCCCACATTTTGACGTATGCATAAGAAGGTTGTCTATCTTTCCATAATCATATGGAGTTTTATCTGATCCTTTAAAGATTACTCTAATCAGGATATAACAAAATTAGAGGACGATTTCCCCTCACAAGTTGGCGGTTAATTCTTTAATCAACATGACATAAATCATCTCCTTAATGGTTCTTTTCTTACATTTAACTATACCATTAGACTATGGTGAATAAGGAGGTGCGATCTCATGAATAATGCCATTTAACAAGTAAAGTTCTCCTATATGAATTTCGTACTCTCCATCATGTTTAGACCTAACCAATTTAGTGGTAACATATACTTCGCTTTCAATTTCAAGTTTATACTCTTAAGGCTTCTAAAGAATCATCCTTACCCCTAAGCAAGTATATAAGATAGTACCTCGTATAATCATCTATGAAAGTTACAAACCACCTTTTACCAACTTAGTTTGGGTTGAACTCATTTCAACTAGGCCTAACTGAATTAATTCTAAGGGTATAGAATTACTCTGAACATTTTTGCTAAAAGGTTTTATAGCATATTTTGATTCTACGCAGATTTCACTTTTGTGTTCAAAGTCCATACAAAATTTGGGTACGCAGCCTATGCTAGCCAGTTTATGCATTAACTTATAATTTTATGGTTCCAAGTCTACCACGCAAAACATTCAATCACATAAAGAAAGCACAAGAATCAACTATGTTCACTTCATCAGTTTTTTCCGTTAAGCTTATATAGACCCAAAGTCCTATAACTCTTTCCTAAAAAATCACTGCCTAGTTACAACAAGTTTCCAGATTCAATTAAAAATATTAAATCTTTTACCATTTACGACAGAACAAGATACAAGATTCTTGCATATCCCAGAACATGAAAACTTCATTCAATGTGTGAATATTATAGATATGAGCTTCTGCTCGACCTTTCCCTTTTATGCAACCTCTGTCGCAAATGAGTTACTCGTACAGAGTTTCTCAACATCCTCTATCCTCTGATAGAAGGTGAACAGGTCTCTGTTTCAACAAACATGCTTGGTGGCTCCAGAGTCCACCCACCAATCTCTCACATTGGTTATTAAAATAACTTCTGACATCATGCAACTGAACTCGTTCTAATTCGTTTCAAATAAATTAGCATTAACTTTCTACTTATTAAGGATTTTACGTTGTCTACAATTTACTGCCATATGGCTAGGAATTTACAAACATAAAAAATCATCTTTAATTAAAGTAATGCTAGATTCAGGTTTATGAAACATACCTTTCTTATGAAGACCACTCTTAGAGTTGCGTTCGATGTTCTCACCTTTGCCGGCTTTGGAAGATTTGTTTCAAACCACATGCGCCTATTAGCCATGTCCCATGGAGATGACACCTTTATTCACAAACCACAATTCCAAATCGGAAAGTAAAATATGAGTTTTGAAGATAACATCTAGATTTACAAACTTCGTTTGAATCACCATTTCAAAAAACTCATGGTTACCCCATAAAAAACTAATTTTGTCAATAACAAATATCTGGTCGTCAGAATTTTTCAGGAACGTTTCTCTGTTTTGTAAAATATCAAAAAAATACTTTTACAACTCGAAAAATTCTTAAATTTTATGTGGGTAACTATCAAGATGTCTAATGCAATTAGGTCAAAAGGGTTTATCGAAATTCCTTCTAGGTTAAGAGATAACCTCGAAACTCTACAGCTGACCAAAAATTCATTTTCTGGTTTTTACTCCACAATTAACATCTTCGATTATTACAAATACTAATGTCTTAAGTTTGTTGGGTGCAATATTCAAAACAAATAAAAATTAAATAAGAAAAAGTTATTAATACTTTGCTCCTTTGTAATGGAAGTGATGGATTTGACGAAACGAGCGAGCTTCAAATATCTCCACAACAGCAACAAGGCAAAACTTTGAAAAACAGAGTGAGTCACGCGTTCAACACGCTGTCTTTAAGACATTAGCGCCCGGCCACACTCAAGAGTGATGCTGTAGCCCTCACATGACGGATATCTCCAAGATAAAACACCCTACTACACCTACTACTAGCATATGTAGTAGATACTTGAGATTGGCAACCCTGAAAAAACCCTTAAGGAAAATCGCGAACGTTAAAGAAATCACTATAAAATATTTTCACTTGGGGTCTCTCTAAAAAATAGAGAATTTGTTTATATAACGGAATAAAACAACTTAAGAAGAGGAACTCCCCTATGTGGGACTAAAAATTTATATAGTCTCTTAAAACAACTAAAGAGTGGAAACTCCACGATGTGGGACTAATAAATTTTTTCATTCACAAAAGAAACAATTAATTATTATTTTTATTAAGACCTTTAAAAATCAATTTTATTAATCGTTGGACTTCCTCCTCTAGTATATCCCTCTCTAACCAAACGTTTATCCTCACTGCTAATCTTTAAAAATTCCAAATCCTCCCCCTTTGGTCTATCTACATTTTCTTCTGTGTACAGCTGCTCGTAATTTTTCACTACTTCTTCTTTAATTTGCACCGGATCTGTAACGTCTTCTCCCAGAACTTGTAGCTTGAAGATGGTGTTTTTCCTTATCTTCCCATTCACAATTTTGTGAAACATTTTGGTATTTCTTTCACCATCTTTAACCCAGTTAGTCTTAGCCCGTTGCTTCAACTTTCTCTCCTTAACAGTGGCAAGTTTAGAGTATTCACTCCTTAATCTCAATCTCTCTGAAAATTCTGGTTCAGTAATAGTATCTTCTTTTTTATCTATCACCTCGATGCCCAAACTGATGTCTTGCATTTCCTTTTCCAACTGACCATACTTTTTTTGCTCCAACACTTGATCAAAATTTTCAGCTCTTGTAGCTTTTTTTGAGAAAATGAAACTAGCAGTTCCAGAAAAATTCATTCTCTGCCACCAAACATTCAAATTCGCAAGAAAGTCTTCATCTTTCAGCAAGAAATTCTCAAAGCGAAAAGGATAAGGACCCAACTTAATGCCACCTCCTCTTAAACTGATCGGGTGATGGTCTGATAAATTTCTACGAAGTAAGTGCTGAGTCGCTTTAGGAAACTGATCTTCCCAGTCACCCGAAAAAATAAAACGATCAATTCTAGTTAAAGTTGCCTCACCTCGCATGCTAGACCAAGTGTAACAACCTCCTAACAGCGTCAAGTCGAATAGATTATGTCTTCGCATAAACAAATCAAATAACCTAATGTGCGTTGTAGTTTTATTATTCCTATTCTTCTCAGCAGCAAAAAGCATACAATTAAAGTCTCCTCCCAAGCACCATGGATCATCCTGCCATCGTCTTCTAACTTCATCCAACTCTTGCCAAAAGTCTTTACTATGCTGTACTATTTCATCTGCTGCCCGTACACATTGGTTAGTATACATTCGAAACCATTTTGGACAAACACACATTTAATTGTCACCGAGTAATCCAGAATCAGTATGTCATCAACTCTTATCTTGGTGTCATCCCACACCGTTAACATCCCCCTGCAGCACCCCTTAATGGTTGAGCAGCCCAATTGTGACTGTTGTTTCCCCACATTAAACGCACCATTTGATTAGTTACCACTTCTGTTTTAGTTTCTTGAATAAACAGGACAATACGTAGCTTGTTCTTCCTTCACCAATTGCTGAATTCCCCCTAGAATTCTTTCTTTTCCAGCTCCCCTAATGTTCCAGGATAATATATTACAATCCATTTAAATTATCATCCCCTCCAAGCCATACAGAAATGCTACCTCCTTTTCCAAACTTAGTTGCCTCCCATTTCTTTAACTGATTGTTTTTCTCGATTGCTTTATTTTTCTTTCTTCTAACCATCTCCTTAATCTTCCCATTCACTTCTTCCGCTCCGTCTTCATTAATTTCGCCCACGCCCAAGTCTTCAACCCCGTCTTCATTAATTTTGCATACACCCTCTTCTTCGTCTTTGTTGTAAATCCTAACATTTACAAAGTTAGACCACAGTCTAATCATGCGAGGATCCATCCGCAAAGGTATGATGGTTGGTTCTTGTAAGGGTTTAGTTTGTTATGCGGGTTACGCCAGTTCAAGCTTATGTTCCTTTAAAACGTTAACACAAGTCTATATATGTAGGGGCGAAATATCGCACAAGACATAACTTAACTTCGCCCCAGATAAAACAGCCCTAAACATGAAGTTACCACGATAATCAAAGATCAAGGGAAAGAGTATAAATGCGATGATCAAGAAAGAGCGCGAAGAAACAATCATGCAATGAAGACAGCGAAGATCTGTTCAGAAGGAGCTGTGCGAAAGACGTAGTAAATAGAGCGAGGGACAGCGACATCTCTCCAAAGCCTGGCAAATAAGATCAGTTAACAAAGATCTTGCATGTGATCCTCAGTTTTCTTCCGCCCCGGCTACGATGTGGTTGGGCCACATACTCCGAGTATGTGACCCTCCTTCCTTTTTGACACGTCTTATTATCGACTGCAAAACTTTTCTAAAACAGTTTTCCTAAAAGTAAATTCCAACTGCGGTAACTGCCTCTGTGAAATTTACAATACTGCCCATATCTTCTGTTTTTAGACCCTTTTGTTATCCGAAGCAATCTCCTCTTATTAGTTTCATACGTCTATTGTAAAAATCAGTAGCTACAAAAACTATGAAAAGCTTTACTGAGTTGATTTTTTTAGTAATCTCTTCAATGACCTTGATACAAATTTATCTACTCCGACTGTCATCATGTAATCGATGAAAGACGATGTATAGCTTAATCTTAACATCACAGATTCTTATAATGCTACTTTAAAGTGATCAAATATATCCAAGTTCGTTGAATTTGGAAAAAGCATAACAACGTTTGGCTGCGTGTGCCATTACAATTACATTAGTAGCAAAAGAAAACGAGATGCAAGTACTTATTGAGTGAGGTATATACTCTTCCCCAGTGTAATCAACCCTCCCAAATTCTTCTCTTAAATTATTGAAATTTATGTTCATAGCAAAATTCATATATCCCAGTTTGAATCTTAAATAAAAACATACTTAACAAGTTAGTGACATCCAAAATATTCACGTGTCAGTAGTTTTTAGTATATAGCTTGTTGAAGGCATACTGCAAAACGAACAACAAGCCATTTCACAAAGTAACGTGGGTTCCTCTTTTTTTTTCTCAATCAAAATTGTGATTTTATTAACTATGATCAAAACAAAAATTGATACAAAGACCTATAAGGCAAACCTGAAAAGTAGACAAAAATGATGAAATAGCCTAGTAGAACCTATAGTAGGTGGAGTAAGGAGATTCTAAACTGAGAGTACTATGAGTAGATTTTTACACTGTTTTTAGAAAGACCACTGCCCTCTTTGGCCATTTTATCTGCACTAAAGTTGATCTCCCTATAATTGTGTTCAATTGTATATTCTATCAGCTTATCACAAATTTTGTTCCATCTGGAAGTAACAAACCAAGGTAACTTTTTGTTGTTGAAAGCCATTACAGCTGCATTGGAGTCAGATCTGAAGCACACTTGAAAATGATTGTTCTGCACTGCCCATTCACCTGCACATATAATAGCCATGACTTCTGCAAAGAAGTTTGTAGCTAATCCAACTCCACAAGCTACTGCAATCAGAAATTCCATCCCTTTTCTTTCTACAAATCCATAACCTGCCATACCTGGATTGCCTTTAGAGGCTCCATCACAACAAATCAATATAGTTGGTGGTTCTGGCAAAGTGAAGTGAACTTCCATTACTCTGAGATTGCAAGTTTTCCAGTACTTTAACTTGAAGAAGCTTAATATTTAAAAATCATAGTCTTCATTTTTCATTGTACCCTTCAGTCTGAACTCACATTCATTTGTTAAGGAGACAATCTTCCGTTTGATACTATCCAGGCTTGAAATTTCTTCATTAAAGACCAAATTGTTTCTGAAGAACCAAATCTCTCTTAAAGTAATAAAAGAAGCTGCTATCCAAATTTCTGGAATGAAAGAACTTTTATGCTTTGCAAGACTCAATATATCATAGAAGGAAATTGAATTTATGAAGTGGAAGATATTACCAATCCAATGCCACAGCTTGGCACTAAAAGCACAAGACCAAAAGATATGATCAAGAGTTTCTTCTTCAGTTTTGCACATGTAGCATCTGGAGGCTAATTGTATCCCCTTTTTCTTCAAATTGTCTTCAGATGCACATATATTTCTTGCATTTTTCCATATTATGCTTTTCACTGTATGATGAACACATGCTTTCCAGAGTATTTTAAAGTCATTCATAACAGGGAATTTTTTCCTTATACATTGAACAGCTGAGGCTACACTGAAATCACCTGTTACTGTGCCACTCCATATTTGTTTGTCTTTTTGGCCATCTGGTGTAGGTAATTCATGAATTTCAAAGAAATCCAAAAATTCAGATGGAATGTGCCATTCCCTATTTGATAAGAGAGAGATGGCCTTCAAATTTGGTTGCTGCTAAATGAATGCATTATTAGGATGAAGTAAGCTGAGAGGTTTATCCTTGATCCAAGCATCTTCCCATACATTGATACTTTGTCCATCACAACCAATCCATCTAGAGTGAGATTTGACATCTTGTAGAACACTCTTAATTCCATGCCAAACAGAGGATTTTTTGTGATAAGAAATCCAATCACCATTTTTCTTCTTAAATTTAGCTTGAAAGAATAAAGACCACTCCTCTTCACCTTGTTGTATTTTCCAAGCTAATTTCATTAACAAAGCTCTGTTTATTATGCAAAGTCTTCTTATGCCCAAACCAGCTTCTTCCAATGGAGAGCATACCTTGTCCCATTTGAGAGTAATAAGTTTTCTCACATTTGGATAACCTGACCAAAGAAAGTTCCTAATGATTTTTTCACATTATTTTAGCATACTCATAGGCCATTTATATATAGACATGTTGTAAACACGGATGCTGCAGAGAACTGTTTTAATTAAAATGAGTTTTTCTTGAAATGCTAGCATTTTACCCTTCCAACTAGCTATAGAATGTTGTAATTGTTCAACCACACTCCATACATGGCAAGATTTAACTCTACCTGAGAAAAGCATGACACCCAAATATTTATCTGGAAAGGAAGATAATTGCATTTGGCAAGCTGCAGCTATGGATTCTTTTCTGATATTTGATGTTCCTCCTACAAAGAATTTGCTTTTTACATTGCTTATTACTTGAATAGAAGCAACTTGATATTCAGAGAGAGTCTTCATTAATCTATTGATATTTCTTTTATCTCCATTGCAGAACAGCAGCATATCATCTGCAAAGAAAATATGAGTGGGACAGATGCCATTTCTATTTACCATAGGAAGAAGTTTCTTATCATTTACCATTTTGTTTAGTTCTCTGCTTAGGATATCCTAAGCTATGATAAATAATAAGGGAGATAGGGGGTCATCCTGTCTGAGCCCTCTACTTGTTGAGAAGTAGACAGCAGGTCCACCATTTACCAATACAGAGATTCTTGCAGAAGAAAAAAGGGTATGCAACCATTTAATGAACTTGTCAGAAAATCCCAATCTGTGTAAGACCTCAAATAGAAATTCCCAACTGATGGAGTCAAAAGATTGAGTAATATCTATCTTTAATGCAACATTTCCTCCTCTTCTAGATATGTCTATCTCATTCAACAATTCTGAGGCTAGCAGTATCTGTTCTTGAATGTTTTTGCCTTTAATATAAGCTCCTTGTTGAGGATTTATGATCTTACTTAGTAGACTGCTTAATCTCATGGCAATAATTTTGGTAAATATCTTGAAAAAGAAATTTGCTAAACCAATTGGTCTGTATTGCTGAGGCTTCTTAGCATTCTGTACTTTAGCTAGCAACACTAGGAAATTTGAGTTTAGTCTATTTGGTATGAAAGACCTCTGCCAGCAATATTGAATAGCTCTTGTGACTTCATCACCAATTATATTCCAGCATTTCCTATAAAACCAGCCGCCAAAGCCATCTGGACCTGGAGAGTTATCAGGATCTAGATCATTAACAGCAGCTTTAATCTCATTTGCATAGGGAGTTTCATCTATAAAATGTCTGTCACCATTGCTTAGTACCTCAGGGATAATATTCATTAAATCATCTGACATTTGCACTTATGAGAATTTGAATTTGTCTTCAAAGAAATTAACTAGTGTGTCAGAGATTTCAGACTGAGTTGCAACTACAGAGCCATTTGCAGTTTCAATTTAAGAAATAGAGTTGTGAGCATTTCTGATCTTCATATTTGTATTAAAGAATCTTGAATTTGCAGCACCTTCCTTTAACCATTTGATTCTTGACTTTTAATGGAGAAGTTCTCTTTGTTGATTAGAAATCATTTCTTGAATACCTCTAGCTGCCACCAGTTTGTTCAGTAAATGAATGTTCTCTGAATTGTTATCAGATAATAAGGAAGCAGAAAGTACTTCTTTATCTGCTTGTATCATCTTAGAATTAAGATCTCCAAAGTTTTCCCAATTCCACTTCTTAAGAATATATTTTAGATTTTTAAGTTTCTTCATAAAAAAAGAAGAAGGTGTGCCTTGTATTTCTAATTGCCATGCAATTTCAACTACATGCAAGAATGACTCATGAGTGGACCATACCTTAAAAGCTTTGAATGGAATGTTCTGTGGCTTAGGAAATGATTTATTAGCTCCAGTTAATGGACTATGATCTCAGACCCCTCTAGTGCACACATTATACTCCCAGTTAGGATATAATTCCAACCATTTAACATTGTATACTGCTCTGTCAAGATTGCAGAGAATTCTCTTTATACCCACTCTATTATTGCACCAAGAAAATTTGATTCCAGTTTTTGGAGCAGGGATTAATCCACAAGTGCTGAGGCAGTGATTAAAATCTAACATAGCTTCTCTTAAAGGGTTTCTTCCACCTTTCTTCTCATCCAAACTTAAAACTGCATTGGAGTCACCAATTACAAGCCAAGGAAGATTGTAAGAGCTAATTACTTCTAATAGTTAGCACCATGAACACCAATAACAAGTGTACCTCCAACATCCACTGTAATAGTTTGTCTTGTGATAGAAATAACCTTAGGATCTTCAATTGATGCATTCCAGCACAACCAAATGTTTCCTTTTCTTTCAGAAGTACTATTGTGAATTAAAGTACATTTCATACCTATTAACCTCATCATTCTTGCATATTTTGAATTAGCTTTAACTTTTGGTTCAACTATCCAAACCAAAGAAGGACAAAAGTTTTTAACTAATCTCTGAAGTTTATCAATGGCTTTATTTCTTCTTAAGCCTCTGATATTCCAAAAGAGTACTCTCATTTAGAAGGGAATTTTTGAAGAGGAGGGATCTTCTTCCCATTATCACTTTTATTTGCAGCTTGTCTTCTAGTTGTAACCTTTGGCAATTCATGCTTTTTAGCAACTTCCAAAATAACTTCTTTAACAGCTGGTGTAACTTTGATATTAGCACTTGATGTAGACACATTATTTTGTGTTTTGCTCACTTCAGTAGGAGGAACCTCTTTTGCAGCATGGATTACTTTGACTACATTAGTGCTTGAAGATGAAGCAATATCTAACAGCTTGTTCACTTCAAGAGGAGGAAAATAATTTTTAAGATCAATTGGATTATCTATTTCCTTAAAAACTTCATATCTTCCTGAAGATAATTCACCTTCTTCTAATTCATCATGAGCTGGGTGAGGAAGCATTAAGATTTCAGTAACATTTTCTTCTTTATCAGGGAAACAAATATCAAAACCAATAGTAGATGAATCTTATTTATTCTTGTTTTTTCTCTTGCTTTTAGTGTCTGCTACATTGGTATTTGAAGGAGAACCAATATCTTTAGCTGCCTCTTGTTGAGCTGATTATTTTCTTTTAACTCTACATTCAGCAGCATAGTGACCAATAAATTTGCAATGACTACAAAATTTAGGGACCTTAGGCATCTGAATTCTTTGAAAGAATCCCCCATATTTGGTCCTTACCCAAACCTTATCTGGAATAGATTTGTTTAAGTCTACTTCCACAAGAACACTAGCATAGTAACCTATTTTCCTCTGCAAAGTTACTTCATCAACTTTAACAGGTCTTCCCAGAGCTTTATGAATATCCATTATAATCTTTTCTTTCTAGTACTCAATGCTTAAACCAGGTAGATGGAACCAAACAAAAGCAGAAAAGGTTTTTTGATCAGCTGGTTTAAAATTTGGCTCCCAATTTCTAATTTTAACACTTTGAGATTCAACTGCCCAGTAACCAGACCAGATATGGTGTTTATCTTCCTTATTAGCCAATTTAATCACAAATAAACCTTTACCTAAAGGGATAAGTTGAAAACTACCTTGAAGATTCCATTGAGATTGCAGATATTTAGCAGCAGTTTCTAGAGAAAGCTTTGAGAAATCCAATATACCGATGAGACTAAATTTCCATTCATCAAGACATTCATCAATATCTTCATCATAAATACAAACTTCAGGTTCATTACCTATTGTAGCAGCAAAAAACCCAGATCCAAAAGTATTGTCCATCGATGACAATTAAGATGAAATTGAACAAAGATTTAAGTGAAAAAAGAAATTATAGACCACATTGAAACACCAATCACTAATGGAAGTAGACGAAATCACCTGAAATAATGAAGATCGATTACATAAATCGAAAAATTGTAAGAAAAAATCTATGAGTTAGTCGCCCGATTCGCAGAGCACGACTCACCGATTCCAGGAAGTAACATGCGCGGTGTTCTAAAGGAGGGGCGTTTAGCTGTGATTTGAGACAGACAAACTTATTGATGTTGGTCAGAAGTAGCTTGTTTGTTTGATCATGTTAATGAAAATCGGATTGGTTATCGGTTTTCTTTAATCCTCCCAAAAGTAACTTGGGTTCCTAACGAGCTCTAAACCAATAATGGACACATGATTAAAACCAAACAATCTTCAAAAGACAAGAACCATTTCTATAGGTACAATTTGTTTATTAGTTTCATTAAGAGCACATTGCGTAGCTAAATAAAAATTTGGTAATCAATAAACTGAATTACATTTGAAACAAATTAGCCATATTTCTACCAAGCCTAGCTCCAATGTCGTAATATTTCTCAGTACCAAAGGCCATTCCTTGGATATGTCCCTTAAAGAGTTCACCAACATTGTTTGTACTTCTTGTGTGTCTTTAAAACTCACCTTCTTTGTTGTGTGTCTTTAAAACTCACCTGTCTTTATCCTACATCATGCCGAAGCCAAAACAGGGTTGTTGAGTTTGGTTAGACTTATGAACTTAGGAATCCCAAAATAGATCCCATCATCGCATATTCCATCTACAAATTCCAAAACCAGTATGTATTATTAGAATTTATTAAAACACATCAAAGTGATTATGATGCTTCAAAAAAAATATATCAAAGTGATTATGCTAATAATAAAGAGAGAAATTACCTTGAACCACATTGTCTTTGTAATCAAATTGCTTAACAATGACAATACTGAGTTTTGCATACTGCATCTGAAGGAATATAGATCAGTGATCGTCCACTTATAAGTGCAATGAACCTGTTGGCCCCAAGAATATGAAAATTAAGCTTTTCTGTTACTGTAACCCTCTAAACCCTAACTGGAATCGTGAAAAAAAAAGGATTATTAAGTGCCACATGCCAAGAACATGGGAAAAAATTCTTGGAAAAGTATGAGGTTTCTCTTATTCTAGTCTGTATATTGCCAGTCTGTCTAAGTATCAATCAATCGATGATATATTGAGAACACAAGTATAATTAGGCTGATCAACCCTTATAGACACAAGAATTTTCTTTAAATAAAATAGAAACAAGAAAAAGATTATGAAAAACCTTACCGATTACCAACCCTTGTTTATTTTTCGTTTTCGCAAAGATCTTAATACTGGGAATTATTTTTTATTTATCAAATTGAAAAAAAATATACATTTTGAGTCAAAAAAAAGTTCGAGTAAATATAAGAAAAAATGAAGGAAATTGTGAGCGGTATTGTATTTTCTACATAGGTAGTTACATGTAGTTGGTATTTAATTTTACGAAAACTGTTTGAGAAAAGAAATTTGGTTAAAAACAAGACGTGTCAAAAAGGAAGGAGGGACCACATACTCGGAGTATGTGGCCCGACCACATCGTAGCTGGAGCCGTTGCCATCTACTAGTCGTATTGGCATATATAAGGGTTCAAAAATGATATATATAGAGAGAGATCAGTGAAGAAAGAAGAACTAAGGAAATCATCTAGAGAAGCAAGAGAATATCTTTAGAATTCAACATTCATCTTATATTTCTCCATTGTTGTATGTAAGTTCATCTTGAAATCATTGTAAGAGCTCCACACGTTCAATAAAAAGGGGTGAATAATATCATTAATGTTTGAGTTGATCCATATGACTTAAGCTTTGTCTTATTATCATTACAAAGGGTGTAGTTGTGTGATTTTACGCAACCACATTTTGGGGCTAGAAACAGGGATGATTTATCCTCACCTGCTAGTTATCAGCTAGAAATCATCATCTTTCGTAGTTCATTTGTTGTTTTCATTACCATCATTTTTCTGTTCACCATGAGAACTCGCCTGTTGATTGTTTGAAGTCATCATTGCTCTAAATATACACATCACCGTCATTCTCTGTTCCATCATGAAATTTTGACAGAATATCGTTGCAGTTTTACAAACATCCAGTAAGGCTATTTTTACTTTCTCTCCATCATGAAACCGTGATAGACACAACAACATCTCCTCGCTTTGCCCAGAAAATTCTCTCAGAGTTTTTCATTTTTTAAAACACGACATCTCCTTATCTTGACTCAGAAACCTTCTCTCAAACCTCTTCTCTTCAAGACATCGAAGGTTTTAGCGATGCAGAGGGACAACTTTAACAGGAGATGCGGGAAGGAGATGGCGGCTATCACATAAAACCCGCAATATTGGAGAGAATGGATCAAGTCATACGATCCAGAAATACCAATGCTAACTGCCGCTACGAACGATAAAAGGAAAGAGAACCAGTCCTACCACCAAAATCAAGTTAGAGAGATTCTCATCACCCAACACGAATATGAGGAGAGGTTCGCGCTATGGAAAGAAACAGAAAAAATGTTGATCGAAGAACGAATCAATCTTACTCAAGAGCACGGGCGGTTGATGATAGAAAACCAGAATTTGAAAATAAAAGTGCGAGAATATGAATTGGGGATAGAATATGGTGAAAGTTACAAAAGATCCTGCAGAGAAAGAGACATTGAAAGAGAGGAAAGGGAGAAACAAATGGATGGACAACTGTGGGACGAAGTGGATCAATATGGGCGAAAAGGAAATAAGATGAGCAGGAGAGAATTGTACAAGAACGAACGATGGGAAAGGATGGCTCGACACGAGAACTATATTCAAGCGACAGCAAGGGGAAACCAAGGTGTCATTGATGCGCCACAAACCACATCCACACTGAAGAGGGTTGAAGAATCACACAATGGAATACCGGAGCAAATATACAAGTGCGATAACAAAAACAGTCACGCTGGAGGTCAGGTCCTCACCCGAGCCTGAAAGAAAGGATAAGGAAAGAAGAAAAGATCATCCGTCGCATTTCATTCATCATGCGAAAACTAATTTCGAAGGAACATCACCTACAATGCCAAAACGATGTAACGAAGAAAGCAATCTATGTACTAACCAAAGAAACATTAATATGAAGCAAAGTTCTTTCTATACGCGAGCAAGCCAAAGGCGAAACAAAGTTTACACAATCATCTCATAAGACCTCAATAGGGGGCAGCAAGTCACTATTTTAAAACCTCTAACTAGGGAGGATGGGTACCTAATTTTGGCGTGTCAACTTAATTCGCGTGGTCGTATGACGGCATTTTAGCACGATCATTTAAGAGGCGACCCTAAGCCCTAACGCACGTCATATTGGAAAATCCTGGAGAAGTCACTTATATTGGGGCGAAACAAAAGCCTATCCGCTGGAGGCTACTGAGAACGAACCAGTCAGCGAATAAGTTCTCCGGCATGGGGTGTAGAAACATGATCAGTGGAGTAGAAGGAGTTCCTGGCTTGGATACACTTGGTCCAAAGAAACCCCACTTAGGGTGTGATCTTGTACCCTAATCCACATAGACGAAAGGTACCAGGTCACGACAACACTGGTTGCTGAATAACTGGATGGGATGAGCACAACTGAAATGGTTAGGGGTTACCTCCTTGAAAGGGAAATTCAGGGGGAATATAAATGGACGGCACCCTCCATTAGGGAGCTGAATTGTGTTAAAGATGGAAATGTGTTGGGGCTTTTTACTCATAGGAGTATCTAAGGCCTGGTAAATTGTTGTAAATACGACCTGAGGAGGTAAAAATAATAACACAGTTAAAGCGAGATCAATGGCCAATGACTCGCAAGAGCACATGGAACTGAGATTTGGTAGCCCAATGTTGAAGACCCTACCCAAGGCGACCATAAGTCCTTTAAGTTCTCTATGTGGGGGAAGGCAATAAGACCTTACTAAGGAGGAAAGTAAGACCTATAAAGATCATGCGAATATAAATAATAAAGGAGCACGAAAGGAACTGAGGCAATGAGAAATTCGCGCTGAGGCACGAAGGAATACAAAGGGAACACTCCCTTGTCGAGCTAAGTACAAGTTTGAAGTAAGAATTACTTGCGTTAATTATCCTGTTGAGTATGATAGTATAGCTTCACATCTCATATTTCGTATAAATATGTGCTTATTACACGCCCTTTACATACTACATCCTTTATATAATTGGCTTTAGCGCATTAATATCCATCGCGTTCATATAGTTTCGCGCAAACCTTAAACTTAGTACTTGCATGAATCATGAAAAAACATTCGCACTCTACACCCCTTCTAGAAACATCATCTAGTTCGCCTACATGAATATTCGCATCGACTATATGATAAACCTCTCATTAGACTAAATGTAGTATTTAAGGCAATAACCCTCCTTCGAAAGTGGGAAGCAGAGGCAAGTATGGCAATGTTAAAATTTATGTGCTTCCCACCTCCTCAGTCAGACACCTTAAATATTATAAGACACATTTGCGTATAAATCAAAACACGGTCGATAGATTGACATATGACCCTTAGCAATGTACAAAAAAAAAATCATTTAGCCATTATATACACATCTGTTTTAGTCATAAATTTCTAACACAGAAAAGGAGAAACAATTGAAAGTCATGTCCCCCCAAGCTTGGGAGCGCCCATAAACTATTTCAAAAAAGGATGTTCTAGAAATAGAGCTAAAATTGAGCCCAATCACGTAAAAGAGACACGGTTTGGGAAGGGCCGCCAATCTCAGTGTGCGAAGTACCAGAAATGTCACTCTTAGGAGACGAAGTAGGTTCTTTGTGGCTAACCTCCGGACCAGAATCCGTCACGCTAGCAGTTGGGAGAGGTTGGTGCTCGCCTTGGCCATCTCTCGCGGAAACTTCATTAATTTCGCCTTGACCCTCTTGCTCAACAAGTTCGCCCTCAGAATCGACATCCTCCTCATCAGTTTCCTCATCGCTACTGGATTGCTCACTCTTAGAGACCTCTTCTTCATCACTGGATCCACGCTCCACAGGTTCGTCTTCGGGAAATAAAATGTCGGGAAAGTATATAGTAGGAAGACCATTTTCAGTGGTAATTTGATCAGCAGTTTCTCGAGCAACTTGATTACACTGCCTCTGCGCCTCACGATCACCGTTAATAAGAAGGGCCCTCTTGCGACGTTTCAATAGCGTGTACCTAGCAACAATAACCTCTTTGTACTACTCGGCCTTAGTCCTCAAGCGAACTAGATCATCATTCGTGGAAGAAAGCTTCCCGGAAAAATCAGCAGCCAGTTGCGAAGAAGAACAATCACCGCCCTTGAACATCTCTAACTCTTGTTGTAACTTCTCAAACTTTTCCTTCAAGGAAGCCAACTCAGCCTTTAAATTCTTCTCATCTTCTGCGAAAAACAGGAATAAATCATAAACAGAGAAAGGTACCTAGAGCAAAGACAGACCACAAAATTTGAGATAGGCCGTCAAAGACACCTTCTTTTTGAATGAGAACGGAGTCTAAAACCTTTTGATGCTTCTCTACCCAACTAGTGTACTTAGCCTTTGTAACCCTATTCTCCTCAATTTCACCTAAGGATTTATCAAAGTCATCGTCACCTTCAACTCCAAGGCGACTCTGAATTTTCTCAAGAATCACGCGAAGATCACGGTTCTCCTTTTGACAACCTTTCAGAGCTTTCGCCCCATCCTCAACGGCCTTATTCTTTGCAACTGACAAAGCCGACCTTTCTCCCTCCAACTCTTTGATACTCTCCTTCAAACCCCGAGCACGAGACCTCAAACATCCTATAAGTGCTAATGAATTCTTAAATTCGAACCTAATATGTTCATACTTTTGTTTGTAATCCTCAGCATCATCCTCAATATCATCCTCAAAATTCTCCTCCAATTCAAAAATTTTTCTAAGAAAATTAAAATGCACCAGAAGAGCTTCCCTATCTAAGTTCACAGCAATGGCAAGATTAGACAGACCAAAGACCTCTACAAGGAACCTCACGTCCCTCGGCTAAGAAAATTATCCCTAAAGGATGGATAACAGAAAGGCGAAAACAAAAAGTAAAAGCGTGAAGACTTACCCATTAATAAGTCATTCCGAATCCGAGAAGCGTTTACCACGCTCACACTGGCAGATAATTCTCCTTAGAGCCTATCGCGATCCTTCTGAAGCAGAGAAGCATCTCCCTGAAGAACCGAAACGTCAGCCGTAAGAGAAGAAATTTGATTGGCCTGAACACGAATCAAATCCACCGTTTTACAGTAATCTTCAACCTGGGTAACAATGCGACACATATTCTGGAAAACCAGATGAAAGCATTAGTCAGAAAATAATACGACCAAACCAATGAGGGAAACACGAAAGCAATGACTCACCATATAGTCAAGCGCGAGATGCTGATTTGGAGTAAGCGACGAAGAAAAATCCCATTCAGAGTGAGTAACATCAACAGATGACTGAGGAGCAAGATTTAACATTAGCTGGCGAATCTGTGAAAGGCTAGGATCCGATATCATAAGTTGAGCAAGAAAAGCAATCTTTGAAGAAAAGGTCGCTGCAACACCCTCTAGATAAGGAGAATCTTCAGATATCACCGTGCGGGAATAATGAGTAAAGCCGCTCGAATCCTACATATCATCAAAGCGAGGGCTCTTTCCTTTATTAGCACTAATAACGGAAGACGGCTTAACAGCCCCATCTGAGGAAGACTTTGGGATAGAACCAGAGGATAAGGGATTCACCACGTTGATGACAGATCTACCTTTCGACTCTCCCTTAGACCTACTATGCTTAGTCATTTTCTCCTTCTTGAGTTTGGACGAAGCGGGAGATTCTTCACGAACAAACTCCTCATCATCGCCCTCGTTATCCTCATCCTCCACATCTTCTTCTTCGTCTTCGGTCTCTTCATCATCAAAGGAAGGCTAGACAAACAAAATACGAGTTAGCAAACTGAGGAAATAATATTCATTTAGGAAAATTCCCACGACCCACCTCTTTTGAACGCGAAGATTTCTTTTCAGTCTTCACCTCGGCAGACTTCTTTCTCTTTTTGTATGCAGCATCCTTTGCTTTATTGTCGTGGTAAACATCCTCTTTCCCAAGCTGTCAGTCCAAGGAAAATACGTAAGACCGAAGAAAAACTACAAAGCAAGATCAGACAAGTCATGCAACAAAAGATAAGAAAAAACACATACCTCAGCCTCCCTTTCGGGCCAGTTGAATTCCCAAGGACGATATGCGAGCACAGAAGACAATACATGACGCCTTACCAGCGACCGATCCGGACCAGCGTGAGGATTCCTGTCCGGGCCAAGACCCCCATAAAAGAGGACCTTCAACAACGAGATAATGCTTTATCCAGTCAGGGTCACTAGAATAGCAAAGATAGTTGTTAGTCTTACTATGATGGTCCACATCGTCCATGAACTTCTTCACGCCATCCTTCAACTTCGCCCTACTCAGACGAACACCCCAGCGTGAACTGTCTCTGACAACACAATGCACCACATACTGTTGGAAAAAAGAATCAACAGTAAAGTCTACAGGGTCATAAGGCGCATATTTATCTGGACAAAGAGATTTTCCTACGCCAGTAGCACGGTGCGAAAACTCAAGAATAATGCGAATTGCGTCACTGCTCAACTGATAGGCCGCGCGATCATTCCTTACGAGAATCTGATAAAATAGTGGAATCTCAGGATTAAAGAGAGGAAGACCCGCCTTCAACTTTCCAAGCGCGATGGGCATCCGATTCGCACTCTATGTATCCTCATAAATTCTATCTTCGTTCAGAAAAGTAACAGAAGTTGTACCCCTCGGAACAATAAGAGTAAAACCTTTCTTCTTCAGTGCGGTTTGAAAATCTTTAAGAACATACGAACACTTCTTAGCAGGCCTATGCCATAGAGGAATGTATATATATAGCTGGCACAGGCCTATGCCAGAGAGGAATGTCTTCTAAAAAGCATCTTAGGCACTCGGCCCCCTCTCGTGCTTTATCTAACGCAATACTCTCAGATTCCATAATGAATTGAGCAATATATGTCTGTTTGGAAATCTTCCAAAAACAAACCCTCCTGCTAGAGTGAAAACATATTCACTCATAGACTTAGAATCCTCTGAGTCAACTGTCCAGTTTGCATCACAAAGTCCCTCAAGGACAGCAAGATACCTTTCATAAATCAAACAAAAGGTAATAAAGTATTTTAGGTACCATAATACTCTACTAAGTGCATCCCAATGCACTTGCTCTGAACCACAAGTATATCTACTTAACTTACTCACAATATATGCAATGTCTGGACTCTTACAGTTCATTAATTCCCTATAACTCTTGAGTATTCTAGTTAAGAGACTCCATTACTCTTATTTTTATTGAGTCTACAATAAGTATCGTACGGAGTACAAGAAGGCTTACAATCATATTGCCTGTATCTTTTAAGCACAAATTCAACATAATGAGAATGACTAAGACTATAAATGTTAGATTATCTTCTAATCCTCATCCCTACATCAACAGGACCTAAGTCTTTCAAGTCAACGTTCTCATTCAGCGCATGTTTTTAGTGGAATTAATCACACCTATGTTTGTATTAAGTATAAGCATATCATCAACATAAAAGTATACAATCACACAGGCATCCTTAACAAGTTACTTATAAATATACTTTTCAAATTCACTAACTTAAATCCACTACTCATTATCACATGATCAAATTTTCCATGTCACTGTTTATGTGCTTATTTCAAACCATACAAAAATTTGTTAAGTTTATAAACTTTGTCTTCATAACCTTTCACCATAAATTCCACAGGTTAGTCTAAGTAGATTTCTTTATCTAATTCACGGTTTTAGAAAAGCTGTCTTAACATCCATCTTATGTATCTCTAAGTTGTTTATGGAAGCAATAGAAATTAACATCTCAACAAAAGTAATTCTCGTCACAAGTGAATAAAAACAAAGGAAATCTACACCTTCTTTTAGTTTATAGCCTTTAGCTACCAACCTAGCCTTTATTTTTTCCACAGTTCCATCTACCTTATGTTTCCTCTTAAAGACTCATTTACTTCATATGGTCTTACTCCTTGGAAGTAAACTAGCAAGATCCCAAGTCTGGTTCTGACGGATTGAGTCAATTTCACTAAATGAAGCTTCTTACCAGAATGGGATTTCAGTAGATGTTATGGCTTATTTATGAGTCTAGAACTCAGACTAAGCTAGGCATATTATGAAGCCAGATCCATAAGAAGTCTCGGTTCTAATCCTTTTACCTCCTATGATGAACTCTACTCCATCTTCCTTTGAAGGTAAATTCTGAATAGTTAAAAAGATATCTAGGGGATTAACAACACATCCCTGAGAAGAGACAGGTTTCAAAATAAACATGTCCAAAGAACTAAACATCCCTAGACTTCATCAAAGTATTCATACCAAAGTCAGAAAAAGAAAAACTCACAACCAAAAAACTATATGCAGTAGGGTACTCATGAGACCTTATCTAAACACCCCAATACTTTGACGTATGTATATGAAGGTTGTCTATCTTTTCATACTCATATGGAGTTTTATCTGATACTTTAAAGGTTAATCTTTTCAAGATAACAAATTTAGAGGACGACCTTCCCCCACAAGTTGACGGTAATCCTTTAATCAACATGGCATAAATCATCTCCTTAATGGTTATGTTCTTACGTTCAACAACACTATTAGACTATGGTGAATAAGGAGGTGTGATCTCATGAATAATGCCATTTAACAAGTAACGTTCTCCTATATGAATTTCATACTCGCCATCACGTTTATACCTAACCCTTTTAGTGTTAACATATACTTGGCTTTCAATTTCAAGTTTATACTCTTAAGGATTCTAATGCATCATCCTTACCCCTAAGCAAGTATAGAAGATAGTACCTCGTATAATCACCAATGAAAGTTATAAACCACCTTTTACCACCTTAGTTTGGGTTGATTTCATGTCAACTAGGTCTAAGTGAAATAATTCTAAGGGCTTAGAATTACTCTGAACAATTTTGCTAAAAGATTTTACAGCATATTTAATTTGATTTTATACAGATTTCACTTTTGTGTTCAATATCCAAACTAAATTTGGGTACGCAGCCTTACGCTAGCCAGTTTATGCACTGACTTATAAATTAACGATTCTAAGTCTACCATGCAAAACATTCAATGACACACAAAAGAAAACACAAGAATCAACTATGTTCACTTCATCATTTTTTTTGTTAAGCTTATATAGATCACCCTAAGTCTTATAACCGTTGCTTAGAAAATCACTGCCTTAGTTACGACAAGTTTTCCAGATTCAATTAATATCTTAAGTCTGTTACCATCTTCAACAGAACAAGATACAAGATTCTTGCATATGCTCGGAACATGAAAACTTCATTCAATGTGAGAATATTACAGATATGAGCTTCTGCTCGACCTTTCCCTTTTATGCAACCTCTGTCGCAGATGAGTTACTCATATAGAGTTTCTCGACATCCCCTATCCTCTGATAGGAGGTGAACAGGTCTTTGTTTCAACAAACATGCTTAGTGGCTCCAGAGTCCACCCACCAATATCTCACATTGGTTATTAAAATAACTTCCGACATCATGCCACTAAACTCGTTCTAGTTTGTTTCAACTAAATTAGCATTAACCTTCTTCTGTTTATTAAGGTTTTTATGTTGTCTACAATTTACCGCCGCATGGTCAGGAATTTTACAAACATAACAATCATCCTTAATTAAAATAATGCTAGATCCAGGTTTACGAAACATACCTTTCTTATAAGGACTACGCTTAGAGTCGTGTTTGATGTTCTCTCCTTTGTCAGCTTTGAAAGACTTGTGTTCATCCACATGTGCCTGTTTGCCATGTCCCTTTCCAGTTTCATGTCACAATCTTCGTTTATACTCTGACTAGGGAGACGGTAATTTCCCAATCACCTAAAACACCACATCTCACAAACCTTAGTTCCGAATCGGAAAATAAAATATGAGTTTTGAAGATAACATCTAGATTTACAAACTTCGTTTGAATCACCATTTCAAAATACTCATGGTTACCCCATAAAACCTAATTTAGTCAACAACAAATTTCTGCTCGCCAGAATTTTTCAGGAATGTTTCTCTGTTTTGTAAAATATCAAAAAAAATCTTTTTACAACTCCAAAAATTCAGAAATTTTATGTGGGTAACTATCAGGACTACATTAGGTCAAAAGGGTTCATATAAATTCCTTTTAGGTTAATAGATAAATTCGAAACTCTACAGCTAACCAAAAATCCGTTTTTTTTTTCACTCCACAATTAACATCCATGATTCACAAACCAATCAACCATTTTCGATTATTACAAATATTAATGTCTTAAGATTGTTGGGTGCAATAATCAAAAACAAGGAAAAATCAAATAAGCAAAATTTATTGATACTTAGCTCATTTATAATGGAAGTGATTGATTTGACGAAACGGACGAGCTCGCCAGATCTCCGCAACAGCAACAAAGCAAAACTTTGGAAAAACAGAGTGAGTCACGTGTTCAACACGTTGTCCTTAAGACATTAGTGCCCGACTACACTCAAGAGTGATGCTATAGCCCTCACAGGACGGATATCTCCAGGACAAAACACCCTACTGCACCTACTACTAGCATATGTAGTAGATGCTCAACTTGAGCTTGGCAACTCCGAAAAAACCCTTAAAGAAAATCGCGAACACTGAAGAAAATAATATAAAAATATTTTCTCTTAGAGGTCTCTCTAAAATATAGAGAAACCCCTTTCCCGTAGATTTTACAAAAGTAGAGAATTTGTTTATAATGGAATAATACAACTTAAGAAGAGGAACTCCCCGATGTGGGACTAATAAGATTTTCATTCACAAAGAAAACAACAATTAATTTTATTTAGTTAAAAACCTTAAAAAATAATAATTAATAAATATTGCTTAAGATGGAAGCTTCCGAATCACTTTGTTTCTTCCTTGTAAAAGACCGAATTGTTGATCAATCCAACCTGTCACCTGAGTGTTGATTCAATTGAACCTGATTGAACCCGCGCTATTGTGAAGTAGCTTGTAGTCCAGTACAAAACATCAAAGCAAGTTACGAGGGTCATCTTTATCAGCAACACTACCACTCGCGCACTATCTAGATTAACCAATGTTTATAAAAATACAAAAGAACTTTAATTTGTAAGTGATGAAACTGGTATGTTACAGTAGCTAGGCGTCATATACTAAGGATTAACATTTGTAAATGTAACACTAGTTTTCATCTTACTTTGTTGGAGTACTACATGGGTTGTCTTACGTATTAATCATCATGTATATGATTATCATCTTCTCATCGATGATCAACCTTACTGATGAATTGATAATGCATGCAAAATAGAAAGTAGCCAACATTGCCACCAACAACAGTGCTAATATTCAGATGACATATGTGATGGTCATGATCTTATTTCATGCGTACAGCTACATATAAAAATAACACCTTATTTCGACCAAATGACCGGATTCGAGATAGAGCATGGCATTTTGTATCTCCGAGATGCATCACTTAAACTCTATTAATGCTGCTGACAATGTAATAAACATGACCTTAAGAGGAAGCATCGGGGATGAGTTTTGATATTTATATTTGCACCCTGATTGAGTCAAGGTCAAAAACATTTGACCAAAAATCAGCTTTCCCCAAATGTTTTGGTTTTGGTTTTCCCTTATAAGAGAAATCAAATTTATACGGCAATAAGGCATACAGATTCATTAGGCTTTATTTTAGCTTTCTTCATGGTAGCTTTAAGGGTTATTTTGATTTTACCTGCCTCTATTTGAGATGGTTAGATTTTTCTTTGAATCCTGTTACTTGAAAATCGACAGGAGATAGTTAGATTATTTTTTTTCTGAATCATGTTGTGTATCTATGTATGCTGTTAATCCTTGGTCTGAAAGTGCGTGTAACCTCGCCTGGTTCAGTCTTGTAAGATGGCTAAAAATTACCAGAGTCAGTCTTGTATCATGTAAGTGCTGTAACCGTTCCAACTCAAAATCGTCTTATTATTAATATATGAGGCTTGCCCTCTTTTCGGAAAAAAAAATCTCAAGAAAAATCAGATGCATATTGTTAAAATATTCTGAATACTCTCATTTCTGAAAAATTCTACACTAAATTATAGCATTGCTAGCATTAAATATTACTACACTCCCTGTTCACTTATGAATATATGGAAAACATACATAAACGAATCCTCAACCGGGAAGCAGGAAAACTAAAACTATATGCACATGGAACCTGACAAATAACAAACTGGCGTGAATCAGAGCCTTACCAGTCATCACTAACTCTAAGATCCCACCGGAGCAATTCCTTTGGACTTCGCTGCTGCAGCCGCTGCTGCAGCTGCCGCCGCGGCCGCAGCAGCAGCAGATGCAGCCGGATTTGGTGCAGATGGAGGCACTGATGGCGATTGTGAAGTATTACTCTGTGATGTAACAGTTTGTTGTATTGGTTGGCTCACTTGCTTTGATTGCGCAAGTAAAGCAGTAATTTGAGTTCCTGTGAGTGTTTCTTTCTCCAGCAGAGCATTAGCTAGTGTATGGAGTTCTTTGTTGTGGGTAGTTAGAATTGTCTTCGCATTATTGTAAGCCCTGTCCAAGAATCCCTTCACCTCTTCTTCAATAAGAAGTCTAGTTTCGGTGCTCATACTCTTCCCATTATCATCGTAATTGTGAGCTACAAGCCCAACTGCTTTGCTCATTCCATATTTTGTGACCATTGCTCTTGCTAAAGACGTTGCTTGTTGGAGATCTGAAGATGCACCAGAAGTAACTTCACTTTCTCCAAATATAAGTTCCTCCGCTACTCGCCCACCCATACAAACATCTAACCTAGCAAGCATTTGCTTGCGAGAAACGCTAGTCTCATCTTTGTCAGGCAACTGCGCTACCATCCCAAGAGACATTCCTCGTGGAACAATTGTTGCTTTGTGAACTGGATGAGCTCCATCTGTATGGATGGCTACTAAAGCATGGCCACCTTCATGGAAAGCTGTTAGTTTTCGTGATTCGGCAGAAATCACAGCTGATTTGCGTTCACTTCCCATCATAATCTTATCCTTTGCATACTCTAGGTCAGTCATGCTCACTGCTTTAGCACCATCCATGGCGGCTTTGAGAGCTGCAACGTTCACCAAATTTGCAAGATCTGCACCTGAGAAACCAGGTGTTCCTCTGGCAATAACACTTAAATCAACATCTTCTCCTTTGAGAACCTGTCGAACGGAATAGTTGTGAGTGAGAACCCCATAAATCAGGCATATAGTTGTCATGCATTTAAAACATTGCAGAACAGAGCTGAATACTGATAACAATATGAATGATTCACTGTAGGGTTCATTCTTACCCTTGGAATTCGTAAGTCACCAAAGCAGTATCAGATATTCAGAGACGAGCTAACCTTTAATATCCCAATTTGTACAGAAAAAAAATTTAATTACCTTCGACATGTGAGCTTCCATTATCTGTCTCCGTCCTTCAACATCTGGATTGGGAACAACGATGTTACGATCAAAACGTCCAGGTCTAATAAGCGCTTTATCCAAAGACTCGGGGAAGTTGGTCGCAGCAATAACAATAATTCCATCATTTTGTTTAAAGCCATCAAGCTCGACAAGCAACTGATTCAAAGTCATCTTCATGTACTGTTGATCCTTAGGGTTACGGCTTCCTCCAATTGCATCAATCTCATCAATAAAAATTATACATGGAGACCGCTTCTTTGCTGCAGCAAATAGATCTCTCACTCTCCTAGCTCCCACACCAACAAACATTTCCTCGAACTCACTCCCACTGCAAGAGAAGAATGGTACTCCTGCTTCTCCTGCAATGGCTCTTGCTAACATGGTTTTACCAGTCCCAGGAGGACCCACAAGTAAAACACCTTTAGGGAGCTTCCCTCCTAGACGTGTGAAACGCTTCAGCAAAAAAAAGGTATTATTAAAAAAGCTGATCCTCATGACATGAAAAACACTTTGCATATATGTGGAAAGTTTCTCTGGGCAACAAAAATATAATGGTAACCACATTGTGTTTATCGTGTTTATCTTACACTAACAGTGAACAAACAGTATTAGCATGTTAAGAAATTCAAATAACAAAAACAAAAGTGGACTAAGAAATGAAAGAAATTATCATGTTATGCTTACTAAGCGTGTTGGTAAAAGTGAAACCATGACGCGTAAAAGTAAAATGAAAGCAACAAGGAAATATGTAAGGAAACAAAAGGAACAGATTTTGAGGACAAGCTTTACATAAACGTTCTGTGGAAACTAACAAGAAAATACATAATACGAATTCAAAAGAGCTACACTTTAACACTAGCATATAAAACGAGCGACTACCTTAGGATCACGAAGATAATGAACAATTTCTTCCAGCTCAGCTTTAGCTTCATCAACACCCTTGACATCACTAAATTTTGTACTAGACTCCATGCTAGGCTGTACCTCTTCATTTAACCCCAGACCTGGAAGAAAAGCAGGAATGTTCTAATATTGTCGACAATCAATAAAAATTCATTGTTTATATGTGATGCATAAAAACATCCCAAAAGGGGTTACCTTTACTTATTCCTCTATCCTCGATTAGTGCTCCAACACCTGAAATGAGGAGAAATGCTAGTGCAATAGCACGGAAAGTACGCCATAATTGCTCTTTGAATTGCCCACCTTCTGCTGTCACCATGTGGATAGGAGCCGCAGCAGTTCCAAGAACACCATCTTTCGTGGACTTTCCGACATTCTTCAAAGCTGAAAATCCACCAGTACTTTCTTCAGCCATTGAGACACCGGACATACCTGAAAACATCAATTGTTTAAGAATCAAGACAATCCATTACAAGTTCCAAGATAGGCCTTATAATTTACGAGCATAACAAAGCATAAACGTTGTCCCGTCAACATGTGAGACTCAACCAACAACGATAGTTGATACACAAACCAATGCATAAAAAGAGGCAGTTACCAAAAACTTCAAGATCAAAGTGACCACGGACTACAATGAACAATAAATGTTGGGTGTGTTTACTTCTGTACAAAAGAATATTTCTCTTCTGCAATTGCAACTGATAAAACTGAAAAAAAATATATATACATATACTAGATAACGACGTATTATCATTAAACTTTGATTCAAACTACCAAATATTCTTTAAGTCAGCAACCTAAAACCTCGTCAAAATACGAAATTCTTAGGAGTTACTTTAGAACTACAATAATGCACACAGCATTAGAAGATCCACCTCAAAAAGTTTCGAAACTTGTGCGAGACAATGAACAAATGCACAACAAGAACTGTAAAGATAATACACCATATCCCATCTGCCAACCTTTGAATAATTAATTACAGGATTACAGTTTTTTATCAACCCTCTATTGAAAACAATAGGCCTATAAATAAATTGAGCTAGTAAGGAAATGACTGAAAGATTACTGAATGGAGCATTTGGTTAGTGCACCGGCATGGAGTTCCTAAGGATTTGATGCGATATAGAACTAATCCAATATAGCACACACATGGTTAAAAACAAGCACCAACAAATAATAATTACCTCGTTGCAATGTCTTGAGCAATTCACTTTCATCAAGCCTATCAACCTTGACTAAGGCTTTCACATAATCAGCAAGTGCAGATGGGCTAGTATGCAGCGCAGGCTGACCCTCAAATAGTCTTATGACTCCTTCAGGATCATTTCGGCGGGAGAGCTCTCTAAGCATCGCGGCATCACTCAAACCTTCTGATTCACGTACTCGGCGAGCGAAATTACCAACATAACTCGACTGAAACCTTTGCTGAAGATATTGAAAGCTTTTCACTACATCAAGGAAATAAAAAAGGTCATCACCACTGTGTAATGCTTGTTTCATTCAAAGTTGAGAAAACTTGAATTGAAATTCATAAGAGATTATAATTTGGATAAATGGATCTATAATCATGTACTAGCTTGGGTTATTCAATAAATTTGTAACGCTGTAGCAAAACCAGTAAACATTAGCTAAGAAAACAGTTGCACATTTTACACATACCTTCGCTGCCTAAGAGCTTCTGCAATGGGACGGAATCTCTAACGAGCAAATTTTTAGAATGCTGCAACTGCTGTTGATGTCTTGACACCTGTTTCAGTAAGCACAATTAACAATTGCTATAAAACAACATGACTCGCTCAACAATACAACCAAACATTTGCAACATACGATTCAAGTGCGCAGAAAGGAACATCAGAAACATACACACATCACGAAAACATCTAAGCTTTCGTCACTAAACACATTGAATTGGTTTAAAGTAAGCTTATTAATGTTGAGAAAACCACATGACCACAAAAGATTGAGACAATCTGAATATATATGTTTCGAACCAATCACCCTATTATCTGACATGATTTTCATTTATTGATCTTTCGATACTTATCGCTGTAATGGGCAACGAGATGTTATAAATCTCTCTACAAAATGCATCTTTGGACCCTTACACCATAACATTTTTACCCTCTTCCCTGCACCACAAATCCCCATATTGATTCCAAGAAGAAATCAAAGAAAAATAAAGAACCTTCAACCTTTTCTAAATCAGAAAAAGAATTCAAACAAATCAACAGCCCTAAAATCAAAACTTCAAATTAGTTTTCGGGAAACCAAATTAGGGTTCTGTATAAAATTTGGGGGAAAATTAAAAAATAGGGATTTTATAAGATACCCAATACTACATGACCATTTAAATCAAAACCCAGTATGATAGATCTATAAAAATCAAATCTTTTTTAAAGATTAATACTCACTTGTGTGAGAAGACGCCTCCAAGCCATTCCCCCTTTATATAAATTATTACACAGATTTTACAACACTCTGTTTTCGTTTATGTGATGATAATCAGAAGATCAAAAACAAAACTGGATAAATTAGGGTTATAAATAGTGGGAGGAGAGATGATGAAGAAGAAGAAAGGTTTACAGAAAAAATCTCATAACTTCGTTTGTTTGCTTAAAAAAAATCGGGGGTGACGGTACTAACATAAACACGGTGTGTACCTACGCACCTCTCAATATTAATGGGCCTCCATTGGCTAAAAAAGTTGCAGTCAAAATCCACCCAAAATGTGTTCAGGTTATCGGGTTGGGTGTTTCCTAAAAGGAAGAACGATGTTTTGGGGACTAGCCCAAAACAGTGGGGGACTACTCTTCCAATTTGGAGGTGGATATTTGAAGTAATTTTGGGTCACCTCTTATCTAATATTTTTTAATACCAAATTTACCCTTGGTAATTAAATTAGTTAGATTAGTTAGTGTTAGTGTAATGATTAATTAGTGATTAGTTAGTGATTAGTGAGTTATTAATAGGATAGTTTTGTTAGAATGAGATGAAGAAGAAGGAGAAGAAGGAGAAGAAGAAGAAGAAAAGATGAAGAAAAATAGGGAAGAACCAAAAAAAAAAAAATTTGAGTTTAGTAAATATGATATGAGTGATTCATGTGATGATACCTCCTCCTCAGAATCAGAACCTCCTTCATCTCCTAAACTATTTGTCAATACTTCTAACGATCCGGGTATGAGTTATTTCTTAGATGATGAATGCTTTTTTCCCCAAACTCAAGCTAACGACCCAAATGATGAATTTTATCAGCCACAACCAGAATATGAAGTTATGGTTACTCAGGTATGTCTCAAATTTAGTTAATGTAGCTTGAATTGTGGAAAAAATAGGCCAAATCGAAAATTTCAGGAAGAAATTTCGGCTAGGTGATAGTAGTTCGGTTAGCAATTCTGCCAAAAAGTTAGCCGAACTCTCCTGTATGTGCAGTTCGGTTACTCATTTCAGCATACGCAGGTAACCGAACTCTGTTTTAATGGAGGTTTTTGAGAGTTCGGTTATCTTTTTCCATAAAACGTTGCCGAACTAATTTTATAGAGTATACAGTTAATGGTTCGGTTCAGTCGAGTTTATTCCTTTTGTTACTGAACTTTATGTTCGGCAAGCTCGCAAATCACCTTCATTGATTAGATAACCGAACTCTATAGTTCGGTTTAGTCGATTGTATTAATTATGTTGCCGAACTATAGTTTTGAAATTTCCAAAGAACAAGTTCGGCAAGATCGCAATTTTTTTTTCATAACCGAACTTTTTGTTCGGCAGGATCGCATATTATGTTTACATTGCCGAAAATATAAGTATTTCTTATTTTTAGTTGGTATTGACGTTGTGCTATTACTCGTAGGTTGCATCTGATCCAATAGAACCAATGGAAAATCAACCTACCCCTGTTGATATTTTGTACGATGACACGTCACATCACTACATGAATGACTTGGTATTCAAAAGTCCTTTAGAGGCAAAGAGTTGGGCTAGACAACATGCACTAAAAGACATGTGCGTATTAGTATTGAATGGGAGAGAGAGCAAAACCCGCTTTGAAATGGTTTGTGAGAGAAGCGGTGATCCCGATAAAAGCCACAAGAGGAAGGGTTATGTTTATAAAGGAAAGACAAATAGGAAGAACAAAACTTTCTCAAAGAAGATTAAATGCCCATTCAAGCTTGCATTTAATTACAACAAAGAATTGGGTAGATGGGTTCTCTACAAGGTTATGGAAGGTTGTCATAACCACCCTCGTCCGGAGCATCTTGAAGGACATTTCATGGCGGCCAAGCTAACTCCTGAAAAGATGGACAAGGTAGCTAAAATGAGGAAAATGGATCTTTCACCTATTCAAATGCTCCAAATACTAAAGGAGGATAACAAGGATAACCACTCATCTTTGTCCACCATTTATAATGCAATAGTGACAATTAGAAAGAAGGAATGGAGAGATAGACAAGTGATGCAACAATTGTTTTTTTTGGCCAAAGAGAAAGACTACGCGGTTCAAAAGGATGTGGATTCGGACGGAGAGATAACACAACTCTTCATTGCGCATCCAACGAGTGTTCAATTGGCTCAATGCTTTCATGAAGTTCTCATAATGGATTGTACTTATAATACGAACAAGTACGAGATGCCATTGTTGAATATTGTTGGGCGTACTTCGACGCAGTCACCGTTTACCATGGTGTTTTGTTTTTTAAGAGACGAGCAAGAACCTAGTTACATTTGGGCACTACAACAAGTTAAGGCAATCTTCCGAGGTGATGATATTCCCGGGGTTATAGTGACCGACAATGAAGTCGCATTGATGAATGCAATAGAGGTAGTGTTTCCATTAGCACACAATATGCTTTGTACATTCCATATATGGTGTAATTTGATAAATAGGTGCAAGCCAATAATTTGTCCACCCAAGAAAAAAGGATATGAAGAGATTAAGATGCTACCGGAACATGAACGAGCGGATGCAAAAGAAGAAGTTGAAAAACAATACGCTCTAAATTACGCTAAATGGGTTGCTTTCAACAGTGAATGGGAATCATTGTGTTGGTCTCTTACCGAGGAAGAGTATCATCTAAATCTTGCGGAGTTTATCGGCCATTGGGATACTCCCGATTATCCCGGTGTTGTATCGTATGTTCTTCGCCAATGGTTGGAACCACACAAAGAGAGGTTCGTTAATGCCTATACCAACCAATATAAACACTTGGGAAATCAAGCGACAAGTTTAGTAGAGTCGGCTCACCATCGGTTGAAGAAGAATCTCTTTGGATGTGTTGATAATTTCGTAACCGTGTAGAATGCTATGGAAAATTACTTCAAGCGCGACATTGATAGAATTAAAGAGAAATTCCAAAAAAGCCGTATATTCAAAATGACCGGAAAATACGCCGACCACCCATTGTTCAAGGGAATCCATTACAACGTATATCGCCAATGTATGAAGTTGTTGATCATAGAAGTCGAGTTGATTGATAAGTGGGAAACCAAGAGGGATGAGGTGTGTGTATGTAACATGAAGAAGTCTATGGGACTCCCTTGTCACCATATGATAATCAACTAAGAGCATGGCGTAATCCCTTTAAGCGACATTGATCCATATTGGAAGCATCTAAGTTTCATCCCTCCTCCAAAGGGAGAAGAAGCCGGAGAGGAGTTTGGTGATAACGACATGGGTAGAACCGTACTAGAGATGTATCGTGGCATGAACAAGCTCCAAAAACAAATATTTTGGGATGACATGAGGAAAATCATATATCCACAAACTTCGGAGAATGTTTATGAACCGTCTAAAGGCAAACGCAAAGGTAGGCCAAGCAAAAAAGAAACTAAAAAACAACTAAGAGAATATGCAAAGGTGTTACGTAAGAAGAAAAGTTAGCAAACCCCATTTACTAGAGATCCATCGGCCCATGAGTATACTGCGGAAATGTACTTGGAGCAAACCAAGAAAAGGGGTAGGAGTATTGAGGAGAAAGGCGAAACAAGTGAGCGAGATTTGAAGAAAAAAGGTACGATGTGTCCATCTCAACCAAGCCAACCATCTTCCGGCGACGTGAAGCTTAAGTCTCCAATTTGCCCTATTCAACCATCTTCCCTAGACGTGAAGCTTGATGCTCCAAATAAAGACTATTTGAATGATCTACCTCTATACATTCGAGAATACGTTATATCCACCGACGACGTTCCTCCGGATGGTAATTGTGGTTTTCATGTTGTCAATCAGCAACTTGGGCCTTTCATCGAAGGTGCAAAGCTAAATAATGGATGTGCAATCACTCATATAAGGCAAAGGTTGTTGTCCAAACTAAAGGAGAATCCGGCATTTTACAAGACAATGTTGTGCGATGGGGTGGGTAGTCTCAATGAGCAATTTGTTAAGTATCAACGTCGTCTTCATGGGGGCCATCCGATCACAAGGGATTATTGGATGAGCATACCGATATGTGGACACTTAATCGCCGAGGCTTTTAATTGTGTGGTTCATTATTTCTCAAAGTATGCTAGTTTCACCTTCACCCCGAAAACAACCGTATGTGTCGAGCAACTCAAACGAAGGAGATGTGTGATGGCATTGACTAACAACAACCACTTTATAGGCCTTCGTTTAAAACCCGATTGTCCACTGCCTCCAATATCCGGAAACTCTTTTTGGCCTGCCTTTAACTACAATATAATGTTGGGTTGGTGTATTATGTATGAGCATAACATGGAGATGTGGAAAGCTTTGTCGAAATCTGACGAAATTGTACATGAAGGTCGAATTTCACTTGATGATGATTAAATGACACATGCAATGGAACTAAGTATGCTTATCAATGTAATACTATGTTTTTTGAAGTGTGGTATTCATTATCGAGTTAATGCTAGTATTCTATTGAGTTGACAGATAATAGTTCGGCAACCTGTATTTTTATGCAGGTAACCGAACTAAAGTTCGGTTACTTGGTGAAAAAATACAGTTTGCCGAACTCATGTTTTATATGAGTCTTCAGAGAAAGTTTCGGCTACCATTGATATAATACTTTCATAACCGAACTTTCTAGTTCGGTTACAAGCTAGAAATTTAGAAAACCGAACTTTTTACCTGAAGCCTCAAGGGAGTTTTCGGCAACCAGTTTAAATGTTGCGAGGTAACCGAACTCTGTCTTCGGCAACCTTGTAGTATTTAGCTGTTCGCCGAAAATTAAGTTCGGCTTCTTTTTCTCTTTAACAGGAACAATTTCTTGCTCTTCTTGCTCTTCCTCCTCTTCTTCCTCTTCTTCCTCTTCATCCTCTCCCTCCTCTTCTTCCTCTCCCTCTTCTTCATCATCCTTCTCTTCCTCTTGTCCTTCTCCTTCTTTGCCCTGTCCTTGTTCTTCTTCCTCTACATTCTCAACATGTTCTATTTGTTGTTCAACCTCTTCATTTCCTTGGTCTTCATTTCCTTGCTCTTCTTCATCATCATTCTCTTCTTCAATAACATTATCAATTGTATTCTCCATCACCTCCTGATTGACTTCCTGTAATGATCCCCCTCCATGTTTTGCATTTTTGGTACCACGGTTTCGGAAATCCAGATGTATCCTACCGCGAGGTGTTGGAGTTCTCAAATCTTCGTCTACGTGGGGATTAGATTTTTTCCCTTTGTTCCTAATGAATGAAAACCACATTATTACCTAAACAGAATATTGTCTTATCAAATAAAGATGAACATGGGATTACATCAAACACAAAATGTTAACAGACTAAAGTTCAGTTATCTGGTATAAGTTGCGAGGTAACCGAACTACAAGTTTATATGTGACAGATCAAAGTTCGGTTACCACATAGAAAGTGCGAGGTAACCGAGCTATATTTTATCAAAGTTCGGTTACCTATATAAATTTATCGAGGTAACCGAACTCATATTTTTCATATACAGAAGGAGTTCGGTTACGTTATTTTTTGCGAGCTTACCGAACTTCATAGTTCGGTTACCTTAAAATTACTAATTGGCCGAACTGTTCTTCATATTGAAAGTTCGGTTATCTATATAAATTTATCGACTAAACCGAACTCAAATTTTTCATATAAAGAAGGAGTTCGGTTACGTTTTTTTTTTTGCGAGCTTACCGAACTTCATAGTTCGGTTACCTTAAAATTACTAATTCGCCGAACTGTTCTTCATATTCAAAGTTCGGTTACCAAATTCTAGGGTTTTCAATATTTCTCCTAGCCGAAATCTATACTGTAACTACCATTTTCAATGGATTTTGATGATTTCTTCAACAAAAAACGATTCAAAGGAATGGGTACGAAGGAAATTACCTGCGGATTTTCATTTTGATGGAATCAGACTCCTTGGTTGATGTTGGATGCTTCAATTCGTCTCCCAACTTTGGTTGAAGTTGTTTATCAACTTCAAATTGATTTGGGAGATTCGCTATGCTAGCCAGACCCGGACTCAATCCGGGAATTCTTGGTGTCTGCTTAGAACGCATTGTTTTATAAAATTGATTAATCGACGATGAATTTTTTCAAATCGACGATGTATACGAAGAAGAGGAGGAGAAGAAGAAGAAGAAGAGGAGAAGAAGAAGAAGAAGAGGAGAATAAAAAAAATGTGTTTTAAAACTGATTTTTGGTTTTAATTTAGGGGTTAGATTAGTGGGTAGTGGTTAAATTAGTGGGTTATTAGGATTAGTTATAACCTTAATTAGGATAAGGGCAGATTAGTCTTCCTTAATCTTTTAGGACACCCCTAAAAAATTTGGATGGACATTTGAATAACAAAGTAGTCCCCCACTGTTTTGGGCTAGTCCCCAAAACATTGTTCAAAAGGAAATGCACGCTGCAACACTCTTCAACTGAAGGCGCAACTTATATGATGGTGGGTTGCCAGGGTTGGAGAATTTTAGTCCACACCCAAGGGTAAGGGTTAAGGTATAAATCTTGAAAGCGGAAAAAAAGACGTTTATTTTTCGATTATGGCTATTAAAACACCTGGGTTTCTTAGGTGTTCCACAAGATGTTGTTGACTGATTTGAAATTTTTATGTGAGGAGTGTATAGGAAAATCTTCTTTTGATTTGTCAGTGATCTTGGAATTCGTTTATTTCTCTCAGGGGTTGCTTGCTTTGGGAATTTAAATTTTAAAAGTTTTTTTTTTTTTTTTTTTTTTTTTTTGCAAGTACTTAGTTATCATTCTTACAGCTTCTATCAAATGAAAGAATTATATTACTATCATGTTTTAACTGAAGTAACAAGTTTAATTGGTACAATAGGAAAAATATATATTCTAAGCAATAAGAGATAACTTTGAATCAAAGTAATTTGTAAACATGAAAACTAGTTCACGAACTTACATTGAAAGTTTGATCACTATAAATAAATAAAAATATCTACATCTAAGATTCTCCATCATCATCTCGTTGTTGCAAGAGTTTTCCTTCATAAACCTAGTGGGTTTCTTCGAGAAACATAATTAGGTTATGACTTTTGAAATCTTCACTGAAGTCCAGCCAAACTATATTTTACCTGATAGATCTTTACTATCATGAATCTTATCTTGATCATCGTAGTTCTTGTCAATTATAAAGGTTTATATCTTCTATTATACGGCCATTCAAGAATTATTGATTGAGGAATAAGAATGATAGAAACTACAAGGAGTTCTTCGTCTCTGACCTTGATAGTCTGCAAGATTATGATATGACTTAGATAGATATTGTGAGGTAGAATCAATTAGGTATATATATAAGTATTCAATGAACTAAACTTTAATTGTTTAAGGTTTTCTTTGATTTTTAACCTGAAGATCCCTCGAAGCACACATATTTTCATTACCTTGATTGAATAATATGTGAAGGAAGTCAAATAGGTGCCATGTTGGAGGAAGAGTAGCACTAGTCTTCACGAAAAACTGTGAAACAACTCTTAGGCCTATAAAGGACGTCAAGTAGGCAATCATGTGTGTAACGTCTTACAAAATCCGAGATACATAGGGGCACAACTGCATTTGAATATATTATATTTAGTCTAAACTTCATTCCAATACGAAGTCTGATAATATTAGGAAATTGTACGTGTATGTAGAAGCTTAAATATTGTGCGTTCAAACTGGATGGGGTCACGAGTTTTTCTGCTACATTGCAGTTTTCCTCATTAACACAATTTCTTGTATCTTTTGTTACTTCATTTTGCATAATATTGTTTGTGTTAGAGCATTGCTCGGTTGAACCCACCAAGCGTTGGTATGTCAAGGTTGGTTGTCATATTTTAGTATCAAAACTCAATTAGAGTCGCTTGATTAAATGTATTAGAGTCAACCTCGTTTAGGTTAGACTAGAAAGTCTAGGAATGTTGATACATGCAAGTATTACCATGAAGACTTGAAGATTGTGAAGACGTATCGACTACAATGAAGACATCATCCTTCCACTTGAGGTATTGTGATACTGACTTGACATG